>VWPW01026100.1:79668-278609 GCA_013389825.1 Crypturellus undulatus
CAGAACTCTGGGGTACATCCCAACAGGGCCCATGGATTTATGGGTATCGAGTTTCCTTAGCTGATCTCTTACCCAGTCTTCCTCTACCCAGGGCAAGTGTTCCTCTTTCCAGGCTTCTTCTCTTGTCTCTAGGGCCTGGGACTCTACAGGGCTGCCCTTGGTAAACACCGAAGCAGAGAAGGCATTCAGCAACTCTGCTTTTTCTGTGTTATTTGTAAACAGGGTGCGCATCCTGTTCACCAATAAGGAGAATTACGTGGAAAATGTTACTTCCATTTAAGATTTGCTGTGAGATACAATATCCTTTTTTAAAACTGCTCTTGGATTATTATGCCGGCTGGACCAATGAAGAAAATAGTACTTTTGTTCTAGAAATTCTGCCTTGTATCCTAGGTACCTCAGATATCAAAGGTACATCATCACTACTCATGTTCTATCACTTCCCCTTCTGCCCTATTTCTTTGCTTCCAGAAGGGGTTCCAATTCTTACCTTCCTCATTTTGAAACTAGCAGGAAATAATCTGGAGATACTGGATAAGAAGTCCATCTGTTTTGTGTCATAGTTTTCCTTTAGTGGCAGTTGTCAAAAGTAAAGCCCAATGTCTTTGCTTTTTGCACAGGAAATGGTGAAAAATAACTGCAAAGAAGGAATGGATTTTTAAAAGTTGTTTCTTCTGTTTTTTTGATGAGAATCTCCAGACAACTTAGCATCTATTTCACAAGGTGACACAGAAGATTACAAACTATAGCATTGTTTGACAGATGGAGGATGCAAGTAGCCAAGAAAACAAGCAGCTAGCTGAAATCCTTGAGATGCTTGAATACCACAGATTTTTATTTCTTGGGCTTACGCTTAAAAATTTCCCAAAGTGATGGAAATCAGAGCAGGCAGGATGAAGGGGATCAGCAGTAGCCTCCTGGCAGGGTCTCTGACCTGAAACTCTTACAACTAAAAACACACAAACCTTGTCACAGTTAGATGAAGACTCTGCTTGTTTTTCTTCCTTATTCTTCATTAAATGAAAAAAAAAGTAGAGAATGAGTTCCTTGGATGAGGTATTAGAAAGCTTCATTCAGGCAACTGTTCAGTCCCTTTAGTCAACTGTAACCTCAATGGACTAAGATATTTTTTGCTTTTATTTGAGACCTCCTCCTTAATTTTGGAGCAAAAGAAAAGATCAACTGGGAATCCACACAAAGATTGACTTTTTAAAAAGTCAGTTGCTCAGAATTGGTGGGAAACAGAATCAGAGCCAAAAAAAAAAAGGTCAGGAAGCAGACTGTGCAAACCTTGGATATCCTCAAGCTCTGCCACACTCATGTTTCCACATGTGCATGCAGTGGAGTTGCAGTCAGTTCATTTTAAGGACATTTTAAGCACTTTGGCATGAAAGAATTTCCCAAGCTTTCATGATCAAGGGCAGGGGCAGGTAGTCTGGGAGGGCTTTTACACTACGTTGCCTTTACATGTGTGTAGGGACAGGTCTGATGCAGATCCCTTAGGGACGCAAAGAATGGATGTCAGAGGTTGTACCCCATATGGATGCCTGGGGTACATCCACACTCCTGTGGGATGAGACTGGCTTCAGGGATCCTTGGTGAGAGAACAAGTAGTGCTGGATAAAAAGAAACATCTAAAATACGTGGGATGTATACAATACAGTGATATAGGGATAAGCAGCAATTTCTTTGCAATTAAAAAAAATAATCATTTAGGGTAAGTTATTTATTCAACTCTCCTTTTTCAATGAGCTGGACTAAAAAAGTATGTAGCAGATTTGAAGCATCCAGACTTTATGAGGCAGCCTCTACTTCTATTGTCTGTGCAAGTTCACAACTTCTGACTTCTATCAGATTCTGTTCATGTTATGTTATTAAAGACTTCTAGACTTTGAATTGATGAGGCATTTAAGCACATGCCTATGTTCTATTGAAACTAAAAGTTCAGCATATTTTTCTATAATTTGTTTAGCCCGTTGCCTTTGTAATATTGCCAAAGTAAGCAGCAAAACAAATAAGAACTATGCTAAAGATTGACACATACATAATAGATGTCAAATATGTATTGCTTTACAGATGTAAAACAACGATGTTTTGCATAAATAATATATTAGCAGCTCAACAAATTATTTATCCTCAACAAGGAATATTTATCATGGGTTCTGAGCTGTTTCAAAGGAATATGTTCTGTGTTCCTCGCAGTATCTAGTCCTCTAGAACATTCCCTTTTTCCACGATAGTTAATCCCACAGCGACTCAACCAGAAGAATGATAACAAAGGCAGGTAGAGACCCATGACATTTTCCCTCAGTCTGGAAGATTCGCTGTTTTGCAGCAAGCGACTCCTGCAAACTGCTTTGATTTGTATTTCTACTGCGTCACACTTCTGTTTAGTTCTCCATTTTGTTTACTACATAACTGTCACATTTACCAAAATGTGAGGGCCAACCTAAGGTAATATCAAAAGAGTATTTTGGAGACCTTATTCTGTACGATTCTGCAATTCAGGAATATACTCCACATTCCTAATGTTATACTAGCGTAAGATATGGCCATAAAACTATACAGGATGCCAATTCAAGGTTGTGAGAAGAATGCTTACCTTTGTCAAAGATCTCCTTCAGCACTCCACGTTTTATAAGCTCCTCTCTGCTTTGCCTCATTGATATCTTTCTTTCCAAAGCTGTAAGTAAAGAAGAATGGTCAGTATAAATTCAAAATAAGGGAAACGATCATTTTTAAAAGGGCTGTATGCTTTTAAGTATTTAAAACACTTTTTTTTTTCTCTTTTATGACTCTCAGTGGCAAATTAGTGCCTGAAAATAAAGGCTATTGGTGCTCCATGCAACTCTGCTGGCTTCTGTAGCAGAGCTGTTATTGATGCAGCAGGATAGAGGTGAACCTATTTGAGAGCATGTCTATATTCCCATTGCTGAATTTGCAGACATGCACCAAGAATTTCTGTGGAGAACTAGGGACAGCAAAGGGAGAAAAAGTGGAAAAGGAAAGGAAGATGGTGTGAAAGATCACAGCTCTTGAAAGAGGAGGTCATGAATTGTCCCCATGTGACAGTAGAAGATTGGCACCTCCTTCAGGCTTGAAAGCAATGGCTGTTTGCCACTCAATTCAGGCAGAGCAAAGTAAGGCCTTCGGGGCACTGCAAAAAATATCTGTTTAACCCAGCTTTTTCCTGCCTGGGGGTTGTTCCCCCAAAGTCAGGTCCATGCAGGAAAGTCCATGAGGCCCACTGGCTGCCTGGAGACTGTGGTCACTGCGGTGGCAGAACGACAGACAGCAAAGCCATGTTCACTCAAGTAATGCAGAAGGGAGGTGCCGCAGTGCCGTAACTGTGTGTGCTCGGTGGGTAACCCATCTGCACGGTCGCTTCAGCTGTATGCTCCCCTATGAGACATGTGGATGGATGGGGATTTTGCCACTCCAGCCTGCTCAAGGAACGTTTACAGAAAAGGAGGCTGCAAAACGCTCCCTCATTCCCCAAAAACATGAGACTGAAACGCCTTCTGGCATAGCTGCATGCACATGCTTCCCTCTGGAACACAAGATACTTGGTGAATTAGCTATGTTTGTACAGACACTGCATTCATTGCAACTTATTTGCTGTCAGATATATCCTGCTTGGCACAAACAGGGCCAGGGTAACTGCTACAAGGAGCACCCTCCTTCATGGCCTACATTTGTGCTTCTCTGTTTTTAAAGCCAGTTTGGAGCAGGTGCCCCTGAGGACAAAGAAAGCAAAGAGCTACAATGAGCTGCTAATAAAAGCCATGCTTTCTCCTCAACATAAGCCCTTAACTTCAGGTTCAGTTAGGATTTTAACAGACCATCTCTTTGGCAAGGTAAAAGGCCTGAAATCTGTTATACTGTCACATGGCCTAGGCTCTTTGCCTATGCTGCAAATCTACATTTTACCTCAGTCTAGGTGCCCTTGTTCTCGTGTGCCATTTAAAGCTTTTTCCTATCTTCTTTAAAAATAGCTGCTGTGACCCCACCAAAAAAATCCTGAACTCTCTACGGTTAACTTTTGAGCTTTCTCCCACCAAATAAATTGCTAAAACCTTGCTTGATTTTAAAAAGTAATTTGGTCTTGCGGAATACCTTTCTCAATAGATCTGAGAAACTATTTCCATTAGAGGCAACAGTGAACAGCATTCAGTCTGTCCAAATGTCCACGGAGACACAGGAATAAATCTTAAGCTGTGCATGGATAGATTCCATATAACATGTTGGCCTTCCATATACTCTGCACACTATGAGACAATGTGTACATCCTGTTCTCACACACATTGAAAGATGAAGGCTAAAAGATCTACAGCCAACGTCACATCTGCAGGTTGTGTCATGCAAGGTAACTGCTGAGAATTTAACCATGTGCGCCCGTTTTACACAGGGCTACTGACGCCCCGTGGGTTCCACTGTCTAATCCTTTTATCTAGTCAACAGCATAAGGAAGGCTATCCAGGTCATGGCAAGCAACTCCCATGAGATTATTAAAGTAGTGACAAGAAATGCTGCAGTTTTGTGGACTGAAGTTAATACTCTTGGGGGTTGAGCACTAGACAAGACCGGCAGAACATTCTGAATCATAAAACATTATGGTTGGAAAAGACCTTCAGGATCATCATTCCAACCATAAGCTCATCTCCACCATGCCTGCTAAACCACGTCCATGAGTGCCTCATCTACACATTTTTGAACAATGCGAGGGATGAAGACTCCACAACTTCCCTGGACAGCCTGCTGCAATGTTTCACCACTCTTTCCATTTAGAAATTTTTCCTAAATCTAAAGAAGGATAGGATATCCAGAATATCCTGAAGAAGGATAGGAAGACCTTTCCCTAAAGCAACACCAAGAAAGGCACATAACTATGAAGCAAGAATTCTCACATTCACAGACTATTTTTGCAGGTTAACAGAATTTTGAGGATAGAATATGTGTTTTTGGGAGCATGTACATGGGATGCATAGGTTTCTTCATATACTCCCTTTGAGTTTTAGTCAGCTTTTGCTGAAGAATGACAAAAAATGTTCTTATGTGAAGCCTGGGGTGAAACAATTTCTTCCATTTCCAAATCCCTTCTAAGTATAGAATTTGAAGTAAGCTGGTTTAATTAATAAGATATTTAGAAGAAGGGCTTGCCAGGCTAAGAGGAGCACTGAACAATAATAACAGATGTTATACTAAAGCTAGGGAACAGGCTGCTTTCCTTTAATACAAATCTTCTTCCCAAACAAGTCCTGTACATTAAAAAAAATAAACTGCAATGTTACTATTGGATAAGGTAAAAAAAAAAAACACACACACATCTAAATGCAGAACTCATTATCATCAAACAGCTTGGACAATAAAACGTTTGACTCTGTCTGGATTCCTCTGACAAAGACTGTGAGTCCTTTTACAAAGGACTTTCTTCTCAAGCAGAAAGCTGATGTGGAATAAATTCATTCACCTTCCACTGAGAAGAAATCCATTCACAGTAGAGGATAAATAAAAAACTCTGAATTAATCTGTGATTCATGAGAACCTTATAAATTCTGTGATGGGGAAAAAATAAATATAATGAATATTTAACAAAAGATTCATTACTTTCTTGGCTATTTTCCTTGGTGATTAAGCTAATTTGGTTTATCTGTGCAATATTCCAGGAGGTTAGAAATAAGCATTAATCCCTCTACATGGGAACTACTACCAGGACAGGTTATCCTAACAACAAATCCATCCATTCTAAAACAAACTTTCAGTTACTCTTTTCTAGAAGTGAACATATGTATTTTTTTCTGAACTCGGCATACAGATTTTGTTACTGCTCTCTGCAATACACTGCTACTTTTAACCTCTGATGAAAAAGCAGTGGGAAATGTTCTTATTAATGTTTCTGAGCCAGTGTTTTTGAACTCTTCCAGCAGGAGCAGCACCCCTCTGCTTTTCAAGCAGTTTTTTTCTGTGGCAGGCCTATTAAGATCAGTAGAGCCTTGACAAGGTCACAAGGATTTCCTGCCCCTTCACTCTGGAAATCATGTATGGTTTTGCCTTCATTTCTTTAATAAGTTGTTGTGCTCTACGATGACAGTGACCGTGGGTCATTCCCTCAGTCGAGAATGTGAAGCACACAGTTTCCTTTGCGCCAGGCACTTCTGCTGCTCCATTAAACAGCCAAAGAGACATTTATGCAGTCAAGACATGCAACCTTTCTGGCCCTCCTTCCCTTCCCTCCAAGACCAAAATGTCACAGATGAGCTCTTCCAAGACACATTTATATGGGAATGAACTGTTCCCTTTTACATAACTTGTCATACTGCTGTTTAAACCAAGGGACAAGCTAAATAAACGAGTCCTGCCCTTTCTTCTCATCTGACAATCAAAGCTAAAGCCCAATCTGCATCAGGCATTTGAATCTTAACCTTGCTTTTCTCTAGGCTGCCCTTGGCTTTTGTCTTAAAGAACACTGTGCGATGCTTTGCATTAATTCTTCCTTTTAAATGCCACTATAATTTTCATGATGATTTTAGGAAGCAAAGGTCATTACAGGAATGGAGCTTACAGCATGAGCTATCGGGAGGTGTTGATTATATTCAGTCGCAATAGTTGGAAATATGCTTTGCTGATGTTTCTCATTTGAATAATTATAAGCAAATGGACAACGCTGCACAATGTCCAGACAAACAACTTTTCATGTTTCCTTTAGATTTGAATGGGAGGAGAGATCTCCAGATGTGATGGACTATGTATCATAATTTGCTACAACATCTGGACACTTTTTCTTCAACTAGGTAGAGTATCTCGATAACCAGCTCTAATGGGATCCAACTGATACAAATCTTTACAGTGTGGTCCTTAGCCTCTGAGTTGGTTTACCTTTACAGTAAAGGCTGTTCTATGACATGACTGACCTCAGCCTGATGTAGGCATCCAAAACTGGAGGGAAGAACTGCACCAGGAAGTGTCTCATGGTCTTTACCAACCTTAAGGGAAACTGTGGGTGAAGAGCTGAGAAAAAAATGCCTGATATTAGACCTGAATCTATTTCTGAAATCAAAATTGACTAAGAGTTGCTGTACATGAAAGACTCAAGAGTTGAGAAAAATGTAGGTGTGTCAGCTTACACACAACTCCATTCATTTGGGGCTTGTTTCAATACCTGAGGCATGACACCCAGCATCTCTACCGTGAGCTTGGGGGCTGACTAACACTAGAATGTAGTTCAGTTGAAATAACTGTGAATATGAATATGAAAATATGAATTTTGCTTAGCTTCATATCCTCATAAATCTCATAGCCTCAAGGAAAGAAGAGTATTTCAAAAGGTTTCTGAATCCTTGAGATTTAAAGTTCCTTACAAAAGTTTTGGGCCTCTGTAATCTTACACTGGGTTTCCTTGTAACAGTACTGTCTACAAAATATGACTCAGTTTACTATCTATAAAGGATTATCAGTATTTTTTCTGTTGTGCCTACCTATGATATTTTTTGTCCTGATTTTAGCCCTGCATTCCCATTCCATAAGACTTCAAAGTAAGTGAACAGCAGTGGGGAAAAGATATTTGGGTATTAAAAATTAAGCTTGATTTCTTAAAAATACTTGGGCAAATTGGGAAAAAATTGGGCACTGCATCTCCAGATCAGATGCTGCTTCAATGGTTGTCAGTATCAATCCTTTTCAGTGCAGGAATTGCTGGAAAGACTTCTGTGGTGTGCACTACAAGACAAAATAATATGATAGTTGGGAGCAAAAATACACAGCACTGATGCAGCACTGGATGAGTAACGCAAAACACTTTAGAAGAAAATCAATGTCATTATCATCACTATAAAAGTGGTAAAGTAAGGCACCAAGAAGTTGTAACATCTTGGTTTTTATTACCTAGTAGATCAGTAGCAAGATCGTGACAGCAGTCATTCTGTGGCCAGTGGCCAACACACTTGGCTACAAAATGATCCTTTTAGACTTAAAATTTATAATCAATAATTATGATAAATAAAATAACTGTAAAAGAAGCCACAGTTTTCTTCTAAATAGAACAAGATTTATTTTAGATTACGATGATTTAAAACACAGAGAAGACGCCATCAGGCCATCTTGCTTCCATTCAAATTCAGATCAACTCAAGCAACTGGTTTATCTCCAATAAGAAGCACTGGGCTATCTAACCAAAAAATTCCTAGTTACTAACTAGAAGGTAGTTAACTAATCAGTAGCGGTGAAGATAGAATTCTTTCTTCCTTACTCATATAAGTTAGCAAATAAACCAAACACACAAACAAACAAACAAATAAAAAAACAACACGGGGAAGAAGCTGAAATCAGCCTTAAGAAAACTGCAGAGATTTATACTCATTATAACTACATGTAAAGTAAACTGCCTGAAGAAAGAATCAGGAGGAAAAGGGATGCAAAGTCAAATTCATAAGCATAGAATTGCATGAGCTGATCAAAATACTACAAACCACATTAAACAGATAAGATTGTGATAAAGAGATAGAATTCAGAAATGCTGCTTAAAAACAAGAATTCAGCAAGCACAAAGAAACCCAAAGAAATAAAATTTCAACAACTCTAACATAACTAATAGAAGGAACCAAACTGAAGAAATCAGAAATCTATATCGAAACCAGAAGGACTGCAATTTTTTCAACTAGAAGGCACAAAAAAAAAAAAAAAGAAACTGTTTTCCTAGGAAAATGACTAAATTTCAAGCTAGCTCCAAAGGAACCCAACATAATGGATTTCACAGACCAAACAGAGCAAACCTGTCAGAAGTTGGATAAACGAAAATGAAATTAAATTATGAAAAAATATGAAAGGTGTGTTTGGAAAAAAAGAAAGACAAAAACCAATGGAAGTGGAAAGAAAACAAACTTTAGGACATAATGGAGAAAAATGGTACCATCTTCAGTCTCTACTGAAGAACAGAGCACAACTCGAGCATGTCAATGAAAATTGATTATTCATAGTATGATCAAACAACATTTTGGAAACCTGGTTTCTATGTAATAGCTTTTTCTGTCATGCTTGATGAGTACTGTACAGCAGATTAGGAAGCCACTCAGAAGGCTGATAAGAATATGGGGAAAAAAAGTGAATAAAGGACAGTCCTCCTGTCCTTACCTCTGAACTGCAGCACAACATTTATATGAATTTCTAGGTATACTTTGTCAAGGATGGGAAAGCTGAGCCACTGGTATGCATTGCTTTCCACTGAATTTAATGAAAAATGAATATCTGTGGTATAATTAAAGAACATTTCAACATAACAAAGCATATCTTATAGTACACCTGCCCTAAAATTGCAGTGTGACTGCAGCACTGAAATCCATACCCTAAGCTTTTGATGCAGAAGGCATCAAGAAGAGCAGACGGAAGTACTCACGCAGCAGGCTTGAGCAGACTTCAGTGAAATCCATACTGCTATGACCATCCTAATCAGCTAGATTAAGGCTAACTTGAACATGGCTATAACCAACACACTTGTTACTACAATTAAGCTATGTCCTAAGTGCCAGCAGAGGTAGTTGACATAACGCTTGTGATGAAAGGTCCAGCCGCCTTTTCAGATGGATCACTAGTAAGTGGGTCAAGCACCAACTTTGACTACATTTTGCTCTTACAACATGCAGAAAGCCTGTAGTATCAAAGAAATACTAAGAATATTGCTTCAATTCATCAAGCCCTTGCAACCAGACAAGACTTTACAGATATTACTATAAAGAAGCAGATGTGTAGGAATATCATCATCAGCTTGTCAGTCAAAAGAACTTTTGCTTTTTGTAACTGACTTCATTGCTTTAAGCATCTTAAAGTCTCAGATTTCTCTATGTACAAGAAACAACAACTATTCTAAAATCCATTTAACAAACAGCTTGTTGAAATATCTGCAGTGTGCTTGCCTCATTCTGAGAAGATGGCACCCAAACAGATGATACTGCAGTAGGGACCTGCAGTGTCATCTGTAATGGCAGAAAAGTATATTTGGAATTTTCTGGTATATAATAGTGCAAGGAACTATCTTTAAAGCAAAAAACAAACATTAATATGGTCGGCACCACTAGAGTGAGATAACAACCCTTGCAAGTCCCGGCAGCTGAACAGAATTCTCTCCAGAATAGCATTTACCCATAAGATATAAATAACCAGGCAAACTGCCACTTTTGGACGCAGACAACACACCCAGATGGCAAAATACAGAGCAGAGTTTACAGAAACAAGTCTAACAGATGTCAGGAAACTGGCTTCTCCAGGATAACTTCTAGAAGGTGAAGGAGTCAGTTTTCCTCATACAGAATAAAGAGGAAAAATATTAAGATAAAAGCAAAACAATAGCAGGCAGATGATGTTCAGAGTGGAGGAGTGCTTGGCCAGATATCCAGGAGATGACAACCAAATTACTAGACACTATTTGGTCTCCTTGTTTGCCTGGGATGATCACTGTCTGATGACAGAAAAAAAATGCTTTCGTCAGTAAGCTGAGCAACACCACAGCCTTTAGTATAGTATAATGAATTGCTAGAGCATTTGCTTTACAACTTGATTTTACTTTACAGTCATCACTTTACAAGAATATATAAGCTACAACCAGACTGATAGGTAAAAACAGTGCATTACTGCCTAATGAAATCCTACCTTGGTTGCAATAAGAGGGAATCTATTGGGATTTCAGATACTTGGAAATGTCACTATTTATGCACATCCAGGAAATCTCAACCAAGACACACAAATTAAAAATGTATTATTTAATGAGAATGTACCAGTATTATCCCTTCAACACATACCTCTGCAAGGAGCCAAACAGGAAATCATTCATTTAATACTTGATTATGGGAGTGATTGAATTACAGAGCAAAAGATGCTTACTCCAAAGTAAGAAGATTCCCGAACTGCAGCTGTCATATCAAGCAGCGGGTAGCTTCGGGTGATATTTCCAGCCTGTGCAATGGTACTGGCTGAATTGTACATAAGAGATTAACACTGAAATAAACCAAACATCTCTTTAACACCATTGTCTTATCACCCTAAATAGTGCAGTTCACTTACAGTTTTGGAAGATAATGACAGGTCAAAATACAGTAATGCTGTGCATGGGCCATTTCAGTATGTTTTATAGATTTAGAGTCTTGGTCTAATTTATTTTGCTTTTCTTGGAAGAAATGGTAACTTTTCCAGTGTAACTTTCTCTAGTGCATGATGGTCTTCAGGAATCAACAGACCAATAAAAGACAAGGCAGGGATCTCAGTTACAGTAACATAAAACCAGAACAGCTTCATGACGATTTTGCCCAGTAGCCCAGCATGCACTATCCTGCCCACTAGTTTGAATTGTTCTATTATTTCCATAAAAAGTTAATTTTTAAAACCCTCTCTCTTAAATATTCTTTTACTAAATTTGGCTGTTAACTGTGGAAGAAAATACCCTGGGCTATATGGAGTTTGGAAAACTAGAGAAGTGTTATAACATGGCTTCAGTTTGCTTGGTTTGATCTACTATGGCAGCGATTCAGCGTATTTTTATTTAAAGATTATTGCTAATAAACAAGGGAAAAAACATGCTCAGTCCTAACACATAAAAGTGTATAGTGTATTCAGTTATCTAATTGTTGGGGAAAGTGCAGAGACATGTCATTTGCTTTTGAAAGGAACCTGAAATTTATTTCCTTACCATGCACATCATGGGATTTTTCTTATACGATTAAGTCAGATCTAGTTAATAATATAGAGTTCAGCATATTTGCAACTAAAATTATAAAAATGGGTGCGAGTTTGGCTTGGTAGCATTATTTGCAAAGTAGCTTATCACTTCACTAGCTATTGTGTCATCCAGGTTCACAATGCTTTTTCATCAATTAATTCTGGAGAAAGCTAAGTCATTTTTCCCTTTCAGATCTGGGAAATACAAGCATGTACAACATTTAATTTTGGACAAATTCTAATTAGTATTGATTGTTTTCTGATGGTGCAATTATTGAAGCAGCAATGGAAGGCAAAGTCAAAACCAGAAATTCTGCCAGTGTGGGGTAATGTCCTGCCTGCAGATGGTTTTCTTAGCTAAGGGAATGAAGGAATGAATGAAGCCAACTGTTGTACAGATTTTGACTAATGTCTTATAGTAGAACTACAGACAAACTGGAAATCACTGTTGCCTGTACAGTTTTAAGTTTGATGAAAGTAGATACCTCCTTGAAATTTCTCTGAATATTATCAAAGTGCCATTAGGTTGTTATAAATATGTTAACATTCATGAAGTAGCTTCAAAATCCAGATAAGAGAAGAAATAGTGATATTGATGATTATATCTACCTAAATACTCTTTTATCCCTACTTTTACTTGCCTTTTTAATATTTGAAAGATTTGGATGAATTATTTTAGCAAAAGTATTTCTGTTGCATAATAGCAGAAGATGTCAGTCTATTTCTGCCATCATAATTACTTGCTGTGGAGATGGTTGAAATATCACAGATCATTATAATTGCAAATGAGAAACAAGCAGCAAGAAAAGATGACACCGATAATCTGTGAATATCACAAGGTTACTTGAAACTAGTTAACTAAGAGGTTTTTGAATCTGCCCTAGTAAAGAGCAGGTTCACAGAACATGAGGTGCTGTACACTTCAGACAGTGAAGGAATGTGACAGGTGTTATGACATCTTACATTTAGTTTAATGTTACAGTAAAATTACCAGCTGGTGTATCTTAACAAAATTTTGTTAAAGATAATTTTGCTGAAGGCCTTTAGAAAAGCTGTGAATGATATTCACCTTTATCACTAATAATTAAAAAAAAAAGAAAATTTTTTTAAAAAAATCAGTAGCACGTAAAGTTAGCAGGTGCTGTCCTGAACTCATATTCTTCGGCAGAGAAATAAAAGAGAAACAGGTGTTAAAACGGCTGCATGAAAAGTACCTAGAATTATCCCCTTGACATTATTCTTCAAAAGGTAGGCATCAAACTGCATCTTTCACTAGAGACTAATGACTCTCTGAGGGAGATAGGACAAAGCAGACAAAAATAAAATTCCTAAGTTCTGTTTTACAGCAGAGTTCCTTTGCAGTGCGTAGGATTGTGCTGCAGGGCCGGCTAAGGCTCCAATGTGCCTCTCCAAAGAGTATGGAGAGCTGCGTAACTGACGGGGTGTAATGGCACTGCTCTCATACAGCCTCTGTGGGCATTTCTAAAAGGACAGCATTTTGGCTGCATCCTTGACTTTTTTTCTTCTGCCTCGGTAGTATGAAGGAGTTGGTCTCCATTAAAAAAATATAAAATGCCCCAAATTAGGCTTTTATGAAGAAACAGAATTTTTAAAGCTTGACTGAGCTAAATACTAACTTTGCACTCTCAGGTGTTGTTGTTTTGAGCTAAGATGCTGTATTATGAAACCCAAAGGGAAAGTGAGAGGCAACTGTAAAACAAGATTTCTTTCCCTTATTGAGTAGCTGAATGAATGATACCAGTATCACATTCCTACAATGTTCGTGCCGTTATTTGGATAGCTTTTTTGAACACCAGACAAGTCAAGTGTTAAATGATTAAAAACGTGAAAAAAATGACTACAGTGATGATTAAAATAGCTCAGATGAACTGACTGACTGATCAGCTATAAATGAAAAAAAATGTTGCTGTGAGGGCAGTTGAACAGAGGAGCTGGTTTCCCAGAGTAGCTCCAGCCTTTTTACCTTTTTCCTAATTAAAACTTGGTGGGGAAACCTAATGTAGCTCCAGAAGTGGCCTTGCTCAGAGCAAAGGCCCAGAGGTCCAGAGCAAAGACCCAAAGAGGTCCAGGCAACCTCTAGATGTCCCTCCCAGCTTAAATAAGGTTGTGATTTTTATGTGACAAATGTCAAAAGTACTTGAGCATGAAGGACACGTCACACTGATGGATTGTGCTGATGTCATGGATTTTTGTCATATACTCTATGAAACCCAACAGGTTCCACTCCTTTTGCACTCATATGGTAAAAGAGTCTAAAAGCCATGATGCTAACCTTAGCGTTCTGTGTTCACATGAAAAACACTCAACCAAAATCAACCAAAGTTACAATTTGTGTCAGGTTTGGGCCTTTCCTGGCACTTTAGGATACCATATGCGTCCTGAAGGCACCACATGACCTTTGTCCCTTCACCAGCCCTGTGGAACAAGGCAGTTACAATCTTGGGGGCACTTCACTCTAGAGAAAGCCCAGGTTAAAAAAATTTAGAGTAAAATATACATAATGATTAGAAATGAAAATATCTTTCATTTCAGGCACTGCAAATTTTAATTCAGCCTGGTTTAAGCCTCGTGAGCTTGAGATTCCAGATGCTGCTTTAACAATAAGGGAGGTCATGCAGCAGGACGTTATAAACTCATCAGGGAAAACTTTCAAGACCAGCATTGAAATTTTTCATATACTGTGAGCAACATATTGCTTAGTCACAGTGAATTTGAAGAACAATTGCTTAAGAATCAATAGTTTTGATACTTCTAGGTCAGTGGAGGCAACTGTGTATTTTACAGATCATAAATTCAAAGGTTTAGATAATTCTTATCCCACAAGATCGATAAAGTACTTAACAGAACTGAGAAATGACTAAGGTTAGAACTAAAAAGGGAGAAGAAAAGGACTTCAGCCTGTTTAAAGATGTGAGGCATCCTTATGTGACAGGACATTTTTATAGAGACTTTCCAAAGACATAGATTATTCAATCTTATTTACACAAAATGCCAATGTTTGTTGGGCTTTAAGCTTAGGGAAAGGTTCAGGCAAGCTTTGTTTTACTGGAAACAATATATTCCTGGGAACAAATGTAAACTTACGAACTTGTGTCTTAGTGATGGAATACTTTTAAGAGGGCTCTGCAGTTGATACCCATTGAGGCTTTGAGGCCTAGAGATCTGTAGTTGTAGTTCCCTAGGCTAAGCATGTAAACTAACTTTTCTTTTTTTGTTCCAAAAACCCTTAAGTTGTTATTGCAGTCTTTAGGATTTTTTTTCATTATTTGATCTTTCAAGGTATAGACTGCCCATTAACTCTCAGGTTAACAAGTAACAATTCCTCCCAAATACAGGATCAGACTTCCAGGGATTCTCTTTTGCTTTTGCAGTGGGATTTATTCAATGGATGGTAGTGGGAGGGTAGCTGAAAGAGTAGTCAGTTTTCCTCCTGTTTTGCTGTTTCTTTAACAGAAGATGGTTGTTGAACACTAATGAGAAGTTGCTAGTGCCATAATATTTTTTAAACTTCAGATACACTAGTGTGGCCAAGCAGTCTAGTGTAGGCATGACTATGAATAGGGACAACATTTTCAGAATATTTTGTAGTAGCTGCTATAATTTATAAAACTGCGCAATCTGATATTGACCGCAGAAATACATGATTATTCAGGAAGCCAAGAAATAAGAAGGGAAGGAAATTGAAAAAATGATTTTTGGACTGGAATTTGGATGATGTTTTAGGAATTTTGAAGGCTGTATCTGAGAAAAAGCCAAGGGGTAGACATATTGGAGATGAATGCATGAAAATCAGTGAGCAATTACTGGTTGGATATTTTCTGCAAGCCTCTCTTGTGTAATGCTTAAGAAGAGCAACCCTGAAGGACTTAAAATCTGCTTAGCATTATCTTGAATATTTTGGAGATCAAATAGCCTTTTATCTTGTCCTTTATACATCAAGGGGGTTAGGCAGGTGTGACTGTTATGCATCACCAGAGGAAGATATTCAGCTGGTATTCTGTATAGAGTGGAGTGAGGCATATGCACAACAGGCTTACTGCCTTGGCAAAGTGCAGGAGATAATTATAACTTTATATTTGCAGGGAATCATTTAATGACACTGTGTATTTATTTAGTCAATGGATAGATAAGGAAATGCCAACTGGCTTCCCTCCATCTCAACATATTATGGAGAGTTCTGACTTTTCCAAGAGTAAAAATAAAAGCACAATTTAGGTAACTAATTACTACAATCACAGAACCAAATCCTGCTCTCACTATCACATTTTTAAATGTTAGATAAAATTTCACTAGGGCTCATGTACTTGACATAAATTGAGGCAGCAGAGTGCACATATTTTGCACTACTTAAATTGCTCTAAACAATGGTGGAAGGTGACACTTTGAAAACAATTCAAAAGGGATATTTTTAAACAAGCGCTGTAGCAGGTGAAGATTCTTTCCATATAGTTATTTTTATTTTTTCCAGAAATATCAGAAATCTGTGTGGTTATCTCCAGTTGATGAATCTTAGAGGGACTGAAACGATAACTATTGTGCAATGCTATCGGATTTGTAAAACTGTTAACTTTCACCAAAGAGTTAATCAGTCTTACATTTTTAATTGAGGCTATTAACAACAAAGTTCTGAACAGATTTGATAGACATTTTTTTTGCCACTCTTTCCTGATAGGATATAATTTAAATTATTCAGGAAAAGGTTTTTCCAGGGCAGATAAGGTCTGCATTCTGCAAACAGTAGAAAATCAAATATAAATGTATAATAACTCCATCTTCCCTGCAAAAGAAAGCAAAAGGAAACAGAAGACCTCCTCTCACCGTAGGTCACTTTTACCAAGGATTAGATGCAAGAACTGAAAGGAAAATCTCTCATGCCTTTGATTTTCAGGATTCTTTACAAAGAAGTGGTTTTTTTATGTGACTTTTTGATTGTGTTCTGTTCTGTGCCTTTATTTTGCCTTAGCATGTTGAAAGATGAACAATCACAGTAAGAAGAACAGCAGACACAGGTTCTGACGACCAAATCAAGGTTAAGGAATGGTATCAATTGTCACATTAATATTACTTTTGGTATGACATCTTTCTTCAGTAAGAGGGTAATACATTCTTAGACTACATAAACAGATTACTCGGCCATCCCTTATGTGCAGCTAGTGCTGGGATGAGAAGGAATAATTGCAATGTGCTAGCGACATGGCCCTGCAGCTCTTGAGGGAATGCAAAAAAACCCTCATGATTGTTTGAAATTGCACTGGGAAGGTATGAAAGGGGAAGGCTAAATCAATTGCCCGAGGCTGAACCCGAACCAAACACTATAGTGTCCTTGTTTTTGTGAAAATTTCTAAAGCATCCTCAGTGACCACAGTGATTGTTAATGCCTGCCCTCCTCTGCAATGTATTATCTTTATCAGCGTGACTTCCTGTACGGATGCAGTGAAGCAACAGTTCAAATCTAGAGAATACAGCGGATCCTGTAGCAAATCAGTGATGCTTTGCACAACTCTGCTCGTTTCTCTAGAAAGGTTGCTAAGCACACAGGAAAAACAACCACGAAGAACTGAGCCCTCACTATGCAGTAAGTGCAAAAGCCAGATGTTCCTCTGGAGAAGCAGCGATCGCGCAGCAAGACATAGCTGTTTGCAAGCAGGTACCACGCTCCTGTTCCCCAGGGCAAGCTCTTCCCTATGGCTTTGTGGTGACAGCAGCCCTCAACCCCAACGATGGGGGTTGAGTCACTGGGAATGAGCAAATATACTTTGCTAATATATTTATTCATATATATTCTGCTGGGAATTTCCATAGCTTCCACCAGAAGCATTCTGGACACCTCGGCAGTAGACAGAGAGTAACCCCAAAGCTTAAAAAGATGAGATCTGCTCTCCTTGCCGCCTGACTAACCTGCTACCCTCACCACACCACTTTGCCTCAGCACAGGGTCGGGAGCTTGGCCCCAAGCAAAGCTGCTGTAGGACTCGAGATGCATATTCAGAGTAGCCATAACTGACATCTGCAGGACTTTCATGACCCAGAAGTGGAAGCGCCCAAACCTCAGAAGCTGGGAACAAAAGACCAGTGCTGGTGTAGACATGTCTGGAAGCTTTCTAAAATAAAAGCTGAATATGAATTTTCATAGTGAAACAGGAGGAATTAAGGCTGTTTGGTGAAATCTTGAATATTTATAAATTTGCCCTTGATGGGAATTCATTGGTTTATCACATCTGCAATGCAAATAGTTTGATAATGCAAGAAAGTTCCTCTAGCCTTTCCACAATGCATGTGAGGAAAAATAGGATACCATTTAGCTTTCTAGAAACTACGAATACACAAACATATAAACATGACAATACTCTCTCAGGGCATTTTTTCTAATACTAGTATTTTCCCTTTCCAGCTTTGCCTTCGTTCCATATTCACATGGAGTTGTGTGCTATAGGATCATGAACAGGAATAAATAAACGCACTGCTATGAGTAAGCGTTCATCCAATGTGGAATACTGGTAACTCAATTTTTTCAGAGAGAGAGGAGAAACAGGAGCTTGCTTATTTCACAGAAGTGGGATGTCTTGCAGAAAGAACATGAAAGACTTCACCTCATACTAATGTAACTGCCAAGCTGTGGTGTAGGGCGAGTCTTCCTTATACCATCAACACTGGCAGTTTTTAACCATGCTAAGATGGAGATGTGATGCTTGCTATAACACCAACCAAAGTTTTTTGTGTGTTTGCTCTTCCAGCATCTTGCTGAAATACAGTTTCCTAAATCAGCCTTTATGAATGCAGTAAAACATTTTCTTTAAACCACTAAATCCTGAAGCTCTGGAACTTGGCAGGGGGATGAATTTGGCTCAAAGATTAATAGCATCCACACAAGATTATCAAATCTCAAGTGAGCTAATACCTCTTTTACCAGGATACACAAACACAGCCAAGCATATTCACTGTTCTTTATTTGTACTTTATTTAGGAAGATTTTCTTTTCTCATTCTTTGACTCCTGCTGTCCCTATGCTCCTGGCAATGTGCAATAACAGCACTAGGGAAGACTGGAAGACATGGAGGGCCAGTAGCCTTGCCAGGTTGGTGAAGCAGGTACCTAACAGCTTTACTAATTCTGACCTTGAGTCTCACTTTCCTTCCAGGGTCTGCAGATTTTGTAGCAATTCAGAAGGCTGCTTTGCCGGACTCACACACTACAACCCAACCCAGCGATGCACTGTAACTAATAACCATTTGCATTTCTGCAGCAGCTTCTGTCAAAGAAGATCAAATAGCTTTACTATGAGAGCAGTCTCTTAACATCTCTGAAGTCTCTAAGTCTCCCAGGTGCTCTTCCTATTGAAAATCCATGGCAAACCCCAGCTACTCTCTGCAGTGTGATGCAGTGTGATGCTGCTGCTCTGCAGCAAGCAAGAAGAGGAACTGCCCATCTGTGCTGGGCACTCAGTCTGTGGGCAAAGTCTCTTGCCACTGTAGAACCGCTAATGTCACAGGATGGAGCATCGCCACCTTGCAGATCATCTGCAAAAATCAGACCATCTCCAAAATGCAATCACTGTGCAACACTCCCCGTGCATGAAGGTACTCCCCTATAGGAATGCAACTCCTGCTTTTACTGTTAGTCCTGTGTCTCTAACAAAAAGAGTTCCATATAAATCCATGAAACTGGTATGACATGATTCTATCTTTGCAAGACTGATATCTTTGTTATTTTCAGAATTAATTCAATTTCAGTAAGAGTCACAAACATTACAAATGACATCTTTAAGTATACGAACAGAACATACAATGTTTGCTGGGAAAACTGAAGCACTATGGGTTTTTTCGTATGATTAGATATGCAAAGGGGAAGAATAAGCCTGTTATTTGATGACAAGTTTTGTTTGCAGATTTTCAGCAAGCTGAAAACTACCATCTTTCGTACACACTCCAGCATTTGTGACACCTCGGCAAGGTTCTCTGTTTCCTTCAGTAGAATTTAAATAAGGAACAAATCATTTTACTAAAAATAAATATGAAGTTTAAATGTCTAAGAAGCCTCTATGATCAACAACATTTGATCTAAAAATACCTTAGCAAATGTCTCTAATTAGAAATATTAACTTTTCTCTCTGGAAATATCACAGTAATTACTTCAGTTTTGCAACCAAACTCAGAAAGGTTCATTTAAGAGACACTCAGTTTAAATGAGACAAGCAACAAAGCGGAGCATTGCTTTCCCTTAAGACTGGACTGCTTTTATATAACATTTTTATTTTAAAAGACTATGACATGTATCTCTACCTGAGTATGACTGTTCAGGGTAAACACCCCCACAAATGCAATTCACTGCTGACCTGAAGGACTTGAATAATGGCAGGTTTCACTAGTCCAGCAGAATAACCTTTAAATAGGTGTAGCCATGTGAACTCTGTTCATCAAGGGCATCCTTTAAACTGGTAAAAGCTCAAATTCCATAAAGAAAACTTCTTTCCACTTGAAAGAGAGCACTGATTATGTTGCTGGCTGTGGAGGTATTACTAGCCAAGGATAACTGAAATACTTTGGGAACACTAAACCTGAGTTCAATAGGATCAGAACAAGAATAAGAGGGTGCAGCTTTCAGTTGACCTCACCTAAAAATTTGTTCACTTAGGAGGAACAGCTGAAATTACTGATTATTAGTTGTAACCCCTCAGCTCATTTTAGTATCTATTAGCAATATTGCCTTAAATTTCTTGTCAACTTTAAATCTACTCTGTCATGAATTATTTATTCTTAAGCTTTCTGGTGGAGCCATACATTCCACATCAACCCAACTGATGCAATCACTCCATTCTATTGAAACAGAGGAATTCAGGTAAATATATATTTTTTTTAATTCAAGAATGAAATTTCCCCAAATCTTACCAAAAATCTTACAAAAAAAATATGGATTCAGGAGTTCGGCCTCACATTTTAGTAATAAACTACATCTTTTAGTTAAAGGTCATAGCATTTATCTTCTGGATTAAGCCATGCAAGTCAGAACTAAATTTTTGAAAACTCAGAGAGGGCAATGGAGAAAGCAAGGATTGCCACATTGGACCTGACTTAAGTGACAAAGCTTGAAGTCTACTTTTATACATGCGAGCTACTTGGAAGAAGGAGGCCACAGACCTGACTTCACTCCAGGGCTGCAGTGCAGTAAAAACTGAGAAAGGAAGGAAGACCTACCTGCATCTTGCACTGTTATGCTAGTGAAACAAATAAATTCAAATAACCTTTACTGCACTCCATGTCAAGGATCTGCTATTAAGAAAGTGGAGTTGAGCTAGTGCCCATGTTTTTGGGGGTCTCAGAGTAATTCATACCAATTACAATAAAATACTCTTTTTCCTGCTGTTGTATCATGATGGCTGGTACTCAGTGCATACAGGACAGCAATGATATTGAGCCTCCAAAGCTTGCACTCAGAATTTGCAGTATCTACACGCTGATAAATTTGCTTATTGCTGACTTAATATCATGTGTTAAGTAGGAATGCATTTCAACGTAAGGTGCACTATCTGTGTGATCCTATCCATTGGCATTGGAACCATAGGTTTGATGACAGACTAGAAAAACTATGAAGCTTACTATTTTTGAAGTGTTTTCCAGCAGTCTTGAAAAAAAAACAGAATTAAATTGGGTTTAAAAGAGAGTGTCTACTGAAAAAGCCACTTTGGAGGTGATCTGGATTTTCACAAGTCTGAGAGATCCCCTCCCCTCTCTACCTTTCTGAAGCAATCTGTCTTTAAAACATGACAAACAGCTATACCAGCATTACATAAAAATATGCTGGCAGATTCCTTTTCTTTTTTTTTTCCTTTAAACTTTTGCCTCACAATATTAAATACAATTATAAAGCACTCTCCAGATTAAATGTTAAAGAGGTCTAACGCTCCATCTTTTATTTCTGGCAAAGAAAGGCTTAATCTAATTAAAGCCGTGAGCTGAATGTGTCTGCTGGTTTTAATCATCAACAGTTTTATTGTTAGGTTATGCAATCCTAATTAAAGATAATTTTAGAAAACACAAAACGTTTCATTGTAATGACAGAAAAATACAATGTCCTTGTGGGTCTGTTTGGGAATTATTTTTAAAGCTTTATTTTAAGCTAAGCATTTTCTACACATAAGCTATATCTAAGCAATTCCTCAGAAAGATTCTGTCATATTTGCTGTTGTAGCTCTGTCACCAGGTGCTTGTACTTTGAATGCCACCACCTAAAATCAAGGATCACTTCACTGCTTTCAGTACATCAAAACTGTATTTTAAAGATGTAACGTGTATTCTGTGCCTTTCAGTTCCAATACTCGAAGGAAACCATCTTAGAAGCACTCAGGTTTCAGGAAAATACTAAATATCTACACGGAGTTTTATAAAGGTCACTCTGATTAGCAATCTCCCAAAATACCAGCACTCAAAACCAACATCTACTTTTAAAAATCTAAAGCACAACACTGCAGAGAAAACACATTTCAGTTTAATTTCTAGGGAGTGAAGAAAAATGCCACGGTACTACATTCAGAGCCAACTCTCGGTACCACTTTCACACTCTGTGGTGCTGCAGAAACTGTAATTTCAGAAACTGTGATTTTGGTAGCAGTGACATAATTATTACAACTGTCAGGGGACGGCTTAGAGACCTGCACGTGTCTCACGCCGCTCTGGACGACCTAGCCCTTCAGCAGTGGGTCTAAAGCCACAGACAGGACTAAACCTCTGAGAATGAATTAGGAGATGTATTATTTCTCTTTCAGTATATAAATATATATTTCATTCAGATTAAAGATGAATTTAAATAAAAATATATAGAAGAAACTGAACTAGATGCTGTTATTCCATGTGTAATAGTCACAGTCACACCTATGAATTTGCCAGGAGAGGTTCAGGAGGAAACCCAGGGAGAGTTAAGGGAGAAGCTCGGGGGAAAGAGAGGCCTCATCCTGCAGCATAGCTGAAGATGTTGAGGTGGAGGGAGGTCGGAAGACTGATGAGGAAGGAGAAGCTGAGGGGAGAAGTGTGTACAGGAGTGCATAAGTAGGAGAAGAAGGCAAGAGCCAAAGGTAACGTCCTAGTCCAAATTGAAACAGTAAAACAAAATGCAATTAATTCACTTGCTGGCACAAGGCTGTCTTGAACACACTATTCTGCTGAAAGATTAGAAAAACACTCCACAGCAGACCTCTAAGGCCTTTCATAGGCTTTTAAGGCAATTTTTAAGCCTAGGCATTTAAGAAATGAAGGAAAAGTTTTCCCAGGTTATTTTTAGTAACATGAACAGTTTTTATGTTTATATATTTGTAATCCTAATACACCTGCATTTTACATTGAAGGAAGAACACAGAGCTGCCAGGATTTCCCAAAGAAGTGATGAATAAAGTGGGGGAGAGTGGTGAGGGGCCTTCAGGAAATCAGTCATGAGCTTTACCTAGTTCTCCAGTCAGGCAGCTAAGAAATCTGATCTATTGCAGTGAATAAATAGAGGCACTTCAAAATGTTATTTTTTACCATATATGTCTAAAGGTCACTTTCCTGTAGGTATTCCAATCCCTGCTGTCACAGCCAATGCCTATCACATTAATGTTATTTTCAAAGAAAGGAAAGCCTCAAGTTATAGTAAATGCAGCTTCCTTGAGAAAAAAAAGTCCCAATTTCTTTCTGTGTTTTTACTCTTTCACCTGGTTATTTTCTGCATGACTCCCTCTTGCTGTCAACCACAAAAGAGGGGAACCAATTGCCTGGCTTCAACTCAAAGTCAAAATAAAATTGGAGTTTGATTCTTGTTAGATGCGAGACAAGAATAGAGTCTGAATTTGAAACTCACATCTATTTTATGGGATGACCATGTTGAACAGTAGGCTTTAATTCATCCTATTTTTTTTAATTTATTATTTGTGACCGCCTGAGAATGCTCTGGCAGCTTTTCTGCTGTCATAAGTTTATAGCAAATATAGGCACCCTGTTTGTAAGACTTTGTAGGCTTATGAAAAGCTGGAAGGGAGTAGCAGCTAATTGTCTTAGTACTACTTTGAAGCTACTTTAAAGGTAGCAAATAGACACTTTAGAATAAGTAGCATAGCTTGCTGTTAGGAGAAATCTGCTTGACTTTTCACATACCCTACTAGTAATATTATGAGAGGGAAGTTAAGTGAGATTTTGCTGACAAGGTTTGCGTGGCCTGCCTACTTCTCCTCCTGTCATAGATGAAGCACTGAATATGGTCACCCCAAATATGGGATGTCAGGAGAGGTTAGCTGGCTGTTTTAGTAGCAGGGCATGTTGCAGTCTCTAGGTTTACACTGATGTTCAGGACAGGAAAGCTGTACACTCATCATACAACTTACTGACAAGTTAAAACCTATAGTAGAAACTGTATTTGCAAAGAAAGGCAATAAAACTATCTCCAGTGATTTAGAAAGTCTTGCTTGTCACTTTTACAGTTATTTCTAAAGCTCACATAAAAGCATATTTCCTATTTATTAACATATAACAACAAAATATGCATAGTTATTTGTTAACAAATCTACATGCTTTTTCTGCTCATGTTGCATAGAGAAGCAGTGTAACATCCTTGAATTTATGTGATTTGAACTCAGTCAACATTCCCCCTTCCACCACTCTGTTTATTCTTCAAATAAACCCCAGAGGAGTTCACTCTGAGCAGTACATATTTGGGTTTGATAGCCTATGCTGGAGTAGCTAGTTGTGATTGCTCCCACAAGCCAAATGCTACTGAGATCTGGGATCATCAGCAAAAGCTTATTAAAAATCCTGGGCAAGTTACAGATTATGTGGGTAATACTCTTTAGACTTAATTCTCTTTCAAATGGTCAGAATTATGACAGGTGATGATCAGATTTTTGGCTACGAAAAGTCTGGTGACAAGATTTGGTAAGTCATGACCCTTTAAGTACCTTCAAACATCTCTTCCCATGTAAAAGTACAGGCAAATCCTGCAGTCAGCAAACTTGCATTGTGCTTTATATAGGTAATCATGTGTGCAACTTGAATACAGAGGCATTTAGGAAAAGAAAATGACAACAGGTAGACATGCACAACTGAAATAAGTTGGAAATTAAATTTAGTGGTGCTTCTCAAAACTAATATATATGAAAGTTACATATGCTAAATTTTAATTGTTAAATAACATATAAGTGGTCCTGCACTTGGAAAATATGCTAGTAGGAAAATATGCTAAAGATAGGCACTCTATAACACAGGGTGCTTTTTATTCTTTGTTGACTGTAAATTACTTAGAGATGCAGGTGAGTTAAACAAAGCAGACTTAGATGGTAATTGGAAAGTGCAGTTTGATGCTCTGGCTTCCTAAGAGGAATCAGAATGGAGGAATCTGAACACTGTGATTTTTTCAGCTCTTTTACATAGCAGAATATAGACCTAGACAGGATGGAGAGCTGGGCAGAGAGGAACCTCATGAGGTTCAACAAGAAGTGGAGGGTCCTGCACCTGGGGAGGAATAACCCCAGGCACCAGTACAGATTAGGGGTTGACCTGCTGGAAAGCAGCTCCGTGGAGAGGGATTTGGGAGTCCTGGTTGACAACAGGTCAACCCTGAGTCAGCAATGTGCCCTCATGGCCAAGAAGGCCAATGGGATCCTGGTCTGCATGAGGAGGAGCGTTGCCAGCAGGTCAAGGGAGGGGATCCTGCCCCTCTGCTCAGCTCTGGTGAGGCCACACCTGGAGTATTGGGTGCAGTTCTGGGCTCCCCAGTACAAGAGGGACGTGGAGCCTCTAGAGAGGGTGCAGCGGAGAGCCACAAAGATAATTAAGGAACTGGAATATTTGTCATATGAGGAAAGACTAAGCGAGCTGGACCTGATTAGTCTGGAGAAAAGAAGGCTGAGAAGATCAACACGTTCAAGTACCTGAGGGGTGACTGTAGGGAGGATGGGGCCAGGCTCTTCTCCATGGTGGCTGCTGACAGGACGAGGGGTAATGGGTGTAAGCTGAAACACAGAAAGTTCCACCTTCATAAGAGGAAGAACTTCTTTCCTGTGAGGGTGACAGAGCCCTGGCACAGGCTGCCCAGAGAGGCTGTGGAGTCTCCTTCTCTGGAGATCTTCCAAATCCGCCTGGATGCCACCCTGTGCCACATACTCCAGGTGTCCCTGCTGGAGCAGGGGGGCTGGACTAGGTGATCTCTAGAGGTCCCTTCCAACCTCAACCATTCTGTGATTCTGTGAATATAATGACAGATGGGCAGATGAAGGGAGCATCTTGTAGGTTCCCAAAGAGTCTGACCAGATGTACTAAAGCAGTAGTAGAGGAGACCAGGGGCTTTGAAAACAACACTAAATGGCAGTAAGTATTTTTTGAAGTACTTGCTTTTCAACTTATTGCCACTGGATTTACTGAAGTCCATCAAATTGACTGCAGATACAAAATTTATTCTCAAAATGAACTGGATATTACATATTCCATATTCTGATATGGTCAGCCACATGCTTGCTGCTAAATGATAATCTGATTATTAAGGCTAAAATAAAACATTCAGAGCAAGTGTTTCTACATAACACAGAGGCAGACATTGCCAACTGAGATACATGCTGTAAAGACCAAAATGTGACAAACCTGTCCAGACAGGGAAGAAATTAAGCCTTTTATTAGAATCTCTGATGCTTCTTCATACCTATGTTGTTTTGAGTCCTACCTACCTTACCCAGCACAGCTTAAACATCACCTTTTTTAAATATCTCAGGAAATGGCAGCCAACTGATAACATATTTTGTGCACAGGTTTCAGGTTTTCAGGTTTGCAGATGTTTTCTGTGACAATAATGTAAAATGTAAGTGCCAAGCAAGATGCTATGCCATACATAGTACTAAAATAATGTTAGGAGATTGGATCAAAAGTCAATATTCAGTACAGAAATGCTTCTCCCTCACCCTCCATCTTTTCCCTGTGTATTTATGAGCTCTCCCAATATCTCTGCTTTGAACTATTGTCATTTGAGAACACCTAATACTGAGCATTTGCCCAGCATCTACAAAATATTCAAAAATATGGAAAAGGGAAATATTAACCAATAGACACAGAACACTATCATCCATCTTTATGGCTTCAACCCTAGCAGGTGTGTGAGGACAGCTGGTACTGAATGTGGCTTGTCTAAGATCTCACCAGGAGTCTGTGGAGAAATAATGAACTGAGCCATGTCCTACTTCCCAGAACAAGGGCTTATAAACAGAAAAGACACCTGAAATGTATGACTACTTTAACACAAAGCTTCTATAGGGGACTTTCACTTAAAATTGAACAGCAAAACAAAGGAGTACACACTGATTCTAACAAATTTTCCAGTTAATTTATTCTTAGAGAGAGGCAAAATCTGCTCTTGACTCCATGTTATAGAGGTATCCTCTGTAAAGTTCCTCTACACAAGATCTCAAGCATTTTAAATACACAAATGCAGATCAACTTTGAGAAGCTTAGATAAAAGTGTTACAAACATCTGATTCCACTAGTGATATTAGGTTCTCGGTCCTCAGATTATCATGCTTTAATGTAAAAATGTGCTTAGATGGCTAATGCCTAATATGAATTTATGGACATTTTTCTGGTTTGTTCAATACTACTGTCATGAGTGACATACTTAAAGAAAATGATAGGACTACAGATTTCTTTGTAATGTCAGCATTATCTGGACTCTGCATCGATGGAAAGGAACAATGGCCATAGCTGTAACACAAGCATCATAAGTTCAAGTAATATTTAGCTAGGTATGATAACTTCATGGCAGCTGAATATCCAACGTATTTGCATATTCCCAGGACGTAGCTAAAAAATATACATAATTCATCATTCTAAATTTAGATTTGAACTTCACCAGAGTTGAAGAAATATTTGAATACAAACATGTGACCTAAGCCCATTTGTAGCTAACAACATTATTAAAATTTAATTTTTATAAATACATAATAATCTTTCTGTGGTATAGAAATGGAAGTGGTTTGTGATCTTATGCCATTCATCATAAAATGCTGCACATCATATCTTTTTCTCAAACAACCCAACCGCTGCATTGCTGTGGAATACTATGGGCTAACATTAGCATAACACAGTTAACAGGCAAGAGTTATGAGCTGTGTGCATACACAGGTAAGTAGAGAGAATAAGGTGTGTCAGATGGGAAAAATATAACTTTTTTTTCTTTTAAAGAACTGTGAGTTTTGTCATTCTGACACCTGAGCTCAAGTCCTGTTTCAGAAAGCTGTTGTTTGTTCAGGGCCAAACAAGAACATGTGCAGTCTGCCTGTGCTGATGCAAGTTTTCTACATATTCCCAAAGCAGAATAAGACTCTCTAAGTCTACTAAGTGGAATCTTCTAATTTAAGTAGAGAATTGCAGTTATTTTGCCAGATCCTCTAATTAGCAGATGGTATTAGAGCCACTATGGGTCAGATACAGCTCTCAGTGCACCAAAGCAATTTATTCATTCTTAAGTGGAAACAGAGATGTAAGTCAGTATTTCCACTTCTTTTTCTCCCATATTTAAGTGGAGCATAGTAGGGGAAGATCATGAGAAATGCAGATTCCTGTTAAAATATTTGAAGCTCTGAAGGTTGTTTTGCTGCTGTTGTAATAAACTCAACTCATGAAAAAATAAAGTGGATTTTTGATGAAGTTTGATGATCATCTGTTCTTACTTTATTTGACTGCAGTTCAGGAATCTGTGGCAGAAGAAATGTCATAGGTGAAGCTGTCCAAGAATTTGAAAATCCCTCTGTTTACACTGAATTAATCAAATTATACCTAAATTACATGCCTCTAACCCACAAAGGCACACGCATAGGTATATTTTTAGGCACCTGCCATTTTCAGGTATCCAAATGCAAATAAAATTCCCAAAGGGATGGCAGCTCTCAAGATCCTTTTTACTTTTGTGTTCAATGAAGCAATGACAACACGTTAATTTATTCTGCTTTTTTGGATCATCAGAAGCAGTTCTGGATAGTCAGAATTTCACTACAGAGAGTATCATGTCTGGCCCACAGCTGTAAAAATCACATACCAGATAAAAAAAGACATTTAACATGCACATATCGTGAAACCATGAGATGCACTAAAATTTGAGCATTTACATTCCTCAAGAGGCCACCACTCAGGGTGAAAGTTTCCTTTCTGTATCTGTATGTTATTGGTGCTTGTGGAATCACATACTGAAATAAGAGAAAATAAGAATTTGGCACCTTCTCAAAAAGGCCAAGCTTCTATACACTCACTTTGCATCTAGTCATTATTATTATTATAGTTATTTTTTGTATCATTAGGAGCCCTGTAAATCTAGCAAAATCTTTTACAGGTTAGAGACTTCTCAATGTCTATCTTTTGAAGATAACTAATCAAATAAGAAAGAAGAGTCTATAATTTCTGATGTCTCATTCCAAGGCTAGAAGCTGATAATAGAAACCTACCATTATTGATGTGCTCTATTGCATTTACTCTTGCTCAGTGGCACTCCATAAATTCAGATTAAAGGTACTATATATGTATGTTTACATAACCAAAGCAAAAATTCTTGTACAATGGCCAAAAACTGAGATGGCTTCTAAATTACATAGCAAAATTAGCAAATTAAAATAAAACATGGATGCTAATAACTAGGACACACACTGTTTTATGCCTGTCCACATTGTTCCAGCTCACTGAGCCATCACTATCTATCCTTTCTTATTTGTCTATATATCTCTGTGTACTGCCCTTGAGCAAGCTGCTCTGGAAGGCTCACTCCCTAAGTTGAGTGATTAAATGTTTTTAAGTGCATTTAACCTCACAGAGTAATTGCTCACATCAATTCACACCTAGCATGTGCCACTAAAATACAAGTTATGAGCTACAAGTTTTCAATACATGGATTTTGTCTAGGTATTTTGAACTGGAAACAAGAAGCAGGCGTGAGCACACATGACCATGCAGCACACAAATATACATTAGATACCTATTCTTGCCTTGTTTGGGTTCCTGCTCTTGTCAGCCTCTAACTATTATTCATTTAGAAGTGGCAAAAGTTTACAGTAGAGCCCAGGTACAGAGATATGGCAGTACAAGCATCTGAAGTCTGCCTCACTGTCCTTATCTTTAAACATTGAGCACAGGAGGTTCCGCTTCAGTTTAGGACTTAACTCCTAAATTAGTGAAATGTAACTGAAGAGATTAAATCAGACTGAAAGAACAGTGCTGTGTGAAGACAATTTGTGTTTTCTGTTTCCAAGGCCATGTTACCCAACCTGATGGAAGCAGCAGGAAATAACCAGGCACAATTGCAAGCATAATTTGGCCCGAGGCATTTGGAATGGAGGTGTAAAGTAAAGTGGAATTTGATCTCATGTGAGAAAAAAAAGTCAATATTTATTTGCTTCTTTGGCTTATCCATATGGGATCAGTGTTAACTATTAAAAAAAAAAAGGGAACGATCATACATAGCTCTTCTAAAAGACACAGTAAGGAAATCTTAGCCTAACATGATTTTAAGCCAAGTCTGTGCCTTCTTTTCTAGCCTGCCCGTTTGAGTACAGAGCAGTAGAAAACCTGATAAAAAGCTAAAAGCCCTGGCTTAATAGCCTGCTTGAATTATCCAAAAGTCAAGTGACTGCTTTAGCAGAGGACTTGGTGGTTATTTCTTATGGTTTATCATGAGAGTTATTCTGCAGGCAGATCCAACCACATAGGGGCAATTTACCTGATGTGAAAGCGCTGGAAATTGAATAATGAACCACTCCAAGTCTATTGCACATGTTCTTTCCTTGACATGGATAAGGTCTTCTCCTCTGTCTTTCCTGCAGTGAACATGGTATCATTGATATATGCCATCTCTAGCAGGAATAACTGGAGACTCAACATGAGTTGTGTTGAGGAAGCTGCTATGTATATTAAGAAATTTCCCAGGACATAGAATAAGAGTACAGAAAAATGAAAAAAAAAGAAAAACGACTTCCAGAGGTATATGACAGCAATGACAAGGCAGGTAGTATTTAAAGAATGGGAAACAACTCCAATTTTAATAAAATACAGTGCACTCATGGCTGGAAAGGATTTCTCATGGCATTAACATTATCTAAGGCAGATGGCACGACAGTACAGGTCAGTGTGCTCACACTGCCTGAGGACTGGTTCTAATCCTTAAAATCTTAGCTACTGTTTAATTTATATTCCCCAGACCTAATACTTAGTGAAATTAAATTAAAGTGATGTTTGGATTTAAGCATTCTACCACAGTATTAGCCACCCACTCAGGAAAAGCTGTTCTCAGACAGAGACTTACTGATTGTGGTTTACGGAGTCCTTCCTACTTCTCTACAGAGGGCTGATTGGTCCCATGATGCTCATGCTCTTCCTAGTTTCCAGCTGTTGCATTTCATTAAGAGACAGCTAAAACTACCTCAACTGTTTTCTTGTATTAACTTTCCACGTAAGCAGTTGGCTTGATTACTATGGGGATGTCACAAAGTCAGGAATGGGACAAGAGATGGCTCCTGGGAGCCTCCTTGTGTAACACAGGAGTGCTCTCACTTATAGACTTACAGACTCACATGAGCAACTACAAATGGAATAGACCAAAGATTGTCTGGAGACTAATGGGATCAGTGCATTTTCATTATGCAAGCAAAATGAAAGAGAAAAAAATATGCAAATGATGACCCAGAAATTATCATTCAGTAAACAATTTCCCCTTTGTTATTCAAAGATGTTACCTATATCACAGTAATCTTGTTTTTCTTATTCTTTACTTGACAGCATTGTTTAAAAATGGTCTTTTCACTAATGCAAACATGTGCCATGTAATCAAAAGAAAGCTGTCTGCCTCTATTATGATTTTTGTCCTGGGTCAACCCTACTGTCACTGAGATTTTACCTTTGAGTTTAATAGACTAAAAAGTGCCCTTCATTTACTGCAGGAAGGAAATGTAGTGCTCAAACAAAAATATAGGTTTTAGGGAAAAGATCAGAAATAAGCATGTATACATGCAGGTTGTACAGAGCTAGTCCTTAAGTCAATAAAGACTCTTTATCACACTAGTTACAAACCAGCCTTAGCATGGATCTAGAGCTCCTGACTATTAACCCTCTTTTTGTCCAGCTTCTCTGCAGCAGGAGACACAACCTCAGAGAAGTTCATCCCTCTTATCCAGCAGAAAGACTGCTCAACTTTGCTCGTAGCTCAGCACGCATGCCTGCCATAGCCATCCCTGCTTCATCTTAATCATCGGGGCATTTCAAACCAAGTATGCACGCCAACTCAACACATTATATGCATACCAGCCCTGTGCTTGCTTCAATACTAGCAACAGAAGAACACTGCTTTTCTGGAGACACTGCTGGATTTTATTAGATAGCACAATCCACGATCTTTCTTCAGTTTTTCCAGTTAGCTTATCTGTGCAGTGAACTGATTTGGCATATTTTCAATTAGTACAGAAGGAGAACATCTCAGATAACTTCCTCTATAGCTTTTTAAACAGAGTACTCTCAGCACTTACTTTTATGGTCCCCCTTTCTAGAAATGCAACAGACCGATATAACTCCTACTGCAGTGCAAGGTATCAAGGGTGCCCAAATACACACTGCATTTCCTGCATGAAACCATGTTACCAAGACAAAGGATACCAGACACAAAATCTAAAAAGCCATTCTCACACTCAAGGTATGTAATCCAAAGGGATAAAACTAGCAGATCCTGTTCGGATTAAATGTCGTTTCCTCAATGGGCGTTTTTGATGATGAGGACCCTGAAAAGAAGAGGACATGACTATCTTCAGGAGCTTGGAGTCAGCTCTACTCAGTAGGTGATCCAGTGCCAGACAACAAGGAAGAGATTGCAAAATGCTTCACTGGAAATAATAGCTCAGATCTTCAGGAAAACCTGGGTTCAGATCCCAGCATGCAGAATAGCTCACAGGATGTCAGCAATTCCCAAATGGAAGGTGGTAGTGGAACTTCCACAAGAAGAGTTCTGTGAACTCTCTCTCAATATGTGCAAGAATCCTAACCAAACTATCTTAAGCAAAAGCAAGAACCGTCATTAAATTTGTTCATTCAGTGGTACCAATTCTAGTCTCAGCTGTATGAGGGCCACTATCACACAGCTGGGACAAATTGATCTAAATCCAGTCACTCCAACAAAAATGATTAAGATTAGTCTGTCTCATAATCCTTGCAATGGAATCAGAAAATGTGCTAATCTGCTAGACCAGCAAGTAGGGAGATTGTTATTAGTTTTGCCAGCTACTTGCAGTGCATTTTAGCCTACAGGAATGATTTCTGGACATTAAAGCCAGAAATACCACAGCATCACCGGCCTCTTATTTCAGCAGGTCTTTATGGCTTCAGATGCAAAAAGTCAACATTGATATTTAGAAATAGCCATTTCAAATGAAAGGATTTCTTGAGGGGCACAAACATCGCATCTATGGGCATGAGTTTACTGCAAGGGATGAGCTCATGTGCTTGTGCTCCTGTGTTAATTCTTGCTCACATGATATACTCCTATGCTATGAAACTATATATGTATATAAGCATATAATGGATGCTTGACTATAGGGAGAGTTTAGATTCAGCATTGATTAAAAGAATTTGTCACTGATTGTATTTGTTCATTTACAAACAAATATACAAGAATTTTCTGTAATCATCATCTCTTTTGCCTTGAGCAGAAGACCTCAGTGGTTCTGTTTTGTGAACCTATCAGTTCATCCATCAGGGATGTATATTGATGCTTACAGACACCCTCCCAGAAATATTATATATACACCTATGTCTCAGCTCCCACCTCCTCCTATGCACCTGCAGAGAGTCTGACACAGATCAGATCCTGATACAGGCCAGTGAATACAACATTGAATTATCCTACCGCGGCAGGAGAAAAACATTCTCCTTACCCATTGAACTGCCTTTGTATGAGGGACCCAGACCACTACAGTATCCCCATTCCTGGCTATGCTTGTTGTCTAACAACTTCTTCATACATGAATTACCCTTAGCTGAAGGAAACAAGCAGCGGTAGTAAAAGCTCAATGACATTATAGAGCCACAGCTTTAGAATTATCCTCTGGTTAGTAAATAAATAAAATCCAGGAAAGATTTACAGAATCTTTCAATTACCAGATCATCACCAGGGAACACAACATTTGTACAGCAGGAGATTTAAAAGTGGCAGAGGTTAGGGAGGGCATTCATCTGCCTTGTGAGAAAGTAGATGACCAGTTATTCATTCTATAATCAATATACTTTTTTCTTAACCTCTTCTGGCAAAATTTTCAATGCTATTAATTCAAGAACTGAATGAGATGGTATGATACAAAGAGCAATTACTGAGCTCTTTGCTTTACTAGGATCATACCACAAAATTACATCTATTTGTAGAATTCAGAATCTTAGATCTTGACCAACTTTGTGCTCTTCATAGTTAATGGGCTTAAGAGTACATCACAAAACTATGAAAACATAATAATCTTATCAAAGCTAACATGAAGACAAAGGAAATACATTTTCACTTATCAGTGAGGGGTATCATATACACAGTTCTGGATGTGGTTGCTCACCCTCTGTAAAAATCTCAAGATCAGATGGAAAAATGAAAGAAACAAGCAAGCTGTTGCACCTCTGCTCCACCTTACATGCTATCTGCTCCCTCACCATGCTTCAGGAGGAAAGTATAAAACTCCCACTGATTTATCTGCAAAGAAACTCTCCCAAACTCATCTCCCAGGCTAAAACTAGAACAGCCAAGGTAGTCTTTTGTGTACCAGATAGATAATACCTGCTTTCTGCCAGCTATTTCTGCATACTTCTTGTAGCAGCAGCAGCTCTCTTGTTTCTCCTCTAGCTGACAGCTTCACCACCTGTTTCCAACTTCAGCCAAAACCAGAGCGGAGGAAGAAGACATTTTATATTCCAAGCTTAATGAAAATTAGGAAGCTTGGGTAGAGGACAGAGATCCAAATTGCCATTCCTAGCATCATGAGTAAACACAAAAGGATCCAGAAGAGAGCATGTCATGCGAACTCAGATTTCCTAAGTTCTGCTGCTGATGGAACTATAGGTCTTCCCCCCACCACAACTATAAACTGAATTCCTCCAGAAGAGATGATGTGCCCAAAAGCCACTACCTGATTAGGGGAAAAAAAAGCAAACAAACAATGCCTTGCAACAAGCACGGGCCTATCTAACCATTAGTCCAAATGCCACGAAGTATTTGAACCACTTATAATCACAAGCTGATTTTTAATCTGCCTGTAAAATATTCTTCTCATTAGATAAGAATCTGTGAGGAGTGCTAGTATAGCTATTTAATATAGACATGATTCTGGGCCCATGAAAACAAGAGGGTATCCAATGATCATTTTTTACAGGGCTTTTGATCAGGTTCATAAAACACACTAGATATTAGGGATATTTTTGAAAATGTAAGTACTTGCATGCAAGTGTAAATGTAGCATTGATTCCTGATAATGATGATAGAAAGGTCACGGGCTTCAAAGTGTTTTCAGGCAGAAATTTAATATAAAGGGTGGCAAAGGTGCATTCGGGGCACATATTCACATCTTGGAAACATTTTAGCCTGCAGACAGAAATCTTAGTACTGCACAGAGCTGAGCACCCACTGAGTCCCTGTATCTTCTTTTAGCTACAAAGCACCTGAAAAGGAAGCCAGTACAGCTGGCAGAAGCCTTTGTGGGCTGTCTGTATATGCAAAGGCTTTAGGCATTCACAACTGCCTGCCAAGCATCCTGCACCCAGTGAGAAGATGGGGTTGAACTCATCTGTTTCATTGGGAAAGAAATCAAACCTTTTGCGAGCTATTTTCAGCACCAATACATGTCACCTTCAGGCAGCAGCAATTCTGGGCACTGTTTGGGCCTTACAAAGAGTATTGCTTATCTAGGAACTTTCAGCTGTCAACCCCATGCTACTTTTAACTATGGAGTTAATGAAGAGCACATGCAGACCAACAGCCTTCTGCAAGGCACAGGGAGGTGACGTTTTCAGACTCAAGCAGGATTTAATGGCAAAAGTAAATCCTTAGTAATTTCTCTTTTAAGTAGGCAAATAATGCTGTTGGTTGAGTTGTAAGAATAGAATGAAGAGTTTATTCACCACAGCAAAAGGCTAATTTTTACTGCCTCTTTCGGTAATTAGAATTGTTTACGGTTGCCTGCTAAACTTTGAGATACAGAGAGCTCTGGAAGACCTGAAGGACCAAGAATGTTAATTACCAAATTAAAACCTTAAATAAAAGGGAAAGTAATGATTGCTCCTTAAAACATCTGCATGTACATATTCTGTTGCAAAATGGGAGACTAGTTAAGAAAATCCATTTTTCTGCTTGGCAACATATACTGGCCACTCTAGCAAGAATGAAAGGAATAGTGAGTGATGTTTAGCTGTTATAGATCTGTTTTACCCTTACTATTTTCTACAAGTGTGTGAGAGAAGCAGAAAGGCAAATTGAGCTTGCTATAATGGAAAGAACAACCTGTAGATAAACAACTCAAATGCAGTTAACACTAGGTGACGTTATATCCGTAGTCTATACAAATCAATGGAAACCAAAAATAAGTCTTTTTTTTTTTTTTTGAAGACTATCTCCTGCAGTCACACACACCAGAAATTATTTTACTTATGGGATCCAAAGTGCTCTCTGAATTACTTGTCTCCATCAGCTGGAGTTCTAAAGAAAACACCAAACACTGACAGATTGACCAAAAAGAAAGAGATGAGACCTGATGAAACTGCTTCAGTCTGGCAATATCTGTAGACATCCAAAGGGACAAGACTACTACTCGAGTTAGCAGTTTTATCTCTTCCTCAAGTGCTGTGATTACCACCTCATGCTTCTTTAGCCTAATCCACAAATTCAGTTCAGAGATAGCTAGGTCTAACTCTCATCACATATTGCCTCTAGATCTCATCTTTTGCTGCAGGCAGGGTTATCTGCTCTCTATTCCCTGCACATTAACTCATCTGGTTGCTTACAAGATTCAGGAGAAGTAATCTGAATTAAATAATCCAAGGAGGATCAGTAATGCCACATTAAACACTTGTTCTAATATTTTAATTAAGAACTGAATTTGCCTTAACAAATTAAAATAAAATAAATCAATTTATGAACTAAATAAATATCCACCCAAAGGTTTATGATGATGTAATTATATATATTTATGGTTTAAATAACTCAGAGTAACTTTCCCAAGCTATGATATATAAACAGAAATATAAGGCAGATTTAGACCAAGATTTCTAAGAAGAAAATATTCTTTATCAAGCTGCATTTGTACCCCAATTCTAGCCCTTTCTTTTGTTCTTGTTAAATCTTTGCATGAAAGGTAATTTACATTCTCTTTCTAGCACAATTTACTATTCCTCAAGGTATTATCCCCAGTAGCCCTGAAAAGAGCTTATGAAGCCCATGTCTAGATCCAGATGACTCCCGTCCCTTCTGATCCATCCCTCTGGGATTCTCATTCCTATTGCCAATTTCTCATTTATCCGTCCATGCCTTTTTACTGCAGTTCATAAACAACCAAATATTGGGCAGCTACTGTGTCATTAAAAAATCCAATCAGATTAGAGCCGTGGGCTTGTATGTTCAAATTACTCTAAGAACCCATTTTCAAAATTTGGGTCAGATGTCAATCAGGTCACACTGATAGTAGTAGTCAATCGATGTACTACCACTCTGGCCTCAGGGGTTCCTGCTTCATTTATTCTGCTGCGAGAAACAATGAGCAAGAGTAAAATGGTATTCTAGGAATAAAACTTCCTCAACAGCAGTTTGTCGTGAAGGCATCTAACACATTTTCCTTTTGGAAGTCACCCACCAGCAGTATGTGGAAAGCAGGGTAGGTTTTCCACTTTGTTCCTGTGGGAGCAGAAGGTCTGGGTTCACCTCTAATGAACCGAAGGTGGAACCAGTGAAGTTGCAAAGCAGATTTGGGGTGTGGAAACACTCAAAACCTGCCATGCCAAAAACAGGCTACGCAGAATTTAAGGGTATGAATAATACAGTAATGTATTTATTGATGACAAATTTGCATGGTAATATTCGATGACTGTTTCTCTGATGGAAGAATGAGAATGGCTGAGGGTATGAGTTTTTTAAAAGTAGAATCATAGAATCACAAGATTGAGGTTGGAATAGACCTCTGGAGATCTTCTAGTCCAATCCTCCCCTCAAGCACGGTGTGACCTAAAGCACTTTGCCCAGGACTATGTCCAGGTGTTTTTGAATATCACCAAGGATGAAGACTGCACAGCATCTCTCAGCAACCTGTTACAGTGCTCTGTTATCCTGAGATCAGCCAATTTTATCCTCGTCTCTTTCCTAATAGGAAAGAGAGGGAGAGAACCAGCAGTGGTTTTTAGTCATGGGAATAACCTGCCTTTAGAACTGTCAGTTATGGCTATGTCTTTTTTTCTTATTATAGACCAAACGCTCTGATTCTGTTTCCCTTTAAAATGCTTCTGTTTTTCCCAACATCTTTAAGATAAAGACATTAAAACCTGAAGAACAAAGACTAACAATCTGAGAGATGGTAATTAATTTCCATGTTTCAAATGCAATCTAAAAATAAAAAGAAGCTTCCATATATTTTGTTATTAAACGAAAACATTCTAAAGTAATCTGTAAAAGCTTAGTTTGATGAGGATTGTACATTCATGAGTCACAGGAATAGCAGCTGAGGATATACGGCAATTTTTCACAAGAGTATGAGCTGCTTCCAGACACTCTGATTGTCTCTCCCCCAAACCAAATATTCTATTATTGCTAATTTGTTGGTAAAACACTTCTTGAAATATCTCCAACTAATGCTATTCTCTAATCTGCACAACAAGCAGAAGCTTACGATATTAACAGCGTGGGCATGGCATGTAGTCAAGCCTCAAAACGTGCTGTAAATTCTCTAATAGATTAATTGTATCATTATATTATTTTAACAGGAATGTATTGTTGTAGAATTATGTTGCGGTATTACAGTTTGGGCGGCCTCATACAATCTTTGCAGCAGCTGGAAATGTAATTAGCATAAAACCCAAACAGCCTCATTAAACATCCCTTTTCGGTAAGACAGGACACACTGAAGGGCCTTGTCTCAAATGTTCCATTAAAGCAGTGTGTAGAGCTGGCAAGGGGTTAGAACAGTCTCCAAATGCATTTTCAATCCTGCTAAGCAAAGTCCACTACTTAAAGCCTGGAAATATGTTATGCAGCAGACTTCAAGAAGGCAGAAAGATGCTGCTCTACAGTGGAATAAACACTCTCCCTTCCTGCCTCCCTCCCTGTTTTTGATTCAGAAGCTTCCACTTGGCAATTCAAAGATAAAAATAGACAAATGCTAAAACTGCCTTCTGTGTAAAAATCAAATCTACATCTTCTGAACATAACTAAGCATTTGAATTCCTTTATTTAAAATGCAAAATCTGAAAATGATGATGATTCGAGTAGTTAAGAATCAGAGGTCACTCTGTGCTTGGCCCTGCTGTTTTCTCCTACCATAAGCTTTCGGCTCTTAGTCTAATAGTGTGGTTGAAAATGACCACTGGGGTTAAATACCTCTATGAATCTTGGGTTCCACCACACAAGATTACCAAACATAGAAAAAAGAATGTACCTGTTGGCCAACTGTTATTAGACAAGAATTCAGAAGTAAATAGAATTGTAAAGTGTTATTTTTATTTGGAAAACTAGCTAGCAAGAATAATGACTGCCACTTAAACAATTATTTTCAAAGCAGAGTTAGAAAACATAGAGAAAAAACCTTGGATAGGCATCTGACAAGCACTTGGGAAAACTCACCAAAATTTCTCATGTGGAACTTGCACCCCCAGGTTGCATGCTTAAAACTAAAGGCTTAGCAGGAGGACAACTGGGAGCTAGAGGAAGGGGAGGAATAGAAGTATGAGGGAGCAGGGGGAGAATCTTTAGCTTACACTTCCCCTTTGGATAATCAAGTCAATGTATAATATGAATAGTACAAATATTTTAACAGTTAGTCAGATAGTTTAACAAGAAAAAAAAGTACAAGATGCAATCATTTTTAAAAACAGAAGGCAGCAAGAATGTTTAAGAACAGCATTGGCAATAAGTCACTGGATTTCTAACATTTGGAATATTCTGGAAAGCAAAATTCAAAATATTTGCCTATTGTAGTGAGAATAATCAGCAATAGGCATAAAATGATCTGGGAATGGTTTATGAATAACAGTTCCTCTAATTGCACAAATTTATCACTTGATTTTATTTTCTTCTTGTTATTAAAAACATCCAAAGTCCTTGTCTGTAAATGTTGCTAAATTTAAACATTTCTTCTGCTGACTAGGATTTATAAAAACACATTGGCAAAAGAATTTTTACAGGCAACTTCTTTTACTTTGATTGCTATAACACCAAGCCTTAACAAGTGAAAAAAAAAACCCACAACTATGAGCACAAAATGAATCCGTATTTTAATACCATCTCTGCACCTGGAGCAGTTAATGGTTGCAAGAAGTTTTGTTCTGACTCACTTGATTTTTAGCCTTTAAAGAGTATAAGTAAGAATCAAAGTAAAATAAAAAACAATAGAATCATTAAGGTTGGAAAAGTCCTTTACAATGATTGATTTTGTGGCACTATCCACATCACCAGGCTTCAACCACTAAATTCAATGCACACATATTTTGCTATTCCAGTGAGAGTCACTGATAGCAAGGGAAGTCTGTCATTCTCTGTATGAAGAAGAATTGAGAGTCCTGCTGTCCTTGGGCAATTTTTCTTTTTAGCTGCTTGCCCTAAAAGTCTTAGCGTGCCAACTCAACCTTCTTCAAACTAGTTGATCAAGTTCACAGTGATTTACCTTTTAGCTCTTCTTCTATCCTGTTCCACTATGATTAGGTCTAGTCTCTGTTCACAGGACTTCCCAATCCTCATTTAAGAGGATTCCTAAACACCAACGTCTACAGTTTTACACTAAGTACATCAATGTTGAGGGAAGCAGGAGCTAGAGGACAGCACTCTGAGTACAAGGCTAGAGAGCAACGGACAGGACGGCTTGTGGGAGACTGAACCATCCTCACTGTCCTGACCAAGAAGTTTTAAGTGGTTATTCCTAGGAGGGAGATCCAAGATGTGAATGAAGAGAGATTTCAAAGTACCTAGGAGGGGCAGAGAAGCTGAGTTTACCAGACCTCAGTTTTTCCTTTCATATTGTTGACTGGCTGTCTTAGATAATCCTCCACTGCTCTTGTGGAGCTCTTTCTTTCACTGAACTTTCTCTACTCTTACCAGCAATGTGAAATGGCAAAACAAAACATTTTTCAGTATTCAGACCTCTGAAAACAGCTGATTTATTTTTCTTTTTTTCTTTTTTTTTTTTTTTTCTGGAAGGGACCAAAAAAACACTCATTGGTTGATAGGTGATATGGAAGATTCCAGTACAGATGGTTAATTTGGCAAAGGCACAAGCAACTGAGAACAGACATTTCTTCTGGAAAGAGATATACCATTTTTTTCATTGATAGGGATCAATTATTGCCTGTTGTGGTTAAAATTCAGCAAAAGTCTGGCCCAAGCTGTTGGCTCTCTATAAATACAGTGATAAAAAAAAAACACACACACAAAACTTCAATAACACTTCAGCCAGATCCAGAACCCTCTCTACACTCAAGTTCCTCTATTCCAGAAGACAAAGTGCACTTCCTTTTCCAAAAGGTAGCCAAAACATGACACTTTACCAGCATGTGTTCAGCTGTGCAATGAAACAACAACAGACCTAGGAACTGTTTACAAGTTCATATCAAGGCAAGCAGAACAAGATAAGGTATTAAAAATGATGAAAAAGGGCTAGTTGAGGAGACCAGTTTGCTTTCTTGCTGTCTGCTTTATTGGTTACAATAAATCCTAGCGTGGTTTTAAAATTGTTGTGCAGCCTGTGGGAACCATCCCTGCTAAGGAAACTTGTCCAGGCACAGAAAATTCACTGCTTCCTTCCAGCTTCTTCTGCCATAAGTTAGACTGCTCCTCATCCTAGAAAAGAAACAGTCCTACCAAGTGATATAATTTTGCCATTTAGAAATCTCACTGTACTCCCTAAGCTTTTTACTATCAGTTTTATCCTACTGCTTATTGCTGCCAGGGACATTCAGCCCCTTTTGCTAATTAAGGTTTTCATACTTTCTATGCAGGATGAATTTTTAAGTGAGTTTAAAAAAAAAAACAAAAAACACCTTGACTATAGCATGAATAACACTGTAGCTGAGTTTAATTTCTTTGTATAATTCCCAACATAACTTCATTATCAAGTGCATTTCTATCGTATGGTGGGAGTTTCAGTGTCCATCAAAGAACTGCTATTAGGAGCTTCTGTGATAAAAAGGATTTGTAATCCTGGCACTGCAACACACTTTGTGCTGGCAAGGACTTCATTTCTGCCCAGGAGCAGAATTACTGTGAGCATTAATTGGGTTCCAGCCCCTGCTGGGCCACGCTAATGCACATCACATGGTACCGTCTCCCTTCCTGCTCACTTGGAGAGTGAGTCTCTCTGCAGACTGAGCCCATCTGTTGCTCCTGGGGCAAGCTCTGAACAACCTCCTTGCACTGAACCTTACAGAAGCAGAGGTGTCTCAAACCAAACCTCAGATCCAGACAGCTATTAACGAGAGATCTGGGCTGATCTGACATTTAATGTCCACAGCAGCAGAATATTCCATAGACTGATTTTTCCTACCTGCTCTTGTAGCTCCACAAAACATATGGTGATGATAGCCCATAGATAGACCAACTGTAAGTCAAAGGATAACTACGTGAGGAAACATCGTCCTCACCAAGGCAGTGTCAAACTATAAACCTTTCTACATGGTCACTACAGGGATATCAAACAACTTCACAGACTCACAGAATGGTTAAGGTTGGAAGGGACCTCTAGAGATCATCTAGTCCAACCCCATTGCTCCAGCAGGGACACCTAGAGCATGTGGCACAGGGCGGCATGCAGAAGGATGTTAAAGATGTCCAGAGAAGGAGATTCCACAACCTCTCCGGGCAGCCTGTTCCAGGGCTAACTCGGTGGTAACTTACAAATATATGAAGCATATGCAACATATACTCACTCTTAACCTGCTAGTCAGTGACAATACAATGTCAATTGCATGTCCATGTCAGCAATCAAGATGGAGGAGGAAGGCCTTAACATGTTCAGAAACCACAGTGTAAGCATTGCTTTGCCAAGGGGGAAACATATAAGCATATTTTTCAGGTTCATCATCATCCAGACCACAGATTTTTCATCTCATCTTATGCAGTTATTGGGTATCAGCAAACAACTTTTCTTACTACCTAGACAGCCTTTTGCCCAGTGAGCCTCTAAGTATATTTTAAGGCAGCTTTTCTCTGAAAAAAAAAATGATCCTTAACACAGAGTTATTAGTCTAATATGTAAAGATATGGATGGATACATGATGTCAGCACTTGGAAATCTGCAAAAAAACAACTCTTCACTCTTAAGTATCAGCCTGTCTCTCACTTTCTTCTACTCTTCTCCCAGAAAAAGGTCCCATTAATTTCAATGGAAATTTCAACAGATAAGATCATGTTTTTTGGTCCCAATGATGTTCCTTTTGACATTTAAAATAATTGGAATCCATTGTTGCAGCAAATTGGAGGCTAACAAAATACTTACAGTGTTTGATTTTAATAATTAGTAGGAAATGCAGGTGGGAAAGCTTGGGTGCATGCCTGCAGGATGCTAGTTTGAGGTTTTTGAATCATCACATTTATCAGTCCACTATAAGAAAATAAGCTTGTATTAGAAAGTTTCATGCTAGCTCACTATGCCACCTTGTAGGCTTGTCCTTTTATTTATTATAAAAAATAAAGAAATTTTCCCACTGCAACTGGAGGTATTAGATTACAGCTTGTGGAAATTCTGGTGAAAAAAATGGCATTTTTCTAGGTGCAAAATCTTTTATTTGACACATCCTGGCTTCAGCTAACATTGTGAAATTCCAGTGCTGGGGCTGGTAGGATGCTCTGGCTGCCTGTTCCCGTGGGGTGGGATGATGGAAACCGTGGGGTCCCTAGCTCTGATATAGTCTAGGATCACATCTCTCCCAGTGGTTCCTGCAGAGCCCTAAGCACATTTGACATCCTTGTCAATTCTGCAGCAGCTATTAGCAGGGGAGCTGACAAGAATACCAATTTTGCAGAGCAGCTGCAGGATACTGCTGGCTTACTAGAAATGAAAATTCAAAAAAAAATGGCTTTGGATTCAACTCAGATCAAACTGCAATCAACAAACATTTCCTGCAAACTGGAGACCCTGTTTTTAAATTAGTTCTCCAAGCACGGAAGTCCATTTTACAGGGGAGGAGATGATTCACTGGCTTTTCTGGTAAACCTTCCTTCTACTCTGACAAAAAGAAGTATGTGTTTTTCCTCTGGTTTTACTCACTGTGTACTTTTGAAATGTTTTGGTAATTGGGGGGCAGACCATACAAATAAATAGTAGGGAGGCTTTTGCCATGCTAAGCCACAGAATCACAGAATGGCTGAGGTTGGAAGGGACCTTGAGATATCTATCCCAACACCCTGCTCAAGCAGGGACACCTGGAGCACGTGGCACAGGGTGGCATCCAGGTGGGTTTTGACGATCTCCAGAGAAGGAGACTCCACAGCCTCTCTGGGCAGCCTGTTCCAGTGCTCTGTCACCCTCACAGTAAAGACATTTTTCTTCATGTTCATGAGCTTCCTGTGCTTCAGTGTGTGGCCAATGCCTCTTGTCCCATAGCTTGCCACCGCTGAAAAGTGTCTGGTCCTATCTTTTTGATATCCTCCCTTAAGGTATTTATTCACATTGATAAGATCCCCTCTCAACCTTCTCTTCTTAGGCTGGACAGTCCTGGCTCTCTCAGTCTCATAGGAGAGATGCTCCAGTCCCCAAGTCCTGCACTGCTGTGGTTATGCTACTAGGTGCAACCAACCCCAAACACTTAAACTATCTTCATACTAGTTGCCACCAAAGTGCCCCCATATGCAGAAGTGCCTAAGAGCTGTACGATTTTCACAGAAACGCTGCACTATATCAGTTTTGGTTGATACAGAACATTGAATAACAGGGCATTTGTTTTGCTGGAGCATGTCGTTTTGGTGACAATAGCTTCTCCACTGTCAACAAATGAGATCATCACTCAGAGTAATACAGCCAACTATTTCAATTTGTTAGGCTTTGCCTGACAAATCGGGGAGCAGCTTTACACCATACAGTAAAGAATGCCTCTATGTGTGGAAACTGAAAACTCTTATTTCTGCTTTCAACCACAAGCTCATGTAAGAATTTGCACTTAGCTAAATGAGGCTTCTTGTGTGATTATTGGTCATTTAAACAGAACAGATGTTGGGTGTCAGAAGGTAAATGCAAGTCCTCCCTAAAAGCTTCCACTTGCAATAACCAGAGCAACTTGGTTGTATCCTTAGCTTCTGCTGGCACTTAAAGATGCAAAATCTGCAGTGCTTTGTTTCTAGTCTAGTAAGAACAATTAGAAATCAGAAAATTAGAAGAAAATTCATGTGTTCTCAGAAAACTCATATGTTCTCACAGTCAATCTGGGCTCGGGACTCGGAGAAACACATACTCTAATTGTTAGTCACCATTGAGGAACACAGGAAAAAAAAGCATTCTTAATAAATAAAAATTCCTCCCTCCCCCCACCAAAAAAGCCCCAAACCACCAACACACACACAAAAAAAAGAGGTATAAACCCACCAAGTAAATGAGTGCCTGTATCTGAGATTCTGGCTTAGAATAATTTATAATAAAATTTAAAAAAAATAAAATAAAAAAGGCTTTTCCAGTTTACCTTTCTTTTCCTTTCCTTTCCTGTCCTGTCCTGTCCTGTTTTTCAAGCAAGAAAGTAAAAGTGTTAAACAGAAACAGGGCAGGGGAAGGACAGAAATTTGGTTTTACTCAGAAAACTAATGACACATCATTACTGTCCAGTGGAACAGATTATATATGGTTACGCAAGTTACTAGGCAAAATGTCAACTCTTTTGTTACATATTTTTCTTGGTCCTCTATTAGCAATTACAGACCTTGAATGTGGCTACATCTTTCACTAGCTCTGTCCTTTTATACTTCCATTTCCTTTACTAATCTGTTAAATCTATTTCACATTTTTTTCTGGGTTGTTACCTCATTCTAATCTCAGGACCTGAAAATGTGACTTTGGCAACCTGCTTCTTTAGGTTTAGCACACAGAAAACTTTTTAGCAAACAGCTGGTAACAAAATCAAAGGTCTTTTAGAATCTGATGCATCCCAGCCACCCAGGTTACAGCAATCTTAAAAGCCCATGCAAGCTGGAGCTGCGTTCCTGATTGCATTGACTTGCCGTAAGATATGCGAACCACTCCGACGGCGCCTATTACCTGCAGAAGTATGCTTAAATTTTTCACTCTTCTTCTTCCTCCATTTCCATGGCTTAAAAAGCCTTCCAAGAGTGGCAAATTTGCTTCTTCTTCTGATGGGAGGTGTGTGAGTTCCAGGTACTAGGGAATCTGAACGCATTGCAGCCAGTCTTTCCACTTCCTCAGCTGTAGTTTCCACACACACAAAAACAGAAAGAAAAAAAAGAGGGGGATAGATGTTTTAATAAATAATGTAAAAACATCACTGATGATAGTCAAAACTTTCAATGGCTACAGAGAACAGTTTAAAAAATGGGGGAGGGGGAAGGAAGTAGTATTTATTATTTAAATGTTGCTGTCTTTCCTTTCTGGTGGAATCCATGCTCTGCTGTAAGCAATCAGGTTGAACACCAGCATGGATTATTACACCAGTAAAGCCGTGATCTTGAACAAGTCGCTCTGCATAGCTGTAGACAGCGGCTCTAGCTGGGAGTCCCCCCGCCAGCTATGCTGATGGAAGGATGTCATACAGACTGGGCGAGAGAAAGCTGGGATGAAGCAATGCAATAGTGTTTAAGGCAAATCCCACAATTCTTTTTTGCAAGGAAAAGAGAAATTTGAGTGAACTAATACGCTAGTACTTATCAGGACCAAGGACTACAGACCCTCTCGTATCATTACTGTGTCTGTTAAAAACTACCTTGGTTACAAAATGGACTGATGGTGGTTTTCCTGGTGACAAAATGTGACCTGCACATTAACTTCCTGGGAACTTAAAATGCAGAAGAATCCTCCCAGGTCCCCTTTTCTAGCCTTTCACTCTTCTCCTTCTTTTAATTAAAGGACATGAGGAATTTTAACAGGGTCCACACTTAAGGATGAAATCCTTATGGAAGTCGCAGTTTTCTCCAGCTTAAAAAATGTAAATTGCACAACTCTTTAGATATTATCTTAGATATTTTCAACATTAAAAACAACCACTCACAACAACAACAAACATCCACTCCTCTCCACTGTCCCCCAAACTGAGGGATTTACATCTTCCTTCCAAGAGGAATAGCTGCACAACTCAATCAGCATACAGGAGGGGATTTTTGAGAGAATATCAGGTAATTTCCCACGCTTATGCTCTAATACAACAGTATCCGTAAAACTAATTTTTTAGTCTGGCTCATACAGACAGAGCACAGATCTTCATCAGCCCCAGTCTAAAGACGGTGTACAGGTGAATTGGAGATACTGAGCACATTGCTAACCCTAATAAGAACACTGGAGCTATGCAGGGATGCTCATATCTGCTCTGCCCTGTCAGAAGCATCAGAGATTTTAGTAGGCAAATCCTTGTGTGTTTTGATGGAAATTTTCCAGAGGCTTTAAGTATGCTGAATTTAATTTAGTTTTTCATGGAACAGCCAGAAACCAATCTCCTGCACAACGACAATTCCATTATTGGAGTTCTAAACTAGAAAGTTATTTGAGCTCCTCATTTTTTTTTTGCAAGAAAGTTGGCTTTTTATTATTGCTTAAAAAAAAAAAAAAAAAGAACACAATATTTTTTCCTCTAAAACATCACTACCAGATACAGCTGTCTAAAACTTCCCCAATCAGAAAAGTAGTGAACAACAGACAGCCATCACAAACTATTTCCTAGGAAAGAATGAAAAACAATATCAGTTTCTGGGTCTTAAAAACAATGTCCATTTTCTGGGATAACAGTGGGGCAGACAGACTTTTCTAAGCATCCTTTAGCTGCAATGAAAGCAAAGAAGGAAAACCTGGTTGGGTCAAACCATTTCAGTGTGTTGTACTGTGCTTGTGGTGCCAACGGCCTCTCTTCAACACAGTGCCCTGTACTAGAGAGCATCCTAGGCAGGGCTGGGGACATGTTGCACCAGGACTGAAAATTGCCAAACACACTGGGAGGGTAAAGAGCAGAGGAAATTGGAAGTTTCTTTATACCTTCTTTTCTTAACTGCAATGTGCAGGGCTTTGAAAACCATATGGGGTGTAGATGATGTGACCCTCATGTGAGTTTTTCCCCTCCTTGCCTTTTTAAGGAATGTCCGAGTAAAGCACATAAGATCACCCTGTATTGCATGGCTAGGATTTTCTGGAAATACTGTTAGAGGCAGTGGGCTGGTCTTTCTGCTTGCTTACTGGGGCAATAGGAGCAGCCCACAAAACAAACCCGGAATGACAAGCTACTGCTGCCACATTAGGCTTTCTGATACATAAACCCACAGTGGAAATGTCACATAATGCCTCTGGCTTGCTCACCCACTCTCCTGTGCTCCTCCCTGAAGCACCAGTGCCGCTACCAAGGTCCCTTACATCCACTAAATGTCGGGGCTCGCATGACTCCTGTTGGAAGGGGGCCCTAATTGGCCAGGCCCACAGGACTGAAATTCCTTAAAAATTCCCTCCCTTCATAAGGGAGCTTATTGCACACCATCTGTGCTCTCCCTGCCCCCAGGAAGGTTTACTCACTCGCAGCAAGCTAGAATGGATTCATGGTCAGGCAAAACTAACCCTGGAGTCAGAAGTAATTTACCCAAAGGGTAGGTTCATTACGAGCCAAACAGTGTCAAAACCATTACCATATTTTGACTGTTCTTCCTTGAATTTGAGTATCTTGTCTCACACAGAGCTCTCTTGTGCTCCAGGAGTCCTGCTGTGCTCTCCATCAGCCATGAAGAGATGATGTGGCTCTTCTTCAGCCTCGCCAAAACACACACAGCTCTGAGCTAATGCAAATAACAGCTCTTTTCCTCCCTTGCTTCTATTTTTTTTTTTATAAGGACTATCTCATTTTTCATGAAATAAGCTTTCAAAACACTGCTAATTCAAAGCATAATAATCACTGGCTAGGAATGAGCTACATAAAGCCACACCAGTCTTATTAAAGCAAGAATCAAAACAGACTGCAGCGCAATGAGTAAAAGCTGTATTTCTGCATTTTGTTTTCTGCTGCAGTTTTTGCTCGAGTTGGCCAGGTGTCTTCTGCCTTTTTGGCTCCTAATGACTATTGCCTAGCTGTGAGCTCCGACATCCACCACTGACAGCAGGCTCTGTGGGCTGCTTTCACACCCTTGCTGTTCCCAAAAAAGGTGGCACTTGCAAGAATGCAGACCAACCCAGACCTGCACATTTATTGCTTTCTGAGTGAAAAGCAATCCCAGCTGGATGAGTTTGCTGAACTGGGGAAGGCACACAGCCATATACATTAGTGCCTGCGATCACACTGTTCAGGTCTTGTCTTTAGACTGGTGTCACAAGTCCAAGATGAGGTTTACGGGTCGCGTTACTGCTTACGCGCTATGCTTTTGGGAACTAGTTCTGATTTTATTCCAGGATCTGAGAGATCTTGCAGAGGAAGTGTAGAAACACTGCACAGTTTCAAAAAGACCTGCACTCCTGGCAAAAATGGGATGCGCTTTCTTTTCCATTTTATCTGTCCGAAATGTCATCCCAAAATAGCATAGGTAAAACTAAATGTTAACAGCTTTTCATGGGCTGTTAGGTTATGAGACAGTTCTCAAGATTTTACTGTAAATCTCAAAGAATTTGAAATTCATACAGACTGAAGGGTTTAAGCAAGATTCAAATTTTTCATTAGAAAAAGCATTACAGATCATAAATCATATTTTGCATTCACGTGATTAAAATATTTTTTCAAACATTGTTACAACATACTACAGAGACTTGAAAAGCCAAAAAGTCTAAAAGCAACTTTCTTCTCTTCTTTGGAAGGTATGTCTAGGTTTTGGCTCATGTATTTTGGCTTTATTTTCAAATTTGTTTCTAATGATCTCCTGTTGTAAGGTTTCCTTTGAGCTCTACACCATTAGAGCTGCACAGACTTTAGTCTACACACAGACATTACTCTGAAAGCTCTGCTCAGTACAAGAAGTAGAAGGGCCATATGTCTTTTTGACACAACAGTAAAGCTGAACAGTTACTCTAATTGCTGAGCACTTACGTCTTCTTTTTACCTGAACACTTTCAATTAAAAAAAAAAAAAGCTCATAGTCCTTTCATGAAAATGTATCCTGCTCCACTTTTCCATTTACATCTGTAGTGTTATTTCCGTTTAATTTCCCTTTGCACCTGGAATTATTCTTCATCAGCCCTCCCTCTATTACTTGAATTGCCAAGGAGAGATGATTCCCTCTTTGGGTGACAACAGCTCCCACCGGATGGATACATTTGCCATTGCAAAAATGTCACCGAATGGGGTGGCATAGCCTGTTCATGAGCCATTAAGAGATTGTCAGCACCTCTGCTTTGTATCTAAGCAGTGCTCACACATTCTGAATTGCTGATGCTCACTACCATTTCCCAGGTGTGTGTTGCTTTAAATTGTACCTGTAAACCAAACCTCGTATCATTTACATTTGCCCCTTTTGGTAGATACCAAATCACGCTTTGGCACCACATTCTGCTGTGTTACTCTTACGTATGTGTTTCTCTTGCTGGAAGAGAAGTGCAAAGAATAGCTTTAGAGGTCTGTTCCCTTTAGAAGCTTGCTATTGACTTCCCCCACACTTTGACGTAAAAGGTTAATTATTCATGCTGACTGCAATCTGAAAGCTGTATTTTAACCTCTGAAAACTGCACTATATTGCCAGCATCCCTATGTATTTACTGATACAAAATTTCTCAAAAAAACTATTCTTTGTATTTTATCATTGTCTATAAGATTATTACATCTAATAAAAGAGTCTTATCAGATTACGTCATTAATAGCTACATAATCTCTTCCTACAAACCTTGTAATTATTGAAAATAAGGATTATTAGGTTTGTCTAGCATCAGCTGTTTTTTCTGTCCCTTACTGCTCTCATTACTCACCGTGTTTTCTATCATGTCTGTAACTGTTTATTGCATATAGATTTAGGACTAAATCCACTAAAGAGTGCTACAGTTCCAAAATTTTGAGTGCCTGGACATAGGAATAGAATCCAGAGATTTGCTTCAGGCAAATATGTGGAGACTCAGCTGCTCCAAAATGAGATCCAGAGCAGCCCTCAGAAGGGCAGTGCAACCAAAGGGCAGCCAGGAGGAAAACAGCAAGGGCAAATGAAAGCTCTCACTTTTCCTGGGGCTATGGGAAGGCAATTACACACATAACTAGAATCCTTGCTTTGGGCAGCCACTCTACCTTGAAAAGAAGGGAATTCTTTCCTTTTCTTTCCTAAAAGGCCCTCAGGAAGGAGGGGCAGAGCTTGTGATTGCGATTAAGCAGTGGAAGTGGGATGGAAGGGAATGGCAGAGACTTTCCTGCCACAGCCTTACTGCTAGACTACTTGTTTAGGAGAATCGCAGGGTCACTTTTATCCTCCACTTGAGAAAGTTCAAGCCTGCATCTCTCAGCTGCCTCAGGAACAGTAGCACACGTCACGATGCGATGACTGATGGGAGGGCTCTCCATCTCTCCTACTAAAACTGCACCATTCTAAAGCAGAATTCAAAATCTACCCTCTGAAACAAAAGATGAGCAGAGGCATGGTCAGGGCACACTCTGTGAGCACAAAGGTGCTTCTTCTGCACCTATTTCTGGGCTTTATCCTGGATTAAATAATCCTGACCATTTTTGCATGAAAGAAAGTAAGAGGGGGAAAGTTGCTTCCTCTCACTGTCACTTGCTTTTACTTCTGGTATTGGATATCTGTGTCATGAGGGGAGAGAGGAGGTAAGGCACTACCAGCTAAATCCTTTCCCCAGAAAGCAGAGGGAATGGAGGGGTAGACGGAGCCCAGCTAGCAGAGCTGCCTGGTCACACAGGCCTGTGAAAAACTAAATAACTGGCATAACTAACTCATGCTCTAGGGTAAACGGCAGGCTCCAAGCAGAATTTTCTGTCTAGGGCATTGCCCCCAAGGGGTCCTCATACTGTAATCAGTGCCTGTACTAAAAACTCTATTAGAGAATCTGTCCCTTCTGAAGTAACCTTGACAAAAAGAGGTTCTGGGAAAGCTCCAGACTGTCACATATAACCTGCAGTGGAACAGCCCTGAAGCACAAACACATGAGGACCTGGATGAACCTGCATGCAGCCTATGCAGCTTCACAGACTGAAAATAAACCCACAAGAAGATAGCATTGACCTTTCTAGAGACACTTGGCTCTAGCCCCTAGCACACAGTGTAGGAAAAATAAACCTCCTTAAAATCTATTCTGCAGTGTCTACAAGAGTGAGATTAAATATTGCAACTGCAGAAAATTCAGAGGAGAAAGTTCAACATGACTCATACCCACAGGACTATTTGTAATTGAAGGCTCTTGCATTATGTGCAATAAAAGAAATGCTACAAGGTAAAACAGCTTGAGTGGTGTTTGTGACCATCGCCTCCTAAGCAGGCAGCTCTCACCAGCATCACCAATAACTGGCCCAACAAATGCAGACAGAGCTAAACACTGTGATTTAGAGCTCCCAGCTATATCTGTATGTGTGTGTGTACACAGAGGCAACCCTGACTGTCTTCGAGTCATTCCCCTGACCGATCAAATCTGTATTTAGGCCTCATCACAGCAAAAGCTCTTTGTGAAACCCAAGGCTATAGAAGACTGAGAAATGTATCTTCCTTGAGTCAGATGTTCCAATGTTGAGTGTTCAATAAGAAAAATCAAATTCATACAATAAGAAAAACAGAACTGAAACCCATGTATCTTCAAGAGATGCAGAGTTAGTTCATTACATTTTTTTTGCTAAGTTTTGTTTCAATAAAGGACTTGATACCTTAAAGTTGATCAAAATTAATCTGCTAGGCTTCTGTTACCAGCAGATGATGTTCCTAACTGCCATTTAGATGGACACAAGCACACTTGCTCACACTGCTTAGTACCTTTCTCATCAGGCCCCTTAATGGAAATCAGTGGAAAGTTCTCACTGAGTAAATGGTTCAGCCTTTGAGAAAATTGACAACCAACTCTAATGCTGTCTGTTTATTTTGAGAAAGCCTGGAAATAAATATTAAAGTGCATATAATTTCTGAGGGGACTTTTAATCACCTGAGTAATTTCTGATCTTTGCTTTCTGAAGTTCTCATGAGTAGGAACAGTGAATAATTTTCTTTTGCTAAAATGTCATCTTTAGAAGATACACCTTTAGATTATTTGGAACCCTGACAGGCACATGCACTCATTAAAAGTAATCTGTTCTGGAAATGACATTACAAGCATTAAACAGCTGACCTTCTAAGCACAATGATATAATTTTACCACTATCATTACCGAGATTTAAAAAAAAAAGGAAAAGTTTTTAATTACTAACATGGCCAGGAGAAAAGGAACAAAGTAACTACTTGAAGAGCTAAGGAGTTCAAACCATTCCCCTCTAATCTCTACACTACTTCTCTTGGGAAAAATAAAATTCTATTTCTGTTCTTTAAAAAATTTGATAGGAAGTTGGCCAAGAGGAAAAATAATAATTATATGAAGTAGTACATTTATAACAAATCTGAATGTGAGTTAAAAAATAAAGAATCCTTAACAACTTTAACAAAAAGGTGTTTCATTGGGCTCTTAAAAGAAACAGACTGTTCAGGAATTAAAAGGAAGGACCATATATTTGTGCTTTGAGTACCTAAATGTAGATACATTCGGTCTGTCCTAATTGTTACTACAGCTAGCAGGAAATCTTCTGTTGATTTAACAGAAGGTTAGATTAGGCTCTTAATTGTGGTTGAATTTCAGTTTAGGTCCTCATGGCAGAGCTCTAAATTTCAGAGTTGAATACTCAGAGGGAGGAAAAATGCCCACAACTCCTTTAAAATCATGAATAAAGCATAGCAGGCTGTTGGCAAAAATACCCAGGGTATTTCTGTGTGGTTTTCACAGCTGTGATTTCTACTTTTTCTTTTCATCCACTCTTTTTAGCATTAAGTTCTAGGATGCTTCATGGTTGCTGAGCTCTGCAGTTTATTATTCTTGCTGTTTAGGCAAAGAAAAGGGTTTTAGTTCATTCTGGCTGCTCTGGACAGTATAGAACCATCTACCCTTGACATATGATGGAAGCAATCAGGTAATCAAATTGCTCTATCCACCTAAGAGACATTACAGTCAAAAAAAGAATCTTTAACTTCATGAATAATTTCAAGTCCAGCAACCACAAATAGCTCAGAAAACAAGAAAGTGCTTAAATTAGAGCTAAGGGAAAAAAAATACTACAGGGGGGCAAGAAAACAGTAACATTGAAAAAGCTACTGAAACAGTTCCATTACTTCCATGCATGGAAATAATGTTAGCAGAGACTTAACAAATTAAATCCTCACCATACCAAAGTGGATGGTAAAGGTCACAAGGAGTAGGATTACCTTCCACAGCCTTCTAGAGACTGGACTACATACAGTCGTGGGAATTTGGGATATATTTTGTCCTCAGGTCTATCAAAACAGCATCGTAAATTATGACAAAATACTTCCTTCTGCTCTTCGTGTGAGATGAGTCCGTTAATGAGATGAGCACGGGGGGCAAGGAAGATGACTACAGTGTGCGCGGTGCTGCGGGTTGGCAGGGTGCTGAAACTTGCCTTCTGGCCAAAGGCTTGGCCAAAGCTTTAAAAGGGACCTTTCTGGGAAGCTGAAATTCACCTAGAATGAAACAAATTGGCAGAGGAGGATTTACAGCATGGTCCTAATGAGGGTCTTCCTTTGTGTCTCTGAGAAGGGCCACTTTCTGCAGTGTTGGAGGCAGCAAACCAGGATTGGGCACTGCGGATGCGCACGGGGCTAGCCAGCGGCGTGCCAGGGCATCCTCGTACGGAGCCGGGCACTCTGTCCAGGAAATCTGACAGACCAGTTCACTTTGCAACGCTGAGAGGATAACTCTAGCAGAGGGTCCCAGCAGGTTTCATTTCAATACATAAATAGGACAAAGCCCCAACAAAAAATTGCCATTCCTTACAATAAAGCAAAGCTCTCCTTTTCCACCTCTTCAAGGCTGGCACTAGACAATGTCTAAGCAACTACCTGATGAACTGGAGAGGGGATCTTATCAATAAGTACAGTTACTTGAGGGGAGAATGCCAAAAGGATGGGCCCAAACTCTTCTTGGTGGTGGCCGGTGACAGGACAAGGGGTAAAGGGTACATACTGAAACACAGGAAGTTCTATCTCCATGTGAGGAAGAACTTTTTTCCTGTGAGGGTGACAGAGTCCTGAACAGGCTGCCCAGAGAGGTTGTGGAATCTCCTTCACTGGAGATCTTCCAAACCCACCTGGATGCCACCCTGTGCCACATACTTTAGGAGTCCCTGCTGGAGTAGGGGGGCTGGACTAGATGATCTCTAGAGGCTCCTTCCAACCTTAACCATTCTGTGATTCTGTGAAATCTGACATCCCCAAACCATAAAATTTCCAGTCCCAAAGTTAGCAAGCTACCCTCTACCCAGCAGATTAAAAACAAAAACAAACAAAACAAACAAAAACAAACCAACCAACCAAAAAACAACCTTTCTGAGCGTTTTTGACAATATAATTGCCTCTCTCCACATAACTAATGGGGAACACTGTTCTCAGTTTTAAGTACTGAGTTGTTTTGGACCACAGTATTCTCGGAGTATCATGGACTCTTTTCCGTCAAGTCCTAGTGAAAGATCAAACTTGCACGCACTCTCATCAACTAAACCACAGTCATTGCCACAGAATCACGATTTTCAAAAATCTCTTTACACATTCACTTTGAAATCTACATTTCAGAGCTTGGCCTGAACCATGGCATCTGGACAAGGTTTTCCAACTTCACAAAGTCTGTGACGGCGCTCAGAAGGATCGACTTGCCCAGCACTTTCTACAAGGGAGGAAACAAGCTGAAACAAAACTGATGAACTCCCAGGTCCTGGGAACACCATGAGAGCACCAACATTTATGAAAAACCTGGAATGAGTGATTATAGCAGGTAAAGAAGAGCACCTTCATTTCTCCACTAAACACAGGGAATAGCTTAGAGCTGCTAACTTCTAAAACTAGCATCCATCTACACTATGGGCCTGCATTTTTTATTGTATTTGTCATGCACAGATCCTTGCCCAAAGATGACTGAGGGATAAAAAAAAAAAAAAGAAAAAAAGAAAAATATCTAGAAAAATTGCCTTTTGGAACTCATATACAATGTCAGAATAGGAATTAGTGAACTGACATGAAATCTTACTGCTTACTGAATTTGCTGTTCTGACCTATTTTCTACTATTTTCTTTAAAACCTATGGGTTTGAATGCACCTTTTTTTTTTCCTTTTTGGTTAAACTCAATATTTCAAAGATGCTTATCCAATAAACCTGGTGTGCGGGTACAAGAACACCCTGTTTCACTAGAGCATGGAAAAGGAAAGGGTCTTTCTGTAAGTTTCTGGTACAAAGAGCTGCAACTATCCAACCATCCACACGTCCATGCATTTGCACTGCTGACTGCTTAGGCTGAACATGGTAATTTTTATGAGTATTCACATTTTAAGCATATTGGAAAGTCAAATGAGAAAAATAAGAAGCTCTAAACCTCAACGGCAGCATGACACATCCCCTTTATACCAGTTTAGTTTCAGCTGGTGCATAAGTATCAGTATTTGTAGCGATTTATTTACTTTAATGAAAACAAGGCAGGTTGACTACATCTTCCTCTGGAAAATTTTGTTGGTCCTGTGTTCATGTGAGATCAGACAATATGTAAAAATTAGTAGTGTCAAAGCAGCTGCACTCAAAGCTTGTGTACAGAGACAACTGCAAGGAGCCCATGGCATGAAATACTGACGTGGACTCCTGACATTAGAGATCCAGGATATGGTCTGCACTGATGTGAATATGTGGATCACAAATACTTCAGAGAACTTTCCAGTACATGGACTGTGGATGCAGTAGATAACACTGGTACTTCCAAGCCTAGTTCATCTTGTAAGGATGCAGTTAATTACTATGTGCCACACTAATTACTTATTTTAGCACCTCCAAAGCACTCAAGCCTGCATAGTAACATTCTGTTAATTCTTGAATCTGTATTAAAAGGATCCCTAACATTTAAAAGTACGGTATCTGTGCTGCAGCTGTACATTCTTCAGCTCATTGCTGAAGAATAAAGAATATTGTCAATGATCTCTAGCAAAACTTAGACACACCTTATTTTAAATGACCTGTTTTTCTCAGTTTTACTGTCATTACACTTCTGTGCTTCCAGACCAGGAAAGGTTTTAAAATACCATTGCTATGATTTTTCAAGCAGATAATAAAGTTCTCTTAGGAGGTAAAGTGAAACAGAAATCATTCTCAGTGCCCAGAACCTCCCAAGGTAAATTAAACAACTGGATCTCTTTTAATTTTATTCCCTATGCTCCTACTGAACAAAGCCATTAGACTAACGGCCTGAAAAATGTCAGACAAAAGATGACAGAGGGCAAGATCCTTCTTTTAAGCTGCGATAAGGGAGCACAGCTCTTGAATAGCAGCACTAAACCTGTCATCCTAGTCCTGGCCTGGACACCTTGGGGTGGGGGGAAAGAGCATATTTGAAATACACTTTACCTCTGTTACAAAAACGTCCAAAATGTCTCACCTACCATATGCTAGGCCTTGCACAAAGGGATGGATATATTAAAGGAGACCCTCGGGCTATGGAGAGCCAGTAAGTAGCTCAGATAGGAAACTCCTTGTAGTTATTGACAGAGAAATGAGTGAGATTGTAATCTCAAGTTAGGATAAAATGACAACTTCCCAGCATACAGGGATGGCAAGGACTCTTTCCTTTTCCTCCAGAAGTGTGCTAAACTGATCACAGAGGAAAGACAGAGTCTCCAATTATGTCCCAACTTTATCTCTTTGCTATTTTGTTGCATTGATCTGGATAATGGCAAACATCATTGTTTCTGAGAAAGTGATAGCAACATTGAGCCAGGGCTGTCATAACCTCTCTGCACTTTGGTATTGCTCTTCAGGTGTCCCAGTGCTCTGATCTTGGGTTTTGGCTAACATATTTCGAAAGTTATATGAGACTTTGCATCAAAGATTTATCAGATTACAAATTTACCCAATTATTCTTAGACAACCTGGCAGACTGGTAGCAAGGTGGTACCACATACATTTTTACTGTGCTTCTGAAATGATGTTTTTTTTAATTGGTGGCTGAATGTTCAGCAGCATGAAACCAAGTTTTATGCTGTCTGTCTGCCAGCAAGACAATCTCAGGAAATACAAAGGAATAACTACACATTTACAAGCCTCTGAAATGGATCAAGAAATAAATTCTTACAATTCAAAAATCAACATATAATGTCTGCTTCTTTTGCCAAGAAAAAGGCAGTGAATGATACTGTTATATGTACAATAGTACATTTAGAAGAATAGAATTTGCTGGTCTGTCAAGGAGTCCATAGAACTTTGATGCTTTCAGTGATATTAACTGTTTCTAAACACAGGCAGACTGTATCATAACAGCACAGACAAACTGAGGCACATAATACATAGGCTACATAGTAAAAAAGACAAACAAAAAGATGAAAGAAAGAGAAGTCCCATGCCAGAATGCTAAACTGGATTATCTCTTCTGATCTCTTCCCTACATAGCCAGCATTTCTTTGTTGCTCTAGCTCAGGTGAGTAGGGATGTTATTAATGAATAACAATCCAATGATTGATTTAAAGGGAACTATGGCCATGTATCATATTTTTCAATTAAAGAATTTCAAATTTTAAGAAAGAAAGAGACCAACCATACAAAACGTCCTCCAAGGGAAACTTCTAAGCAATTAAAGGAAGCACTCAGAAATGACAAAACACAGAAGAAGAAACTAACTGCACTCCTAGATGGGATTGGGGCATGGAAGAAAGACAGTAGGACACAGGGGTGGTGCAAAAAGATGCAGACAGCCAAGCTTGCTCAGCTTCGTCTGTCAGGCTGACTTGATGGTCTGTCTCAAAGGGGTCAATATCAGATGGTTTGAGAGAGGTGAAGAAAGGGACATGGGCCATCAGAGAATAACATGCTGCAAGGAAAGTATCTGCTCAAACTCCATCAGTGAACAATAAGGCACTGCTCTGATGCATGAAAACTGGTGATACAGCCTTTATAAACATCTATGTCTTATGAAAGGTCCTGAAGACAAGCAAACTAATCTGGTCATAAATCTTATAACATTTTTTCCCACGATCATGTGTGGTGAAAAAGAATGGCACTAGAAATACTTTATAAAAAACAATGTTTTCTTTCATCACAGACTCTCATTCACCCTCTTGCTTTTTCTTTAAGTGCTCTAATAATATAGTGAGAAGAGAACATGATCTGCCACTATCTACTCCATTATCTGCACCTTGGCCCTTTTTAACTTACCATCTCCCTTTACTTATGACATACTCGTGGTCTTTCCTAATATTAACAATTAGATATGTCCAAAATACAAAACAAAACTAACTTGATCCAGAATATCTCAAACTAGGCACACTGCTCAAGATGATGACAAATAGTTACAGACTAGCATTATTACTAAACACAAGAAATGTGTTCTTCATCACACACACACAACACATCACACTGATGGCATTTTTGTGTGCTTTTTCAGACTCCCCACACAGAACTTATTTTTCATTCAATGTTCAGGGTTGCCCTGATCTCTGTATTTAAGTGGCTTACATATCACAGTGCTTTAAGCTTTGTTCTCAGAATAGAGAGCAGCATAGTAAGATGTTATCAAAAGATGACATCCAAGTTACAGCTTTGAAAAGAGAGACGTCAATGGGAAGAGATGAGAGGGAGACAAGCCAGCCAACTGCTCTCTAAAGACACTAAGAAATGGAGTGCTCTATCAGTGTCTTTATGTCAACACTATGTAATAAAAACGAGATGAGGTCTTAGCTGGTGTGAGCAATTCCATCATTTCTTGTCATTTTCTAAAACTCAAATCAGTGACCCACATAGAGAATTCCCAGAAACATTTGCTAACATTTCTTTTGTAAGGGCACAGGGCTTTTCACTGGAAAACATGGTGTTTAGATGCACGCTTGTGTAAGCTTGACCAAGCCTCAGTTACATTTTTTTTTTCTCTTTCCCTGTGCTACCAAATTTACACAAATGAAGACTGCACTTGTAACCCTTATTTTTCCTACAATTTCAGTCAAATAATGTAAATTCTCTAGCCATTTTAGCCAAGGTATTTTCCAAGGGGACCCTGAGTTCTGCTTGGTGATTGTCTGTCCTGCCTTGCCAGTGAATTTCCCATTGTTGCCCACAGCACAGAACTGCCTGGACCTGTACACAGCTGACTTATTTGGGGGCTAGAAGATTTTGCTACAGGCAATTAAACAAGATATGAATTATTCATTACTAGAGCAATTAATGGCTTGCCCTAGGCTTGCTGGTGTTTCTTTAGCTTTAGTTTGGGACATAAAGGTAGAAAATGTAATCCCTTCTCTTCTCCTCCACCCCTTTTCTTTGCTTTGCCTGCAAACCAGGTAATTGAAATGATTTCCATTTCTAATGTTCAAGGAAAGCTTCACATATCACTGGCCAACCCTTTGCCAGTTTCTATCTTCCAGAGTAGAAGCAACCCCAAGAGGAGCTAAGTGGACTTCAGGATCCCGGCAGCCTCCTCATCCAGGGATCCAGGATGTCTTTGTGTGACTTCATCAACTTTCCCTGGCATGCCGTTGCATTCGCCCCAAATCAACCTATTTAGACCTCAAAAATAAACCAGTTTTATATCTTGCCTTGCACTGTCTAGGAAATGTTATTTCACTCTGCAATGTTTATCATGCCTTTTTTTTTTTTTTTAAGGTTACTATCCCTCAGAGAGCAAAACCACACATTGCATAATCATATTGTCTGCTGAAACACCAGGTGTGTTTTTCTGCTTCCTACGCCTCACAGCAGGATCAGCTACACTGGCCCCTTTCTTCTACCTTTCTATTCTGTGTTGTCTGATTCTTTTGCTCCAAAATATTTTAGGATTTTGAACAGGTACAACTGTAAATGACTGTAATGCCTCATACTGTGCTCACTCTGGAGATGGTAAAGGAAGAGCAGCTACTGCTTGAAATACTGTGAGAATTAGTGAGGGGAAACTTATTTTTCTACATAACTCTTGAAGTGCTTATGGCTTGTCTAGAAGATAGCTCTTTCATTTAATAATTACTTTTGTGGGTAGCAAAAAAAAAAAAAAAAATCACTGGAGAGACAATCTCTTAAGTAACAATAAAGCCATGTTCTCAGAAGTTTCCATCTGAAAACATAACAGAACTAAGAGAACAATTCCAGGTGGGAAATGGAAAAAAAAAAGAAAAAGAAAAAAGAAAAATAAAAAAGCTCACACTTTCCATTTTGAAACAATGTTTATCTGGAGGCTCCAGAAAAAGGCTGACAGCAGAAAAACAAGAACTGGAGTTCCTGCAGTGGCAGTATCTCAGTCCACTCTGATTTTCATATATATATAAGATAATCAATTGTCTACGCTTAAATAGCAAACTGAAGTATAAGAATATATGATAAGCAGACTGGATATAAGTTCTGGATGAAACCTTCAGTGTATATTTATTCTTAGTATTATTTACTCTTAATATTATTTATATTTCTGCTATACTTTTACCTAGAGCCTACCCTTTTTTGAGGCACTAGGAATGCAAGCAACCAGAGACAGTCTTTTTTGTTTCTCCTGAAGACTCATGGTCTATTTATAGATCAGCGGGCAGGTGAAAGGAAATCCTATTATCTCCCCTTTACAGACATGGAACTCTGGTACTGAGTGATACAGACTCGTCCAAAGCCTCACAGGGCTCCTTTGCGGAGGTGGGAATTGAATTGAGAACTCGGAAGTTTTAATCTGTCACCGTAAGGAAAAACATCTCTCTGTATGCAGACCCTCTCTTTCAAACACATTTAAGATAGTTGTTCTCCACTTTATTTTTCTGGCCAGATTCTCTGCATAAAAATCAATGGTATCCCAGTTTGTCTTGCTCAAAACCTTTATTTCTCTCAGATCATTTCTGGCGTGTTTTGAAACATTTACTGTCTTCTCTAACCACAATAAGGAACTGATCATGACTCTGATTCAGGCTCAGACTTCTGCAAGAGACTGTGGACATTTAGATTCAGAGCTCACCACATGAATACATTAAATAAAACCCAGCCGATTACCTCTCTATTTGTTCCTCTAGCTAGTGCTCCCTTGCCACCAAGCGCATCACTGACCATGACCCCGTGGTGTCACCAGCCTCCTGTGGTATCACTGAAATGTGTAAGTCTAGAAAAGCTCTGTACATACCGGGAGATGTTCAGCACGGTGCCATCCCAGCACACCTGCATCTCTTCCAGCCCCGTTTCCCTGCTCTCTTCGATGTTATCAGGCACTCACGCACTCAGCTTCAGGGGGTAGTGGCATTTGCCTTCATCTTTCTACCACTTTCAAAACACCCCCAACTTCCCCTATGTCCCCACTTCTTGTCTGTCTTTTGAGGGGACTTTTGTGACTCTTTATTACCCTGTCTCTCCCAGTATTTCCCACCCTGCACGTCTCTAGTGGCACTCAGTGATCCATCCTGATCTTCTGGGGCTCTTTTATTCCTCGCAGTGACTCAGAACCTTCCACACTTCACTGCTCCCTCTTGGTCTGCTCTACTGTGTCTGATTGCTTTCCTAACACTGTCCTGGACATCCTGAGCCACCCAAACTCCACAGAATGAAACAGAGCACCTCATTTTTCCTCACACACCATCTCATTTCTTCTTCTCCATTTTTAACACTCTTTTTTTTTTCCTTCTGTCACCTGGAATCTCAATATGGGTGCTTTATGTACCCCTCTTCTGCTTTCTATTTTCTGACTAAGAGAGCATTAAATGCATCCTTTTCCTTCTCTTTGATGGCTACATTTCCCAAATTCATCTGCATGACTGTAACCTCCTCCCTTCTCTGGGCTTCTCACTGCTCATTTTCTACCTCCTCAAAGCATTGCATCAGCACCACTTCCCTTCATGCTTACTTCACTGAATCCATCTGCACAGCCAAATTCCTCCACTGACTTCACTCCAGATTACAGGACCTCCTTTAGAAGAGATAGTACAACTCAGTACCCCCCACCTACCTTTTCACAAGTTATACTTTTCACAGATTCTCCCTGCCTTTTCCTTAGGTTATACTTCTATTTGTACTGCTATTGTCCTCATCATGCCTTTTGCCAGATCAGCTACTGGCTTAGAATGATTGCCCTCTTATCTAACATGAATTTTCCTTCTCTAGCCCTGCCAGTGTGGCAGTGCAGTGAGAATATGCACAGTAAGATCATGACTAGGGAAATAGGAGTTAATTGGAGTTGAAGGACATTAAATAAATTAAATAAACAAATTTCAAAAAAAAAAACAAAAAACACACACACATCTACACATAAATACATATATATATTCCTGGTCCATAGTGGAAAATGATGTGTAGTTCCATTATAGAAAAGGCTAACTGGTGCTCTCTTTGGTGCTCTCCAGGTTGTGCCACTGTGACCACATGAGATCCTCACTTCTCTGCATCTGGGCTGATTACAGATTTCACCTGTTACTTTTCATTTTTAAAGATAGTTGTTATGCCTTTTTTTTTCCTGTTTAACTTCAGTTCATAAAATTCTTTTCCTTTTAACCCCCAACCGTCTTNGTCCATAGTGGAAAATGATGTGTAGTTCCATTATAGAAAATGCTAACTGGTGCTCTCTTCGGGTGCTCTCCAGGTTGTGCCACTGTGAGGGTACACAGACCTCATGAGATCCTCACCTCTCTGCATCTGGGCTGATTACAGATTTCACCTGTTACTTTTCATTTTTAAAGATAGTTGTTATGCCTTTTTTTTTCCTGTTGAACTTCAGTTCATAAAATTCTTTTCCTTTAAACCCCCAACGGTCTAAGAGTGGTATTAACCAATGGAAATACTGGCATTTTCCAATCCTGAATAATGTATCAGTGTCAAGGCAGTAAACAAGCTCAGGCAGCATAGCTGGGATAACAGTTTCATTACTTTTTGGCATTCTGCAGGAAACTCAGAGCTGCCCATGCTGAGAGCGAAAAAAAAGAGTTAAAGATTGTACTGTGCCAGTACTGTGTCCTTTTTAGATGATAACCAGGTGGTAGGAACTCCTGCCCCGTGGTACTAGAGGGTGCAAGGGTAATGGTGGGATGTTTTGGGAGTCTGTTCGCTGGAAGCACATATGCCCTATTCATTGCTTTTCTAGAGTTAGTAGACTATCTCCTGACAAGAGACATACCCTTCTCAGGGTATCTTACAGTTTGGAGCTAAACAATCAAACATAAGAGGAAGCCAAGTACTTTGATATATACCTATTAATCTGCTAAGATAAACAAGTAATTAAATTATACATTCACAAGTATACTGCATACACACATGCACATTAAAAAAGGGAGGGAAGCACTATTCATTTCTTGCTGCGAAAAGATTTAAAGGACAAAGTTGCAAGAAAATAGCAAAAGATGTTGATGCAATCAAGTTTCAGGTGAATTCAATTTATCTAGGAAAAACCTATTTTTAACAAGTGGCTTCATTGCCTTGAATGATAAATAAACCACGGTAATAGTGTAAAGTACTTGCTGCTGTGCATATCCCTTCATTTAATATCTGTGGGTCTTGCTGTCACCAGCAGGACATAAGAGGGAAGAAAACACTCAACATTTTGTACAGCATTCAAATTCTTCCTTTGGCTGTAATGGCAAAAGCAGCAAGAGTGTTTAACCCACTGTGGGCTTTGAGGCTGCTCTGGTATCTCCACCCTTAGCGTGAAAGCAATGTTTAGCTGCAGTTTAATCACAGAAAACTGGAATTACACTAGCAGGATTCTAATTCTAAGGGACGTTAGCAAAACTGTAATTCCTTAATTACACTGCAGACCTATGGCTGGTGAGTGGCCACAAGATCCCAAATAATATTTTGCTCTTCTGCACAGAAGAAATTAAGGCAGCTTTGGTTAATTAAATGATGCTGATGATATCAATAATGTCAGTGTCAAAAACTGTAAAATTAAGTACATACAACTACTGACAACCCTCAGCTCAGAAAATAAACATTTCATATTTGCATTCACCATAAATAAAACCTTTCCCCGAAGGACCTTCAGAAAATGAGAGCTGCCTACTATATCAGCTAATGGGCAATCTTAAGTCAAGTGCCTTCAGACTCGAGATAAACTATAAAAGCACATAGCAAAACAGTAATACACCGCTGAGCAAGGCTGGGGGGTAACATCTCTGCAGCTGCTTCTTGCCTGAATGGTTTTACGCTTCCCTCCGTTCTCAGTTTCTCCCAATTGCCGACTTCGGCAAAACGCAAATGGTTTGTCTTTGTTCTCCTCCGAACATCTGCACTTACAGGAACACAGAAAGCATCTGCTTACCTGTCGCGACCCCGGGGACTGGTTATACTGCCGCTCTCTGAATACCCCTTGGAGGTTGTGCTCAGAACGCACAGCGGGGATGTAATGGATGAAAACAGTTGTCTGATGAAGAATGCTATATTAATTTCAGAAATAAGCACCGTCCCCCAGTGCCTGTGACGGCCTGGAGAAAAGTGCCCTGGCCAGGCTCCGTGTGCCCCGGTGCCTCCAAACGCTGAGCGGAGTGAAGCAAACTCTGCTGCAGCAGGGCGAGGAAAAAGTTGGTATGCCGAGGCAGAAGCCCTAACTTAAAATTCACAGGAACAGGAGCAGAACACAGGCAATACAGACAGTAATTTCTGTAGCAACTAGAGGAGAAAGCAGAAAGAAAGCAAAAAAAAAAAAAAAAAAAAANTTTCCTTAACTGCTAGCCCTGTCCCTCTCCGCACCTCTAGGATCGACAGGCTGCATCCATGCCCAGCACATCCATCCNGTTTCCTTGACTGCTAGCCCTGTCCCCCTCGGCACCTCTAGGATCGACACGCTGCATCCATGCCCAGCACATCCATCCGGCGCTGCCTTTCCCACTTCCCCAGGATGCACGGAGAGGACACACACCCCGCACCTGCCCGGCAAGCAGCTGCGCTCCCACGGCACCCCTGCACTCACCCTCACGGGCTTCCTCCCCGCGACTGCAGTTGCTGCAAATGTGCTTGATCTCCTTGCCGATGTGGCAGTGAATCACGAAGGAGACGTTGCCGGGGGCGGCGGGCTCCTTCAGGGGCTTCATCCTCACCAGGCAGAACGCCTTCCGCTTGGCCTTGTCGCCCGCCGAGGGCAAGGCGAGCACGGCCGGCGGCGCCCCAGCCGCCATGCGCTGCCGCTCGCCGCGGCGCCTCCGCCACGCGCNAGAGCGGGCGGCCACGCCGCCGCCTCGGCCTCAGCCTCAGCCTCAGCCTGGCCGCCCTCCGTGACCCGCCGCCAGGCCACCCCAAGGGACGCCAAGCGCACGGACACCCATCCCGCTCCTCGCGGGGGCTTTCTTGCCCTGCCGGCGCTCCCCACGGAGCTGCACGGACTCCCATGGACACGGCGGCGGAGGGACAGCCGCGGCGGTAGCGGCAGCTCTTAGAGCGGTGCGAGTTGTTGTTTCTTTAAATCTTCAGCGAGCTGTCAGCTTGGCACTGAGCACACACAGTGCAATTGGGGCAGATAAAACCTGGTAGGGAATAATGCCATTCCTTTTGCTTTTAGCCGAAGGCCTCGTTTGCTGTTGGATGAAATCAAGTCACTCTGCAATTCTTTATCATTTCTACTTATTGGTGCTGTATGCCTTACAGCTGGAGGAGGCCAAAAGGGCCCGGTCCTCTTCAGCTGCACTTGAAACGCTCAGAGAGATTTTTACCTAAGTGAAGATGGAACAGAAACTTGAGGATTCAGTACTGTGATTTTCCACCGTTTTCCTCACACACACACACACACAAATACACGCACACATGAAAGATGCATGCACTGAAACTGCCGACCTACTTGTTCAACGCCACTCTGCTGCAGGTGTGACTGCTCACCTGGCACTACGGGGAGCTGAAACCGTGAGATGTCACATACAGAAGAAATGGTAAGGCCTTTTCTCAGCGGTGCTCACAAATCAGACCGAGTGCTGCTAGATCTCACTGAAATGGGGCCAGAATGGTGCTGCAAAGCATCCTGCATGCTGCACTGTGCATGGGTTTGTGGCAAACGCTACAGGTTAAGCACCTTAAAAGTCTTGATTTTGCACATGCTGTTCATTTTATAGCCTCAGTTTCCTCAGAAGTCTTAGGAAAGGGGGAATACAGGATTATTTGGGAGCAAACAGCAGATTTCCTAAAATGTGCATAATGCAGCTAAGAGTTAACCTGTCCTTTCATATGCCTGATGCCGAGACTGTTTACTACAGTACTACACACTGGGAATATGAAAGCTGAGAATTATGTGATCCAGTCACACAGGAGTTCAGACACAGTGGATTTCCCTCTAACGTACTCACTGTCTTTGAGAACACCTCCCGTTGGGCAGCGATTCAGACAACAGTTAGAGAAGCAGCAAAGATGGTCAGAGTCGACCTTCTGAGCTTCCTTACAGCTCAGTGCTGGCTCTTGCTGGCATCTAGCACTGCTACATCATAGAAAAGAAAGCAAATTCAACTTCCCTGAATTTGGAAAATGCAGGTGTTAGTCAAAAACTGGGCAAAATCAAGAATGGAATACAGTATCTGCTTTCTTCAGACAGTATTGGAGTGGCTGCACTTTGGCTGTTTTAGGAAGGGAAATGAGTGTAATATGTCAACAGAGCTTTTAAGAAAGACAATAAAAAAAAGGTCATCAAACCTTTGCAGACCTTTTCCATAACTTTAGAGAAAATTCTTACAATGTCTTGATATCCCAGCTCCTTAACAAAGAACAGTGATGATGTTTCTGATATTCAGACAAGTTTTATAAAGAGATACAGCTTGGTGCTCTGAAGGGGCCTGCATAGCACAGGGGTGGAGAACTTACATAGATCATTCAACTACCAAGATCTGCTATTCATAGCAAGATGGGAGGGAAACAGGAAAAGAAAATCTACTAGGCTGAGTCCAAATGGTTCAATCAGACCAAACTTCAGGTTTTGTTTCACTGGATTGATTTGCAATAGTGTTTAACTCTTCCCTTCCAACTTTTTTGTATGTAAAACTGTGAAATTCAACTTAGATTTGAAAACAGCTTGGGTATGCAAAACGCTGCATTCTTCAGTGACTCAGTTATTCTCTCTCAAACCCAGACAGCTATTAAAGAGGGACAAGGAGTAGTGGAAGCTGGAATAGCACCCTTCTAAGGCAGAGACTCGAATGAGAATATCAGCAAAGCTGTTCCTACAGTTCAAGCCTAAAGCTCATCAGTGACTCTGTCCTGATTCAGATGTATTGAGCACTGTGAAAGGACCACCACAACATTGCTGGAGCAGACACAGCTTAACAAGTGGATCCCTGTAGAAAATCATCTCTTCTGCCATATTTGGGGAAGTTGTGGAATTAAATAACTTGCCCAAGGGGTAACAGATTCTGCTTGAATTTGAACCCAAAATTATCAAGGAGAAATGCTGGTGCAATTTTCCTTGCAAGTGCTCAAAACAAGTCCCAAAGCCAACTGCTAGTGTGTCTTTTGTAACACTCACTTCACTATAACATGCAAGTTTGCCTTCACACTCCTAAGAGCTGCCTTTATACAGATTCTTAATTTGCCACAACTCATAAGACAAAAATATACTTAATTATGATCTGTGTAATTATGATGAAAACTGCCACTGCTAATCAATTCCAAGACAAATAATGTAAGATGAACATACTACACTATTCCTGCAGGATATATCTTTAAAAACAAGACATACCAAGTTAAGTAAAAATAAATAAATAAATGAACAAACACAGTAACTTCTTCTGTTCACTGCCTCATTATGTGGTTGCAAAACCTGGCACAATTTTATTGCATTGTAGACATCAAAATCCATGAAAAGTATAAGGTTTGTAAAGCAACAAATTTGGGTTCTTTTCCCAGTCCTACCATTCTCTTCTTTAATAACCTTGAGAAAACATTATTTTTTTTTCAGTGTCACCTACCCTAGCTTTTCCCAAAAGAAAAAAAAATAAAGTCCTTTCCACTGCCATTTAAGAGAACAAAGCAACATCCTCTTAAAAAACAATGGACTCATGCCTACAGCAAAAACTTTAATAGCTCCATTTTTTCCACCATTTCTTCTGGAATAGGCCTCCCTCTTCCCCAAATCCCCTGCCTGAGAGCCTTTTTTTGGGTCACCATGCCCTCAAACAGAGAGAGATGGTGGGACCCGGCAGGCAATATCAAGCAAGCACTTGACTGTGTCATCCACACCACATCAAGGAGCACAGAAAAGCAGATTTTACTTCTTCCCCCAAGCTGGGTGCACAAACCCCCTGCTCCAATGCTGGACAACCTCCTTCCTGCTTCCAGTATGGAAGAGTGGACTTCACAAATGGTGTGGGAGCCCGCAGCTATATTGTCCACCAAGGTAATGAAAAGATTATTTTGGAGGCTTACACTGAATCCCTGACAAAGCTATAGCTTACAGAATGAACTTGTCTTGGTGGCTGCAGGCTAAAACGTTAGATGAATGCAAGGCAGGGTGGCTTTCTCTTAGCATTTTAAACAAAATACTGTGGTTCACTTGTGCTACAACAGTCTATTCAGACATGGATGTTCTTGCAAGGATGCCCCTGCAGTTGGCCTTTTTTTTTTCTAAATATTTCCATTTCCTTCCTATTTCTTCTGCCCATTGTATTATGAATTTCAGAATAAAAGAATAAAAATAAATAATCACCAGCTCTAGTGTTTAATGCGTATATCTATGTTGCATTATATACAGAAACACACCGATCAACTTGGAATGAAAAGGAAAATATGTACAATTTGATCCACTGACAACAAAAGGGCAATTGGCTCCAAAGACAATACCCCAGGTGCTCCTTGCTAAGAAAAGGCCCCGGAGTCATCTCAGAATAGCTGATGTTTGCCAAAGCAGTTCATTGCCTAGTGGAGAAACTTCTATGTACAAGCCACGACTCAAAACTGGATACATTATGTGCTTGTACTTTATGTTTCCTGGACAATGACTGTAGCAGGACTCCAGTCCGTGACAGGGGCTCCAGGGTGCTAGGCTGACAGTATTTCTGTGTATTTCTGCTTACTGCACAGAACATCAGCAAAACCTGGAGGACAAGGAGGAGGGGGAATCAGCCTGAGACTCCTGCAGGCCAAAAGAGAAGATGACCTTTTTAGTTCTGCAGCTATAGACACATTCTTCATCAGCAATCCCAGCTACTCCGCCCAGCCGTGGGCCCGAGAGAGCCAGGTGAAGAGCACTGCAGAAACAAAACCAAACTGAAGGGAGAAGGAAGGAAAGAGAACACTCTTTCTTGGCTCCCCTACGTTCAGCAATGCTGCTGAAGAATCACGTGGCTTATTCATGCTATTCTTGTAGGGCTTTCCATTTTGTGTGCACCACTTTGCCTTCATGAAATCCCCTCCCTATTTAGCAGAAATCCTGTTTTATTTCAGTGTGACACCATATGGTGCGATGAAAATGAACAGAAAAGGTTACACACACGAAAAAGAATAAACTTAGAAACACCTGTTTGCTGTAAGCGTGAAGAACTGCTGATGGTAAAGGACTTCTAAGGATAAAAAGGAAGACGTATATGTCATCATATCCTGCAGAGAGGCAGAAAGTTGCTGAACTACCATTTGACTGTCCAACGGTGCACACACAAAACATATTTGTGGACACAACACTCAAATGCCAAACATCTATGCGAAATTAATGCTCAAAGACTTCATGGAGGCAAAGGTAAACACAAGAAATGAATTGATGTGGAGGCTGGACTCGTAACACAGTAGAGCAATCATTAGCATTAGATGATAGGCAGAGGAAGAGAAAATCATTATGCTGAAATTATAGGTGAAGTTCTAACCCTAGCAGAGTCCCCAACAGTCTTAGCACTAAAACAGTCAGTCACAACAGTCCTAACAAGGTCACTAACTCGCCGTATTTTTGTATCTGATTTAGATATCAGTGATTGTATTTAAACCAGCTAGCAGGTAGGCAAAGTGGCATGCCCCAGGGTTTCAGTGGTCTGTTTGGAACACTTTGCAGCTCCTTTGGAGCCGGATTTCCAGAGCGATGGAGAGATATATTCCAGAAGTATACACCATTTTTACCCTACCATAGACACTAGATACAGCAGAGGCATGAATTTGAACTCAAGAGCACTCCTGCATCCTCAGTTTAGATGCAGTTACAATCACAAAGATGAAAAGAAATAGTTCCAAAACCTTCAGTGCAATTCAACAGAATTGAATTCAATTCAAACAGAATTGAAACTGAGGAGAAATCTGGATCAAGTTTTGCCTGGCCAGTACAGCCAATATACGACTGTACATCATAAATATACACCAAAAAAAATAGCAATGGTGATCCGAAGACTTAAAACAAACAGCAGCTTCCTAGATAGTTACTCCCTGCTTGACACTTGAAGAATACAGAACCCAGTGCACCCTGTGGATTTTCTCTTTTTTTCTTTCTGCTCATAAATAGCTTTGCACATTTTAACTTCACTTCCATCAAAACCAGGCACTCCTTATAGATAAGAGCAAAAAAGGGAAAGGGGGAAAAAAAAAAAAAAAGAGGGGACTGAGTGAGGGACACAAAAACAAGCCTACAGTAAGGTATCTGACTGCCCACAGAAAGCTAAAAAAGACTCAGTGAAGGGAGAAGGCAGAGCATGCTATGTGCATGATATGTCTACTAAGCCCCTGAGGAGAAAAAAAAAATGGATCTGATTTATTCTTGTCAGAAATGCCATGAAAAAGGAAGGAAGAGGATCCAGATAAGTAGCCTAAACCTCTGAAGTAAGTGAAAGCACAGAATGGTCATCTCTCTGTGTTAAACAGGCAGTGTGGTAAGCAAAATTGTTGCATAACAAGCCTATTAATTTGAATAAAGTAAAATGTTTGACTATAAGTAACACAGAAGCCATGAATTTACCACATGCAATGGAGAAACTTGAAACTTGGTGGAATTCATGGGGCTTTCTGTGTGTTACAGACCAACAACTCAGAACAACCCTTGACTGAGACACCTAAGGCAGGCAAAGAAAGCTCATTACGGCAGGGCATCATCGTCATCTTTTAGGATGTTCCTATGGTTTTCTTACTACTTTTTTTAAGAATTGCATACATCTCAAGATGGGAGTTAAAAACCATTGAGAGAAGAAAAAAAAATCTATATCACCTTTAGGCACCAGGGAAAAACTCCATCTTTCTAGATCTGTCACTTAGCACATCCTGAAACTCTATCCCCTTTACAGTGTACTGTATAAATATTAATATTACAAAATCCCGAAGACTTCCCTTTCCTGCTCATGGGCATTCCAGGACTGAGTTATGCACAGTGCTCTGCCCTGTCTGCAGAAAGGTCTGAGTCAGCTGGCTTGAAGGAAAATTTAAGAAAATAGGTCAAACTGAACTCTCCCCATCACAAGTGGTTGTAATGAAGTCAATCAGCTTGCACAAGTGTTGCAACACGCTCTCAGCACAAATTGCCCCTGCACTTCTGCCTACCTGACTAATCAAATTAATTCCTCATGGTATCCTGAAAAACATACCCAAACCAACAATCCTTTCTCCTAATTCTTCTTTCTATGGTCAGTTCTCAGGCAAAATTATTGAGAAGAGGTCAGGCTGCAAGAATCTCTGATGAAGTAATAGATTCAAAATAAACAAGCCTAAAGCTCAAAATTGCTAGACAGACCAAAAGAGTTATTTCAAAGTAAATAAGCAGATAGCTATTATCTCGGAAACTCTCTACTGGCTATTAAAATCACCATCCTATAGGAAACAAAGTTATAATTGGAATATAATAGGGATGACTAGATTTTTTGCTTTTACAAATGAATCATTTTAAGATTTGCTCATAGTTCAAACAGTTTACTCCGAGGTCAGGAATATGACTGGTCATGAAGCACACTGACTTAGGGGCACTTTTATAGGAAAATAGAAACATATGGAAAAGAAATTTTCTAGACACAGTCGCAAATAACTAATTTGTAATAACACGGTTTTACAAACTCTGCCATGCTTCCAAACTTTTCAGGCCCATGGCCTGGGACTTTCCTTGTCTCTTGTGGGCAACTTGGTCAGCCACCCAAATTTATTTCATTTTAACTGCTCAGTTTGGTTTCTGGAGTTTTTAGTGCTGTTACATTTGAGGTAATGTGAGAAAGAGCTTCCGAAAACTTATGTGTGAGGAAAACCGGACAGCAAGTCCAGGAAAGTCAAACTCTGACTAAGCCCAGATGTAGGATAAGAAGCCGAGCTGAGCGAGCAAGCTAAATATTTGTGAGGTCTAACAGATGAAGGGAAATTCAGATGAGGAGGTAGGCATAGATCCAGGATGGAGTACAAGGTGAATGGAAGTAAGATTTAGTAGGAAGAGAAAGCAGAGAAAGAGAGGAAAGCAGAGAAGACTTGAAAAGCTGTGAACAGACATTCAAACTTCCAGGATGCTTTTGAACTGACAGTCCCTTCCAATCTTCTGAGGCTTCCCCATCTCTGAAAAGGGCTTTGTAATTATACGTGAACAGTGTGAGAATCAGGAAGACCAGGGCAGCTGCAAAGAAAGATTAAGGTGTGCTGGCAAAGCTGTAGGTGGAAGCTTTCATAAGCATTTGCCTTCACTGTGCCCGACAGCAGCACACACTGTCAATCACCTCTCTTCAATAAGCACTCCCATTTCTCTCAAATTAGAAAAAAAAAGGACAAAACAAATCCCTAGAAATAGCATGCTGTTTCTATACATATCTCCTAGTGAGCTACCAGCTCGCAGTACGAAAATAAAGGAAGAAGCTTCTGACAATATAATGAACATCTTTTTCAATCCTGTCCTCCTTCAGCAAAAACACAGGCTCCTCTGAACAGTGCAGAAATCTGCATGAGGGAAAAGAACCAAAAAAAAAAAGAGAGAGAAAGAGAGGACTTTTTCTCTTCTCTTTCTATCCCCTTATTATTTTTATCGCAGATCAGTCACTTTTCAGTGACCTTTTCATTGTTTTGTACACTCACTGTGGATTTGTATGAAGCACAAGGCATATATGTAAAAGTGTCTTTGCATCAGTCCCACATCACCATTCCCATACCATCCTCGGAGTTCAACACAGCCCGGCTAGTTCTAGTAGGACACCAGCAGGCAATACACATGCGAGCACAAGGTCTTTCTGACAAAAAGAATGCTAAGAATTGTTTGCCTCTAAAATCCTGAATAGCAGTCTACAAAAGATGGTGAAGTACACTAAAGGAACTGAAAAAAAACCAGCTCTATAATGAGTTCTTGCTGAAATCCTGGGACATATCTTAAAACAAAACTTGCTTAGCTCTTGAACATCTGCCCATTAGATAATTATAAGGCCTGAAGATACAGACTGGATTTCAGCAATTTCTAAAGGCCTTTTAAAATGGTAGGAAACATGAACATAAACTACCTTAGCTTAAATCTTAATCAGCTATCTCAGTGATACATTTTCATAATATATCACTACATACTCATAATCATCTTTGAAATCTTAGCCATTATGTGTAAATTATTCATAAGAAATGAAAAGTTAGGAGTAACATTTGTTGTTTACTTCCTTGAGGTTTTACAAATCCTGCTTCAACAGTACGTGATCCATCAGGATCCTAGTGACTGTTAAAGCCACATTCTCCAGATGACTAAAGAAGTAGCAGCACAATAACAAGAATTTGCTTTTACCAAAGGTTTGAAAAGAGGAAGAATGTGGGACAGAAGGCCCACAGAACAAAATGCATTTCAGTCACAGCGGAGGAAATGCATAAAAATACTGGCAATAGCCATCCCAGATCTTTTTTATTACTATCTGTTCTTCGTCTTGCAGAAATTCCAAGGGGCCACAGCAGAGCTCTGGGCTGCAGTGTGCAATGCACTCCAAGTAAACATTCCTACAGGCATTCTTCAGAAACAACATTTTACACGTTCTGCAACATTGCTTCAGAAAATGATCTTTTTCTTCATGTTTTCTCCAGCGTAATAATCCTCTGAGCTTAAAGCATGCCAGCTTCAAGGCTCTGGTAAGGCACTAAGTGCCCCATGAGGCCAATAGCAGACGTAAGCTTTCAGGAACCTTATGAAATATGACTGGACTTTATTAGAGCTACCAAGTTTACACTAAAAGGCCAAACATATCTACATTCCTTATGTCATTATGAACAACTAACTACTTTTACTGTTTAAGAGCAGTATTTAAAGATCACACTGAGAGAAGATCCAGGAGAGACTGCAGGTTGCAGTTTCTTGCAATGTCTGTATTGCCATAGACATTTTTGCATGAAAAGATATTTTCTGCTCCTCACCACAGGTTTAAAATTTAAAGTGAGGCTGCTAATTATTCATCTCGAACTATCAGACTGAGTTGCCCAGAGAGGGTGTAAATTGCCATCCTTGGAGGTTTTCAAGACTCAGCTGGACAAGTCCCTGGGCAATCTCATCTAATTAACTTGCTTAAGTGGACTAGATGACTCTGGGGGTCCTTTCCAACCTAAATTATTCTATGATGCTATAATGCTAAATCAGTGTTATATTGTTATCTCACTCTTACAACTTTGTGCCAACAACCACCAGGAGCATAGAATCAAAGTCTAGCTCACCAAAGTGTTTACAGATTACCAAGATGTAGCTCAAGAGAAAACTACAGCAGGAATACGTACCATGTGTTCCTGCACTTTGAAACCACGAAGTCTGGGAAACTAATTTTAACCACGTAACGGAGATTCTTGCATGGGGTGTGACCATGCCAAAGCCCTTCAGGAAGAAGCTGGACTGTTGCATTTATGGGGGCACATACATTTTTTCAAACTTTTCTTTATGGAAGCCTTTTGTTTTTACTTCCTCTTGAGAAATGCAGCTTTTCTTCTTGAGACATCTCACATACTAAAAGTCTCAATCAAACTTCACACATCAATGTTCTACTTTTCTTATAGTCATATTTCTCCATTTTTCTAACTGCTTTAAAAAATCCTAAACTATGCACATTTTGTAAGTCTGGCCTGTAACCCTTACTGACAAAGTTAGCAATTAGAGACCATGAATGGTTGAAAGGGTTTATAGCGATGAGAAAAGATTTTTATCTTTGTATCAGACAGGCAGAATTTAGGTCAAATCAGCACTAGCTGAACTTGAACACGATTTGACGTTTTTCGTCCAGCCATGTGAAATAAGCTTGGTTTATTGTAAGCTCTTTAGGACAAAGGCTTATTCATAAGTTATTATCAGAATAAGGACCTCAGCTTACGTGAGGAGCCCTGTTAGAGAAGGTGCTGCTCAAACTACACTGACTTGAAAAGGAGAAATTCAACTAGACACAACTGTGAAAGTGCCACCTTCATAAAAAATGATGAAAGATAGCATAGCTTGTCTAAAGTCTTACAGAAAGTGCGTGCCAGAGATGTATTTTGAACCAACATTCAACTGAACAACCCAATCCATCCCGTCCCATCTGGGCATTTAGTAATTGCACGGTGCATGTGGGGCAGAACTGCAGCCTTCACAGAGGAGCAAAGAAGAGGAATTATCTTTAACCACCCTCTGTGTCCATTAGCATCTCAGCAAGTCTGTTCCTGAACTCACATGTCCCCCGCAGTGAGAAAGTGTGTTAGCTAGTACCAAGGAAAGGCAGCAGATTCTGGCTCACTAACGAGACCTATAAACAACATGGTTTTCACACAACGGACAGCTCTTCAGAAAAGGGAGCACATGTCAGCCCCATTCTTCTTCAACAGGGTTGCACTCGGATTTGCAGACTGCAGACTACACAATGTGTAGTACAGTTCCTTCATCAAAATTTTCAGCAATTCAGAATTTCAGAAGCCTCCTTTTTGGGTGGGGAGAGAGGGGAGGAAGAGAAGATGTCAGAGGTAGCAGAGATTTAAGGGAGCGAGAGTGTGGAGGGGTGCAGAGGAAAGGCTCATAAGCCTCAAGTCCCCCATTCCGCACCATGCATCTATCCTAACAGATTTTTATTTTGATAATTCTCCCAAGGCTAAATAGTTAGGATTATAAGATGAGGCATAGAGTTTAGCAATAGATTTTCAGAAAGTTCTGAAGACAGGATAACTAAGATATGCCCGAGAAATATTAATCTAGATACCTAGGAAAAGAGGTGAATGGTAATGTTCCCATATCTAGAAAGGAGGGAGCAGTTTTATAAGAGGCATCATGAAGAGAAAAGGAGATTCTAGCCTGGGGTGGCACAGGAAAGAGTGATCTCTTTTCTTTCATTTCTTTCTGCTTCTTCTTCCCATTCTCTGAGGAGGACTAACAGAAGCAGATGTTTTGGACAAAAGAGCAAGGGGGAACAATTCCAGCTTGGTTCAGGGGAAAAAAAAAGAGTTGGACCTCTCTGAGTTGCTAACAGAGTTAAGGGACATCTTCACTGTTATGCCAAATACTACACTCTGCTACCTTACCTTTTGTATGCTCTGTTCCGCTAAATAAATCTATTATTTTGTCTTTACATTTTCTTTATTGCCATCCTACTGCCCCGACCATGAAAAAATGCATTTGTGCTGCACACTACCCCTGACACTGGAAACCTCTACAAAAATCCAAATGCATTGCCACAGATTAGCCTAAGCGTTGCAGCTGGTCAGTGCCATAGCTGGTGTTGCTAGATTTGAAGAGAAGATGCATCATTCAGGATGAACACTTTCCAAGAGAACATCAGATTTTGGGAATAAGGAAGTCTCATGGTCTAGAGGGTTCATGGAAGTGAAAGACTAGGTCTACAATCTTTCCCTAAAATTTCCTTCTCCAAAGGATCTACATGACTGTCTGTCAATGTTGCAAAGCTGAATGACATCCACTTGGAAGGATGGGCAATAAGACAGAAATGAGAAAGAGTACTTGGGGTCAACACAAACAAAATATTACTTAACTATTGTAAATATAAACTTACATTTTAAAGATGAATGCAGAGAAATTTTTCAGTTTTTCCATTACTTCATGTATTGTCTTCCAGTAACTTTGACTAAAAAAGATGTGTGTACCACAGGCTGGGTAACATACAGGTCTTCTAAAATGTGAAAACATCCTTTAAATATACTAGTCCTAATAATTTTTTTTATTGCAATCCTTAGAAGAAATAGATTTTCAGGAAAAAAAAAAAAGATATCTAGACACTTAGAATGAGTTGGTTAAAAACAAAACAGAATGGGAAAAAAGTCACCAAGTGAAGCTTTCTGGTTACATGCCTAAAATACCTTTACAATTTTAATCTTAAAAATCTACTCTGTAGGTTAGTGGGCTCACAAAAAGACAGATATTAGAATATAAACCAAAGATCCTGGAACAAACCTAACCAAAGGCATTAATTGTTCTTTGAGTAAGTATATTGTCACATCCCAGGTCAATGAAGCATAGTTTCAGTAAAATATCTGCAGTATTATAAATCCAGCTTTCTTGAAAAATATAAATCATTGATGACCTTCTCTTATTTTAAGATTCCATTTAATTACAGTCCTCATCAATGCTATTTTACAAAAGCACTGCTTGCCCCATTAACAACTATTCCTCCTTTTTTTCTTTCTCCTTCTCCCCATAGTAGTTTTTTATGGAAGGAGCCTTAAAATTCTCATTTCTGAGAATCCAAATTGGATTTTTGATCTAAATATGGAATTTTAATTTTGATTTGTGGTCAGAGCGTTTTAAAATTTCTTCATATCTTGCTCTGTTTATTAATTATTTATTATTATTATTATTATTATTATTATTATTATTATTCTCAGAGCTAGGTTGAAGCAAACTTTACTTTACAATACATAAGGCTAAATTCGGAACTAGTGTGAGTGAATCTTCACTGCTCCTTAAGCTTTTTAAAGGGAGTCATTCATTTCAGAATTGAAATGGAAACTAGAGGACTACTTCTACCTAGGTAACCTGGTGAACAGTTATTTTAATAAGCATTCAACACACTTTGTCTACTAGGTACATTCAACCAAGTCAAAACAGGAATGTTTGGAGAATATATTTTATTGACTTCATCTAAGATTCATCTAATATCATCGTAGGTTCTGGCAATATTATACAGACAACTTTCTCTCATTTAAAAAAAATGCAATGAAAGAGTACTTCTCCTACACTCAATATGCCCGGTCTGTATCTCTGCACTCTGAATCTCAAGGCCGCAGTTAATCTATTTACTGTGAAACATAAACATACATCAGGAAGATTTCATGTCTCAGAAGTGAGTTCCTTTTCTTCAACACTTTGAGGCCTTTCCTGAAAAGGATGTCCAGATTGACTTCTGTCCATCAACTCTCTTCTTTTGCACACAGAAATTCCACTTTGGTCTTCCCTTATAGTTAAGAACATGTTATGAAATTTGTTTTACCTCTTTGTTCAGCAGCTTTCTTTTCCCTAATGAAGCTATGAAATAACTACTATAAAGTTAATGCCCAGATTATCTGTGGATTAAACTTCCCTGCCATGTTAAGCTGGATGCAAATACATATAGTACTGCTGTATCTGTGTTTTCTATTGCTCAGCATGGGGCAAGTGAAAACATGACTATAGATATGTTAAAAAAAAAAAAACACTGACAACCTCTTTTATGCTATATTCAATTCAAAAGGAACGTTCAATCTCCTTGAAATACCTGTTACATTAAAAAAGGCTCCTGTGTCTTGCTTTAGACATAAATACTATTTTCCAGATGCACAGTCAGGAAAAACGACTACTCAATTTGAGCAAAAAAGGCAGAATTAAGCCGTAAGGTAACAGAAGCCCATTACAGGGATGATTATTAGGGTATTATTGAACAGTAAAATCTCTTGAGATGATACAAATATCAAAAGCATAGTTAAACTGCATAAACAAACATGGACCCTCGCAAGAGAATACCTTGTCTCTTATTACTACTTATAATTGTATCACAGCACCTGCTGACAGCTCTAGAAAAGATTCAAAGGCTATGCACTACAACAAAACCTCCGAGTCTCTGCCTCACTACAGACACACAACGGGGTACTTGTTAGGCAGGGAACTGAAATACAGAAATGGTTTGTACGAATTCACTGTATGTCTGAGACAGCTGCAAAAAAACAACAGAACCACTTGCTCCTTGTGATGCCTCCAGTGAGATCTTGTGGAAGACACAGCCACATAGAAATCCCCTGATACCTCTGGAATAAATGTCTGCAAACGGCTCGTGTGCCATGCTGCCCAAGGCTTGGGACCTGAATTTGCCTTAGTAGCCACACCAGACAGTGCACAATCCCTGGAAGAAGTGCTGTGCTAACATGCTGCACCTTGCACACATCTTGATGATTGTCTGTGAGAAGCAAAAGATGAAAAACCTGGCATTTGCCAGCTTGCCCAGCATTTGTGGTAATGGTTAGCAACTGAGCTGCCTTTGAAAGGAATCTCGAAAATGCGGGGGCTGAGGCAGGCTGTTTACAGGCTCTTATGCCAAGATGCTAAAACAGCCTCTCAAAGCTTCCAGGATATTTGTTCCCTTCCCCTTTCCCTTCCCTTCCCCTCCCTTCCCTTCCTTTCCCCTCCTTTCGCTTCCCCTCTCCCTTCGCCTCTCCCTTTGGCTTCTAAAAAAATGAGAACTGAACCATATTCTAGCACTTAGAAGAGCCCACAAAATGATTCTTGTGGTATATAGACTTTTTTGCTTTTGCACAGGCCTTTTCTATTCACAACTTTGTAGCTGCCTCCACGCATTACACACAAAACTGAATACACAGCTTGGCTAGCATCCCTAAAGGAGCAGAGTTACCAAGGTTTGAAACATCTTCATCCCATTTACTGCCCCAGGGCTGATTGCTATCCTGCATTTTCCATTCATGGGAACTGAAAGTTAGCTGGCCAGAAATAAAGGCTGCTGCAAAGAAAACATGCTTTACAGGAAAATATGAGAAGAAAAATCTATAATTATCCAATCACATTAATGGCTGTGAGATCCTCCCAACTTCCCAGACAGGTATAATTAGCAATTGTTATAAACAATCAATGAGTTAATTAGAGCAGTAGCTTTCCATTACATTTAGCAGGGAATATATTAGTGTTGGGAGATGGCAGTAACAATACAGCAGAAACCTCTTTGGGTAGGGGAAGCAGCGTGAGCCAGAGCCCTGTGCTCCCACCCTGGAAGCCCTCTGTGCTGCAGGACCATTACTTCTGGGGAAGATGACCACCCCAGAAAGCCTCTCTAGAAGAGCCGTTTCCTTTGGCAAGTGTACTCTTTGCTTACAAAAGCCTCACTTGGGCTTGAATGAATCTCTGTCCCCATGCAAAATCTTCTCTAAACTGATGAGCAGTTCCAAAAAGCATGCCCTGAGATGTAGCAACACCATCTAGCAGGCTGACTGCCACTGCCCTCCTACTCTAAACACATTTTCAAGTGGTTTAAATAACCACTTTTGACTTGAATTAGAGATACTTCCCTTAGCTTTCCTTTTTTTCTTTTAAAGCCTTTTACCAGTACAAATTAATGACTTTGGCAATTACGTTCCCATGAAACAAAAGAGGAGGATGGAAAATATGGGGCGAACATTGCTAAGTGTGGCTACAATGTATGTGTATCTATAGCTTAATATTCATGAGTTCTACTGCTTAGCTTTAATTTCCTGCAGAAGCACAGTTACAGCAGTATGGTATATGCATTTATAGCACAACAATTGATAAATCACTGCCTATCATAAGAGCTGGCAACATAATCTAGTACCTTGAGCTTTTGTGCTTCATTATAATCTCAAGAGTGCTGAAGTCTACACTTAATTATATGTTGCCAGAGTGCACATTCATTTTGAAGTAATAAGTGCAGAATTCTAGATTATGCCCAGTAAAGCAAATGAAAATATTCCTGTTTGGTTTCAGCTGGTGGCCAAGTCCTTTTTTACCCTGGCAGCTGGGCATTTCATGCAAGAGGCAGAGATGTGTGTGCTCCTGGCAAGCATGCACAACATCCACCTCAGGCTAGCAGGACACTTTGACGAATGTGCACGAGCCTGTAGGTATTCTGGGTTCTTCTTTTTCAGGCTGGTTGGAACAAGGGCCTTTACAGAAGGGGCAGATGTCCCATTGGGATGTGGGGAACATGCTCTGTTTGGGCACTCCCAAATGGCAAGCTGCATCCATCCTCTGCCTCAGAGAACCCATCAGTTCCAAGCTTGGTGTAGAGCTGTGTGTCCTGCTCCTCAGAGCTACTCTTTCATTTTCTAACTCTAGTTGTGATTAGCTAACATCTCCAGTCATTTGTCCATTGTACCATGCTGGAGGCATAAGAAAGGCAGCCACGTTCTTCATACACTGACATTCAACCCAGAAAACTGGCACGAGAAACAAAGACACACCTTTTGCTTACCAATGCAAAATCACTTAGTGCTAGGTAATTGGTATATTTGTTTTAAAGAGAAGAAAAGCATATCACAAAATAGTTGTAACACAGACTAACATTCTGCTGAGGTTTTTACATAGATGTAACTTCTCACTACTTCATCATATTTAATCTCTGAAGTTCTAACATGATGAAAATTCCCCTTTGCATTGGCACTTCAAAAGAGTTTCTTCCCCTAATGAAATGTCTCCCATATTATGATTAATTTCCCTTTCCTTTAAGTTTGGGCAGACACACTATTAAAAATAAACAAATAAACAAAGTAAATCTGAAGGCCCAAGCTTTCTAATATGACTAGCAACTACAGGAGCCTAACCTGACATGCATGAAAGACTTTTCAAAATCAAGGGGATAGAGTTTTCTAAAAAACAGAGTGTTTTAAGATGTGTACAGCCGACCAAATTAACAAACAAAAGCTCCCATCACTTATTTAAAAAATGTAGACCTAAACCCCATCAATTTTAACCTCAGCATTAAATACAATTTCCTCAAACAAAGCCTGGAAATTTCAAACCACAGTTAACATCAAAGAAACATTCTTTGTTTCAGCAGAACATGGCTCCGGGAGACATACGGACACAAAAGTGACAGCAGCAAGGTTGCAAGTGCAGCAATTACAACAACGCTTCTTCAGGGAAAAAACGCTTTGTGAGCAAGCAAGTTCAGATGCAAAACAGGCTATAACCATGCAAAAATGACGCAGAGGCCCCAGAGACCTGGAAACAACAATGAATATAATGGTTGTAAGAATATGTCATCTGAATATTTCCATCTACAGAAATACTCTGTTTTAATCTTGTGCTGACTGCCCCTACAAGACCATTCACAGCATTATTTGCTTTCTATTCTAAAGAAGAAGTCTTTCTTATTCACAAAGAAAGCAGCTGTAAGTGTTCACTCGATGAAAATGAAAGATTTCAGCTTCCAAGGTAAAATCTGGAGTTTAGCTTGAAAAACAAAACAAAAAGATTGGTGCTGGTTCAGCTACCTTCCATAGATCAGCCTGCTTTAGACCAGCCCAGACTTGCATATATTAAAAGTAAAAACAATTGGTACTTTTGAAAAGTTATGCCACACAATTAAAAAGCCAAACATGGGGAAACGGTGCATGATTTATGTCAGTTGAATTGCACATCTAGGTTCTTGTTGGTAATTGTTCTCGTTTTTCAAAAAGCAAACAACCCCACAACCATTACCCAATAAAATACTGCTCAGCACCATGGCACCCAAACTGAGCTTCTTTAACTGCTTCTGCTAATTCAGACATCCATAAATAAGTAAGAGCACCATCATTTAGCTGTCTCTGCACGTGGCTATGACTTTGGCAGAAAGGCAAAAATTCCGCCTCTTACAGGAGGTTTCTTGAGTCTCAAGTTAGTCACTCCAGCTGCTTAGGGCTATGTCCTTAGGCCTTGGAGCCACTGCATCTGCACGGCTTGTGAACTGGACAAGTTTCTTTCATGCTGAGATGCATAAATGTGTAGAACACTATTCAAAATAGCTAGGTACTCTGCTGCTATAAGACAGGATGGCCCTGTCGAGTCCAGCACAGCTCTACCATTCACTCTCACCCAGGATCTGCCTTAAAAACAAGAGTAATAAAAAAGTCATAGGAAAAACAGCTAAGCTCATCACTTTCTTCAAAGAACTATGCTTACTTCACTCCTTAAGCACCCACAAGATAGTACAGATGAAATCTTCCCAGGTAATTTTCTTGTTGTAGGGTGAACATCCAGAAAAGGCCTGAATGGCACATGTAAGTTCAAAGTCTAGATGGCCATAGCTTGGAAGTAGAAGCAGAGAGTCTCAATGCTCTCAGTCTCTCCATGCTAATGGTTCCACCAATATCCTGTAATGCTCCTTTCCAGACCTGAAACTCACCCGTATCAGGTCTCCAGGGAGTAATTATTTTGGCCTTGGAAAATGAAGAAGGTCCATTTGTCTAGTTATATCACTTGGATCTTTTTCTCAGCTCTACATATCTGTTTATAATAACAAAAATCTAAGGAGAAAAGCTATTGTTTCTTTATTTTCTTTACTCCTTAAAAATGTGATCCTTGTTTTTCCTACATAATCCTTATGTTCACCTCTTTTATACTTTGGATATATAACAAAGAAAAAATAATGTTGTCAAGATCTGTTTGATTTTCATTAATTAAAGATAAAATCTCTCGAGAGCTTAAATATTTCTTTCTTTTTTATCCTTTCCTTCCTTTTCATTAGTTTCAAATATGTTTGTTGCAGATTAAAAGTTCAACAGAGAAGTCTCCTACTCTCCCCTCCATCCTTCTTTCCTCCCTTCCCTCCCCCAACTCTGCCAAGTTGGTAAAGCACAGTTGAGCATAAAATGATACTCGAATTCTTAGCTGTCTGGATCAGCAGTGCTCAGGCAGTAAAACTGAAAGAAATCTCACTACCATGGCATATCAGTCACTTCGTATAATAGGCAAGATTTAACATTAAGTACACCAGCCTGATTAATCTGCAGATATTTCTATTAGTGGGAACAGTGCTCTACAAGTCTCAAGTTTTAGTTCATTGCACTACATTAAGCAAAAGGTAGGAAAGGGGCAAATAGAGACAGATTTCTGTGCAATTCTACTGAATCCAAAAGCTGAGCCAGTTCATTCTCAGAAAGGCTTTGAGCTGATATCAAATACATGCAGATTCTCAGGGCTCATCCTGATCACCATTTTCCAGAAGAATATTGAAACTATTTATGTATTTTAATTGCTGTGCAAAACATTTCTGAGTGTATATAAACTATTCAAATGAAAAATAAACGTCCTTCATGTTCCAAGTCCTCCATCCATCCACTCTGGGATGGATTCAGTCCAGTAGAGCAGTCCAACTTGAGCACCTCAGGGCAAAATACATCCCAGAAAGTAAATGTTACAATCCAACCTGCCTTTACTTAAAAAAAAAAAAAAAAAAAAAAAAAAAAAGGAAGGAAAAAAAAGCAGGATTTCTGAAAATACAACCTATCTCTAGGAATGTCTGGTCCTACGATGCTCAGTCAGTCAGCTGACTATTGTGTAAGACAGGAAAAAGGAAAAAAGGAAAAACTTTGCATAAGGACCCTCCCTTTTCTTAGAGAATATTCCAAATATCTTATACAGTTTTAAAGCATAACAGTCTAAAGTTAAAAGTTCTAAAATACTTCAGTCATACCTTTATTCTGAAATGCAACAGAATTGTGCACAGTTTTAACATTAAAAGTTATTCCATTATACTAGGTACTGTTAGTTTATGCAAAGATGAATTTGGGCATGTTGGAAAACAATTTTGGGAAAAATCTGTTTAACTCAAATTGAATCCCTAAAAATTAAAGAAAATGGTATGAAGAATTTGAGAGATGTGCACAAATTTGTTTTTGAATAGAGTAAATTCTAAGCAATCACATGGGAATTTTCCCCCTATTATATTGTACTGAAACACCTCAAAGAGTGACATTATTTTCAAGCAATAATATTATTCCTTGCATAGCACCAGCTTGCTCTCATTATCCATATTTATCTGAGGGGAAAAAATCTCTGAAATGTCACTTATCGCCCCATTTTTTTCCCTTCCTGCAAAGGAAAACAAATGCTTTTTTTTCACCATAGATGCACTCAAAAAAGTCCCTAATGCAGTCTTAAATTGTTAAGATACAGGCACTTTTTGCCACTTTTATAGCTATTTTTCATATCTCTATCATGCCAAGAATGGGTGAAATTAGTTACTGAGAGACAGAAGTACTACAACATCAGTCAGACTCAAAACTACAGCTACAACATTTGCTTTGTAATTCTGGAAATGAATTTTGTAGCTTCTCTACTTATGCTATTTAATAAATGCAACCCTCCACAGATTTCTTTTCAGTTAATATTAAAACACAGACTTTATGACAAATGTATGTATTCCTTTACTAGTTTGATTGGCTGTTAAAAACACCTTCTGTTCTACTATGTGATAGTGGTAGCATTGGAAGTTACGGGAAATCTAGACTTTCATACCTGCAGCAAACTATTGCTTGGGGATCAAAGTAAAAATGAGCAAATTCTAATTTGTTTCTCAGCTCACTTTCAGAGAGTACAAGTACTCTGTTCAGCCAGAAGTTTTCACTAATCAACATAGGAAAGATTGAGTTAGGATTGTTCTCTTCCTTCGTCACGTATCACATGCAGTCTCCTTGGAAAAGTTCTCGCTTACAGATCATTTATCCAATAAGGCATGACGGTTCCTTCAGAGATATTAATGATCTAATCTTCAGTTTGACTGACTACCACTTACAAAAATCAATGGATCCGTGCTTTCCTTAGCTATCAACTTGTAACCCTTACTGTGTTCAGTAGAGATAACGCATGGAAATATGCGTGACTCTGCTCATTCAGCTCCTGATCTCCAAAGGATAGAGAACAGGGAGAAAGATTTTGTAAGACGATACTCAAATTATTTCTTTCTTCTTCAAAAGGCAGTATACTGATACACTGTTAGCAATCTATAAGGACTGCCTAGAGAAGTTATGAGAGTATTTGACTACACAAATGTTCCCTGTATCTTCATCCCAAACAAAGGCATTAGGCTAGACATGAATGTCTCCCTAAGTGTCTATATGGGAACATGTCACTGCAGATGGATGCCACTCTGGTCTAGGTCACAGTAGTCATAGCTCAGGATAAACTAAATGAGAAGATCAACTGCTTCTCAGTTTCAGCCAACTATTACCTCTGTTTATGGAGCAGAAGAATCTGGGTTGAAGTCCCAGAATAAAAGACATGAGTTTTACAAAGGTCCAGCTTTTCAGGAACATCAATGCAGTATCTTTGCTGCACGCCAGCAAGACAATTGCCTTCTGCTTATCAAAGTTTTCAGCTGCAACCATTTCACTGTGAGCATTTCCAATCAGAAATAATTTCAGAGAAAACAGATCTGACAAACAGTGCACTGGTTAAGTTGCTTCGTCATTCTAGACCCCAAAGGCCTCTGTTCTACAGTTTGGATGTCTAGCTTGCTTACAGATATCTGAGTTTCAGCATCTATTTTGTCTGCGATGGAAGTCAACAGAGAGGTACATAGAGCAAAACCCTCATTTTGCTCCATACCAGGCACACATATCTAACTACTACGCAGGTCTATAGTGCCCTACCATGGTGCCCTGTGCCAACCACCACATTCCCTGTGCCAACCTCCATTCCTTGTCATGTTTTAGGTTGGCCAGAAACCCACATGACAACTCACAGCTATCCCATGCCTCAGTTTCTTCATATGAAATAAAACAGGCAAATATTGTTGCTTATCTCAGAGACAGAAAGGCAGGCTAACTCTGTACTCAAAATCTAGGGTGGAAGGCATGACCGAGATGAGCAGCCTTTGTCTAAATGCGCTATCTTCTTTAGCGTGGTGAAACACTGGTTCCACACTTCTTCCTGATCTCAGATCTTAGCTCTTCCTTAGCTCTTTTCAGCCTGACAGATGCTGCAACTTCACATAATCACAGCATAGAGCACATAAAATTCACACAAAATCTAAACTGCATTTCTAAGTTAACTCTTTGCCTTTCTTTTCATCACCCTGTGCCCTCCCATACCCCCTTGGTTATGGGCTTACCAAGTCTGTATGCAGCTATAAAGAGACTGGTTCTGGTTGCCATCAGTAAAACACAACTGTAATTTCTATTTTCTTGCAGAACCTTCATTTCATATGTCAACGACTAGATTAAAAAAAAAAAAAAATAGCATAAGAGCACCTCAGTTTTCCCCACCTCTTCCTATGCTTGCTTGGGACAGAAGGCTGAAAACAAGATCACAAGGCCTTTTCTACCCAACTTTTTACATCACCTCAAAGAGTTGCATGTGCTGCTGTTCAGCAGTTACCGCAGCAGCTTTGGGTTGCAGAAGCATTTGCAAGTGAATCCTCCAGTCTGCAAATCCCAGATGCCTCAGTGATTTTTAGCACAGCTACTGATCTCCTCATTCATACACGCTAGCTCTGGGCACACACTCCCAGCTGCTGTTAACCATCTCGCCTACCTACCAAAGCTATGTGCTACCCAAATGCGATGTGCTAACAATATCAGCACTCTGAGAAACAAAACTAGGCAGGAATAAGCACATGATTTGTGCTTTTGCCTACCTCAGACAGACCACCGAGCTGCTTCCTCACGCTCTCCTTTGCTCTGCAACAGCCGTGCGTGCCAGAACGGAGCAGCCTTCCTAAGTGCCGTGGTCTGAAAACACACCCGTGATGCATACCCATCCAGCCTCATGGTGCCACACAGCCCTTTCTCCTCTGCCTTCAGCCAGTTGAAAAACAAGTTACAATTCAATGATCAACTCCCATGTGAAAGGAAGATGCAGAGGTCAGAGCAATCCATCCCGTTAACTGTGATGAATGCAGAACGGGGCTTTTTTTGCAGAATGGGCACATTCAGTTTTAAATCTACCTTCCCCCCACCCTACATTCCATATAAATGAAGAAGGTCTTCTGAAGACCCTGCTTTTTTATGGCAGCTGCTCTTCCTCCTTCAGCCTTACATCACTGCAGAAAAGTAATAACGGATTTCAGCTCACAGCTCACAGGCGGTAGGGAATGCGATTGCTTCTTACCTCCCCCAGGATGGCTCCTAGCTTCTCGCTGAGGTCTCCGAGGAGCTGTTCATTTTGATAAACATAGATGAAAGCAGTTTCAGAGGCGGGGGCTTGTTGACGGAGAAAGAAACAAGCCAAAGGACCCAACTCGCTCTCCCTCCCCACCTGGGCTCTTCCCTCAAATCATTGAGCTTGGAACCAAGAATTGAGCCTCCACGCGGCTGCAGGAGCAGCTGGGGATTTCAGAGAAAGTAGCATGGGTATTCTACACTACCGCCATGCGTTTGTATTTTAAACACTGTTTGTTGAGCTCTTTAACATGCAGTTTGTCTCCTTCTGCAGGGAATTACTCAGCCAGCCAGCCACATGACCTGCAGCAGCACAATTATGTAATTCAAAGTGTGGTAAGGCTATTCAGGGTTTTGATCTGAAAATCAGAGGGGCTGGGAGGAGAAGAGAAGATAAATAAAACCAACTGATTACAAGGAAATACTATTTTTGTATGATTAGCAGCTTTAATTTCTACCAGTTTGCACTTATCCAACACTTCCTGTCACAGACAAACTCAAGAGTTATGCAGTAGTTTAAACCACCTCACTCAAGTTCAGAAAGAATCCATTAGTACCTGAAATTCAAAATAAGGAGGCTGACAGACTGCAACAGGTTTGCCATATGGAACGGTTACCAGGTAGAAGGCGATATGCACATTTGTATATATGAATACATTTGAGTTTACTAGATTTGGGAGCAGAAAGTTTCAGTACTATGAAGATTGCTCAATCTATTCCACTCAAATACAAGCTTTCTTCATGATTCAATGGTGTTCACAACCAAGAATTCATTTCAGGTTTTAAAAAGGCTAAAATGACCCAATGAAAAGTATTTGTATCTGAAATTTTGATTTGACCATCTCCATCATAAGGTTCAGGAAAATATCCTACAGAATACGGTAAAATCAGCACAGAGGTGTTTATAAATGCATGCACAGCACTGTAACCTCCTGGTCTTTTTCAAGATAGGATCAACTACAGAGACTGTGTCTGATTTAAGATTTAGTCAAAATCATTTCTTGCCCCTTCCTGCTTTATCTTTGGGAACACTTGGATTCATCACTTCCATGCATCTCACTGTAATGACTCCCACATCCACGGCCTGAACCTCTCAACAGAACGGCCTGGAGCGGAGTTAGCACCAGCGAAAACATCTGGGGCTCTTGTGGAAAGAGAGGAATGACGGCATTCACACATGGGTGGAAATATTCTTTAGGTTTCCTGCAAATTCCCCAAGACATGCAATGCTCTGCTTATTTCAGTCAACAGACTGATTCAAGCTTATCCTCTACTCCTTTTTACCAAACTACTGGCAGTATTTTGCCTCTGCCTGCAGTTTTGCATATTAATTTGCTGTTTTCTTGTTTAATGAGGTAACCAGTTTCATTTTATTGATTTATTGATTTTACAGATTACTTAATGCAATCGTTCATTTGCTTTTCCCAGACTGCCTTACAGCCTCCTATCTTCCAATCCCTGTGCTAAATACGTTCTCCTACTAGCAGCCTTGTCTTGGCACTTAAGCCCCTACACAAATTAGTTCTTATTTATAACTCCTTATCATCAGTGATATTACTTATGCTGCCAGAGTACACCCAAGAAGCTGAAGATCAGATTTCTGAGAGAGCAAGTGATGGCACTGGTGAAAGGACCCACACTGGGGAAAAGACTGCTTATCATCACCTTTCCTCTACCCTGGCCTGGGGTCTCTGTTCCTCCAAAAATCTCATTCTGGCCCCAAGCAGCCTGCAGCACTTTATAATATAAATCTTTTCTGACAGTGCAGCCTTTCTAAAATGTTCACTAATCACCATGTGCCTTCATCCTCTGCTGAGGAGTGACTGACAGCCATAATCACAGAAGGCAATGCTCTGGAAAATGAGCAAAAGAAAAAGAAGCAGTCCTGGGGAAAATGGTGCACACCTGACCTTGCCATTTAGATGCTCTTTTCATTCTTATCTGGTGGCACTTTTGGTCAGAGTGATATAAATTTGGATAGATGTCCCAGCAGACAGCACTTGAACCCAGATCTTGGCCGTCTCTCAGGATTCTTGCACGTTTTCTGCCTTGAAAAACTTTCCACTTTGAGTTTGACACCACCATGACACTCTTCTTTCTGTCAAACTGTTCTTTCCTTACTGTTCCTTACTGGCTCCCCAACCAAATCCAAAAGCACACGCAAAAAACATCAGAAATTGAACCTTCACCATAACAATTGAAAACATTTTCCCTAAAAAGAAGTGAGAAGCAAAAAAAAAGAAGAAGAAAAAAAGAAATACCAATAAAGACCATTCAGGTTGCTGCTATCATGTTCAGTTCTGTTTAGACCTTCCAGTGAGGGACAGAAATAAGAAATTTTCAGCTACAGAAGACATAAAGGGTGAATCATCCATGCTGGGGTGTTCACTGCTGTCATATCCCTATGGTTAGAAGAGAGAAGTGGGAGAGGTGCCTCCAGTGGAAAACTTTCTACATTCAACTTCTCTTTCGGTCAGTTGGAGAAGCCTATCCTTCCTGGCTGAACAGGGAGAAAAGCTTTGGCCAACCATCTAAATTAGACGCCAGAAGTTATGCAGTGTAAATACATGCATTTTCAGCATATTCGAAGACAGCTTAATATAGATAGTTTTATTCATCAGTTAATCTCAGAGAGAGACGAACATCTTCCCGCCAATGTCTTGGCTTCTGGCTGTGCAGAAGTACTGCTGAGCACTGAGGACTTTCACTCAACCACATTTCTTGTTAGTTCATTATCTTCTGCTTTTTCACACAAACCTAACTAAGGTATAGAAATGGGAGTCTGTGAAACCAGCATGGCTCCAGTGATTGGGTTAGGTTTTGTGATGGACTCCAATCCAAATGAAAATTGGCATATATGAAATGTGTGCCAATTCTGCTTAAATCAGAAAGCTGGCAGAATATCACACTGAATTGTGTGATTTTGCTGTCCTAAAAGTATTGACTGATAAGGAACATATGGTACTTGCTTAACTTTGTGCCTTATTTTGCCATAGAAAACCATACAAAGGTTTTCTTAAACCATAAGGAGAAAAGGGGAACTTCAGTGTGAAGTTTATGCACAGCATTATATACCACATTTTTCCCCTGTAGATCACTAGCTAAGCAAAAAACAAGTCAACTGGCCTAGCTCTACAAAGCCCTCTCTGACCCATTGGGAAAGCACTGCTTGGTGGTTACCTCATGGACATTTTTGGTCTTCTGATACACAGCGTTGTCCAGAGTCTTCTTCAGAGGCCAGGGCAGCAGTTCTCACAGTTGAGTTCTTCCGTCAACCCTGTTTTTCAGTTTCATCCGCATTGTAACTCAAAGTCTTTGCTTAGAACAACTGCCTAGACATGCAAGGCACATTCCCATTAATGTGATCAACATTTGCTGAAGATTCACGTATTTCTTCTTGCCAGTTTCATCATATGCAGTGTAAAATAAAAATTGACCTGTAATTCTCAATATATTAAGAACACTAATAAATACAGAAGCAGATTCTGCTTGACTGCATTTCAATTCCCCTGTGCGTAGGTCTCTTTTTTGACTTTCTGTGCTTAAAAAAAAAATCGCCTAAAAGTGAAGATTCTTACAAAACCACATGATCCTAGGAGCTGGGGTGCTATGATAAACTCAGCGAAGATTGCAATCATAAGTTGTGTTGCACGCAGAAAGGCTGGATATTTTTGGTAGCTGTCATCCCTGGTGAAGTGCACTGGACTCACTGACTGATGTAAACTTAGTTCAAACCAAATGTCATTTCTTTCTGTGGGATAAAGATAAAAATGAAAAATGAACCCATTTCATGAGAAATGTAAAAATCTTAAGATAGATCAAAACTGGAAATGGGCAAGAACTTACATGAGAGACATCAATTTTTTACCTTAGTCTTGTGAAGCAGGCTTATTTTAATGCTGAATCTAAGTGGAAACTATACCCCCTGCTCTGTTTTTTTTTTTATTCTTTCTTCAATGTAATACCTTTCTCTCCCCTTTTTCTTTTCCTCACAGAGACAAAACCAAACCTGGTCTACTTCAAACTCCAGAAAAATAATAAATGACACTTAGCAGAATTTTAATGTCACAGAGAGATTTACTGCAGATTACTTTTGATTAAATATCACTAAGCAAGGCACTTAGTGATAACCTGAGGCATTTCAGGTGACTGTATGATACTGAGGGAGTTTCTGAAATCAATCCTACCTCTGTAATTCTTTGAGTAATTTATCAATATAGTTCATATTATGAAGTGTTTCATACAGGCAACCTAAATGCATTTAAAAAGTCTGTAATACATAAATTCCAAGTATAAAAATCACTGTGTTTCAGAGAAAAATCACCACACAAAAATGCCTTGAAAGCAATACTAATACATCTTTCATTTTCCAAAACATTCAGCAGGAAGAGAAACATATTAATCCTTACAATTGTCCTTAAAAATATAGTCAGAGATTACTATTGTCCCTTTCCACATAGGAGTGGAAAATGAGAGGACAGTAAAATTATATAGTTGAAGCTGCAGAATAAGTTAAAGCTAAAAATCAAAGAAGTATCAACAGATATAATTTTCTAGACTCACATCTGAAATCATTCTTAACAATTAACCTCTCATTCAAAATAAATGTATTCTTAAAGTCTATTAGTGTTTTAGTAACTTGATCAGCTTTTTATGGTGTTCCCTTCTCCCTGATTCTCAGTACAGCAGCCAGCATAATGTCTCCCCATTCCTAGTTTTCTGTTGGACAATATTTTAATACAATTAATTTAGCAAAGATCTTTAAGATGTCTAATGTAAATGAAGATAAGTGAAAAATTACCACTGCCTTGTACCATATTTCGTTTCAGCTATGCATTCAAAGAAACCATACCATACAAGTACCATACAAAAGGAATTTGAGTATTGCCCCACACTGAATCACATGTGGTGTCATTCTACATCATGTACACCTGTATCACATGCAGTCTTATTCTCAGGATAGTTATTTTCATTCTAGCATATTCTACCAGTTCTTCCATACACAAATCTGTCCAAAATCTTTCCCATTGAGGAGGACAGTAGCTCTTACTCTGCTGAGAGCCATGCAATTCTGGGAGAAGCATCTTGGTATCTATATGAAGAATAACTACATTGTTTAACCATAAATGACACATGAATGCAGAGTCGCTTGGTTAAATAGTGGATGAATTCCTCCATCCAGTCAAATGTCAGCCATAGCAAAAGCAGAACAATGAAAACTGCCAGTTCTCAGTACCCTTTGAGAATCGGATGTCACAGGACCAGACATACCTACATTCTGCTGACTGCTGTGAAAAGGTTGGCCTGGTGTTCACAAAGCTTGCCTGGTTTTCAAGCAAGTTGCATTCAGAGAGGACAGGAAGAAGTAGACAGGATTTGACTTAGCTGCAATCTCAAATCTAAATACTTAAACGTATAAAGCAGGCATAGAAAAATTCACAATTCTGTTGATATTTCCACCCTTGTCTAGGAGTTGTGGTCAACACCTGGAAATCATATTTAACCCTTTTTACATCCAGTGACTTGCTTGGTGTCTTTACTAAATAAGATTCTTTAAAAGCTCTGGGCTGCTTAACTAAAGCTCTTTGTAATGAGAGAAAGTGAAAGAAAATCCACATTACACAAATAGCAACTCTAAATATAGACCAGAGAATTATTTTATGGGATTGTCTATACAAAAAAACAAGAATCAAATTCTTCTTGCCTTAGTTTGCAGGTATCTCTATAGGATTTGGGGACCGTCAAGGTAGTATGGTGAAATGACCTCTTGTAAGCTCACAGAGAATGGTGACAGACAGCGAAACAGGATTAACAAGACTAAGTCTGGCTTTGACATGGATACTGGATCCTAGGGTCATTTTGAGTGTCTTAAATTCCAGTATCGGTGGCTTTCCTAAACTGACTGAAAGAGACAGAGATCTCTCATATCCTGTCAAAGTAATCCGTCACAGTCGCACTTGAAAAGCTTTCGTTAGGATACATACCACAGGACATGGAAGTTTTCCATAAAGAAATACAAGCTAAATACCAGCTTCACAAGGCTAACAAAGAGAGGCAAAGCAGTTCCAAAGCAGCTGGAACTCAACACCTGACCCTCTGTGAGGGACAGAGATCAAGGTGGAATCAAACAGCTGGAGACCAAGGGGTAGCACAAAGGGAAAATGTAGGGAAAAAAGAAAACTGCATTAAACCATGAGCCATACACATGCTTTTAAAACTTGCTGCATGTTTATCAAGGCAGATTTTGAATGGGATGGCGGATAAAATGAAAGAGCTCAAGAATACTGCTCTCACTTTTGATTCTGTAAACGCAACATGAGTGATAATGGCATATTTCAGAAGGCAAAGTTGTGTGAACAAGTGAGAATAGGAAATGAAATGGCTGATAAAGATGAGAAAAGGCAACAGAATATCATGCAGGGCCCTCATCTTGCCTAGTATTACTCCAGTGACACTTAAAAGGGCAAATTCTATAGCAGGTGAGAGCAAGGTGGAAAAGAGTTTCATGAAGCATGTTTATGAAGTAGCCTTGTGTGCTATAGAAAGAGTTTGTTTCTGATGCCTTAGGACAAAAAAGTCCCCAAATCCACATTTTAAACACTATGCTCAGTATGGCACTCAGGCAAAATCATAATATTCAGTGTCCGTGCACACCTCATGCCCTTTAGGGGAATTAAGTGTTTGTAATTGTGGCTTCAGAGACTTGTGAAAAAGCTGTGAGCAATGAGGAGATTAGTTTTTATAGAACTGAAGTTCAAGTGGGAGCAGGAGAAAAAAAAAATGCCTTAAAATTATCAACACAAAATTTAAGAATTGAAAGACACCAAAGAAATAATCTTTTCTGACCCCCTCCTTAAAAAGATTAAATATCAAAGGAGATGTACACAAGGTACCTCACTCCAACCACGCCTAGATTCTAAAACAAGGAAAGTACCCGGGGACATACAGGCTGTTAGCTAAAAATATTTGTGCAAACATATATTTTATTCCTTCTAGCAAAGTCATGAACAAAAGCTTTTTTTTTTTTTTTTTCCTCCCCAGTACTAAAAGCCAGCAGCCATTAACTGGAGAAAAATATATCGAAGCACTACAAAAGGGAGACTTTGGAAAAACAGCCTGTGGGAGTGTGCTCCTGCCTTTGTAAGCCATGAAATCCATGAAAACATTACGAAGCGCTGCACTGGCTGAATTTGTTGTCACAGATAAACCAGAATGGCTCCATCCTAAATCCAGTTTCAGGAGGTTTGGATTTGACTCATGCTCTAATTCCAGAATTTGGGTCCAATCCCAGCTGTTAATCCATAACCAGAAGGGGAAAGAAGGATATGTAAGCAGAGTTCTGAAATAAGCTTGTAGCCTAGTCTTCCACCTTGCTCAGCTGGCTTGAATTTCTTCAAGTGAATGAAATCTACTGCAGGGCACACTTCTTGCTATTTTGATTTAATGTGTTGTTTAAATTCTCAAGTATTTTGGGTTTACTTTCAGGATCATGTAGGGATCTTATAAAATACTCAGTGAAACACTCACAAGTAATCTCCACTGCATTCAACCTAGCATCAAGCAGAAATAGTAACACTTCTGGGCACACATCCTTCAAAGGAGCACCAAATAAAAGCTCATCTTAAATATCCTTCTCATCAATGAAATGAATAATCACAGTGCTATTTGCAATAAGTTACCATAAGAACAAAGAAGAAAAAAAGTAGAAAACTCTTAAGGCTCTCTTAAATCACTGTAAGGAGATCAAAACTAATAATCATGCAAAGTCCCTTGCTCAGCTATGTGGTCACAAGTTGTGAAAAATGTGGAAAAAAATGTGAAAAATTGTAAACCCAGAGAAAATATGTAGAAAATATTGAACCACCAATTGCCAGTACTGAGGGGAAAAATGAAACTTGATCTTTTAAAATCAAAATCTAAACTGAATTCTAATTACTGCATTTTTAATATATCTCTGCTTTCGAGTGTTTCAGGGAAATGTTTCATTCTTATTTAACGTTTGAGAAAGCACAGACTGCAGCACTTAAGCAGAGTTAATGAGAAAACACATTTGCACTCTTCAAGAATAATGTTCAAAAGGACCCACACAAATTTTCCCCAGTAACTACAAAACTCTGAAACAGTTTAAGATGAATGCAATGCAGATGCTGCAACTCATTCTGGGGGAATAAACTTTAGAAAGAAATTTCTTTTGAGCACCTTCCTCAAATTTTTGGGCCACCTCAAGCACACTGCAGAGCAGAGCTTTTGGGAAGCCCAGTGAACCAACCAAAGATGAGCTTCCTGTTGTCCTGCTCTAGCTCCTTTTGTCTGTAGCCTTTTGAGACATGCAGCCTCAATCTGCAGTCGCATGCACTGTTGTGCAAGTGCTGGAAGGCATCCAGCTTCCCTTATCTGCTGGGTGCACTTGCAGAGTGTTCAATTCACAGCCCGCTGCTGTGATTCTGCTATGGCAGAAAGCACTTGCTGCTCTGGCGTCTTTGGCCTGTACTTCTCGCATCAAGAATCTTGCAAGAATATCAGAGCTCAGTAACTTTTCCAGTGCTCAAACTTCACCAATTTGTCCATAAAGCTACCTGGCAATGCTGTGTTACCATCTTGTTTTCCATGTCCAGCAGCCTGTTTCTACTTGGCAATCTTTTTGCTTCTCTGATCTTAAAGTTAAATAATGATGCCACTCCCCAAAAAAGAAAGTATTCTTATATTGGCACCGCATTTTTTTTCAAGTTGTTACAAATAAATCAAATACCTCCACCAAGCCTGAATTGAGCTTTCACTTGAAACAAGCTGCTCAGCTAAATTCAGCTGCACAGCTGATGTCGGTTGTGTTACAAATCAAGGACAACACATAAAGGTAATTTAAAATAGTTAGTGGTAAAAAGGGTTGTGCCTTCCCAGGAGGTTCAAGGATGTGCTACAGCAATCTCCCCACAGAGATCTCTGTGTGATTTGATTCTACTCTGAATGGGGGCTTCACATGATGTAGAATGGTGAGCTGCACTAGTAGGTTTTATGGAACAGACTCCAGCTCTTTGTGCACCAGCCCTCCCAGGTGACATCCCAATCTATGGAGAAACAAAAAAGTCAGAAATATCATGAGCAAAGAGGAAGACAGAGGGAACAAAAGCCAAAGTCAAAAAAAAAGAATTTGAATCATAGAGAACTCCTATTTAAAAACTCTTTTTTTTTTTTTTTTTTTTTTTTTTAAGAAAGATTTCCCACTTCTGTGATCAAAATTCTTTGACCATTCTCCTAATTTTGCCAAACGTGGTACAGAGTCCTAATCTAATATTATCAGGGTAAGCCCCAGTAGTGCTGAGAGTTGTGTTTACACCTCTACTGTGCAGTTGGTTCATCCCTGTATATTTGCTGCTCTTCTTCAAAAAGCAGGGCTAGGAGAATTCAGGGTAGCAAAGAAACATCTCCCAAACACCGGTGATGTTTCTGGCCTCAAAGACAAGGAAATAAAATATATTTTGTGAGGTCTTGTCCTAGAGAGCTTGTGTGACAACCTTGACATATCCAGCCACAACAGGACAGTAAGCTTAGAAACCCATTGGAGAAGCCACTCAGAGAGACCCTTCAAGAAGAATACTGGATTATTTGTGCTTTTGGCAAAATAGATTGAGTTTATACTTCCTTATCCCAACCTCTATCCTTTCCCATACATTAATTGGAGAAACCCTGCAGCTTTCTACTTGGTTAGATTGCCTTCAGAGCCATGCCAACTCAGAGAGTCTCCTCCCTTCCCTGACAACAGAACTTCAGGTTTATGAATTCCAGTACTAATGTAATTGCCACAGGATTACTTTTTTACTAATAAAATAGATCCTTTTTTTAGCATCAAAAGAGATACAGATTCTAAGCTGGCTATCAAAACCATATTATAGCAGACAAGAAAATTATCATACCACAGTAGCTGTAGGAGGAAAACTGTTTAAAGAAACTAATTACCTCTGTCTTTTCATTCAGAGAGCAATAATATTAAGGAACAATAAAGAAAACCAGATGAGAAAGATTTAAGGTTCTGTACTGTGCCTCAAAAAGGCATGAAGTAGCTGGCCCAGTTATGAAAGGAGCTGGTCGAGGATGCTGAAGAACCAGACAAAGGAAATCAGACAGGTTTCCAGCAAAAGTCTGCTTGCTTTCTTGTCATTTTTGAACATTGTGATTTTTCTGAGTCAGTGTTTGAAGGCAGAAAATATAAACCTGGGATGCTTTCATTTGATTTCTTTTTTTAAACAAAAGACAGTAAAATATTTAGGCCATAGATATAGCATCATGCACTGAATACTCCACATATACAAAACAAACAAACAAACAAAAAACCCTGAAGTAGTTCAAGGATTTTGGAAAAAAAAACTCCTCCCATTTTATGTACATCCTCTGTTTAAGTAGGAGGGGAATCGTCTGATACAATTTTAGAAGCATCTACAAATGACCCAGTACATCTTCCCCATATACATGACTGTTAGGGCCTATCAGAGTTAGAAGAAATAACAATAAATTTTACTGCAAAATTGTGAATCCTGAGTCTACATCAGAAGGACCATGAGATGTCAAACCTTGAATCTACCACTGGCTAGAATATCTCCACGTAGTTGTTAGGGCACTGAGCAGTGTATTTTTAACTCTATAAAATTTTACAGGAAGCATTAACAGGAAGAGACTTCTCTGAAAGACATTTTCTGAAATTCGCTACATCTTTTTTGAAAAAGGCCAGAGAGGGTAATTTTACCTCAATGTTTATAAAAAATATGCATTTCACTTGTGCAGTGTCAGAGGCAGATATCAAAACCAACCTCAAATGACCATTAAGTTCTCCCAAGTCTGTACACATTGCAATAGTAGCACTAAGAAGTGAAACTTCTTCAGATCATTTCTATAAGAGGAGTCTATTTCCAGGACTCTTGGATTGCCCTAAGGCATCCCACCGCAGTTCTGGTCTCACGGGTGCAATCTCAGTCTTATCCGGAAATCAAATTTCCTCTGGATCCTCTGAGCCTCCCCAGGGGTAACCTCTAGCAGGTTCCCTATGCCCAAATACAAATCAGGACTTACCTCACTAGCTTTACAGCATCGTCACACCTCAAAGCTGCTTCATACACCAAAGAATCTGGCCAAACTAGGTTATTTGATTGCAAGCATGTTTCTTCCACAAAGATCATCGAGAGAGCTGTAATTTATATCTTCCTTTCCTTTGCATCTAGTCAAGATTCACACACAGCAAGTCTTTCCTCCCTCTTCTTCCTTCCTTTTAAACTTATTGAGGGTGAGATGTCACTTTTTCTGTTGGCTTGTAGCAGGTCTGGCTCAAGAATACATTTATCAAAATGAAATTAACTGCTACAGATATGTTTTCTTCTTTTTACCCCTTGTGCTATTATATACCCTTATTGGAATTTCTTATCGGAGGGATGAATTCAAGGAATTTGCTGACTGCTTTGCCAATGAACCACATCTCAATTAAATCTTTAGCACAGAAATATCCACTGGCACTCCCTTCTTGCCAGCTGAGTTTGATTTAAGTCTAAGGTTTGACTTTGAGAATAATCATTTAGTTTAAGTATGTGATGATGCCAATTAAAGAGATTTGCTTCACGCTGAATTTGGAGCTCCAAAGTCTCATAAACTACTAACGATAAAAAGATCTGAAACAGCCTTTCTAGAAGTGGAATGAATGTAGCACTTAAAAAATGCATAGTGCGTGATTAAATATGATGGCTCAAAACTAATTAAACCACTCATCATACTCCCCAGGGCCTTTAGTCTGTAAAGAATTCACTTGAACTACCTAGGTAAGTAAAATAACTCATTTGCTTACGTCCTTGTCTGTTTTGCCTTTTATAAATTCATGCTCTGCTAAATGCATCCATACTTGTATATTAGTTTTAAAAGGAGATGGTAATGAAAAATGTTTTTTAATAAAAGAAACTGAATTATTTCTACCATTTCGCTCTTGAATTATTTCCACAGTGAATTTCCCTCCTTCTTGCAAATCCAGTACCATACTCATAAAGTATATGGTCCCAGTGGATATACTAACCGTCTGCCAGCATGTAAGCATGTCCTAAAATGAATACATGAATCTGTGTTGCTGAATTTCATAAGTGATCAGCTATTAGAAATGCAATACAACTACTTTAAACATTTTTCTTCTGAGACACACTGCAGTTCAGCATCAGTAGAAATGTATACAAAATGCTATAACTAAAGGAAGAATAGTTTTGGCACAACATTTGTGTATACTCAAGGATGCTAAAGAAGATAGAAAATGAATTATTCTTCTAGCATTTCTTATACTTTATACGTAATAGGATGCATGAACTATGGAGACACTTGAAGTCTATTTCTCTGATTTTCCATTCATGATCAGATCTACATCTGTGTTACAATTAGGTCCAAATCATCACTATAATACGAAGCATGCTTTTTTTGCACAAAGTAGATTTTCTGGCATCCCACTAAAATCATTACAGTCACTTAACAGTGTGTGTCTTGATGCAGTCTAAAGACTTAGAGACCCAGTGTAAAGAGACTAAATGCAAGCAGGAGACTGATATATATTTAATGTTTAGGCTTTGTGATGTAGTAACAATACTGCAGTGTTTATTGCAGTGTCTGTGGCACTGAAGCTACACTTGTGCATAATTCTACTTGCACGTGGAGTCTCTGTGCAATCTGTGTGACCAAGTGTAACCCTTGCTTATGCACTTATCAGCAAGATGAACAGTTCTGTCTGTGAAGCCATAAACTAGCATCTGGCTCAGGAGACACATTCAGCATCTCTGGCCATTGTTGTTCTCTGGCTTTGTAGGAATCCCAATGTAATTTATTACTGAAATTTCTGTATCATTTTTACATGCTTCCTCCACACTATATCCCTGTTACAGATCTTTCATTACTCAGCTTTCAGTTTTAGAAGCATGGTATTAGTGAACAGATGTTGCCCCCTAGCAGATACCCTAGAACTACAAGTTCTGCCTCATAAAAATCCGTCTGCTTCACAGAGTTTAAGCGATCCCTTATCAAGATTAACAGTAAGAAATACTATACTGCAAGCAATTCCTCTACAGTTCTTAGGGCATCATCTCATGCAAAGGGTAATACTAAAAACTGTAACAGCTACTTCAGGGTCCGTAAGTGTGGGACAGTCTTTAGAGGAACGCAAGAGTCTGCATAGGTGCCAGATAGGCCCTTGAACAAGGGGGTGCTGCTATAGGGATCTCTGCGCAGTCTCTGATTCTCAGTGTTGCCAGCTCACAGCTCTGCTATGATTTCCCAAGGGCTGGCAGTTCTCTAGGAATCCCAACCATGGAATCAGGTGGTTATAGCAGAAACAAATTTTATTAAGGAAAACAAACAAACCAAAAACCAAAACCAACCAACCAACCAACCAACCAAACACAGACAGAAAGCAAGCTTGTAACCCTCAGGACCCTAAGGATTAATCTGAAAATAAGAACCTTAACATCTCCAACTCCTGAAGGGCAATGAGTAGCCCTCCACATTTAATTTTAAAATACCTCAGCAGGTGTTACTGTTGGGGGAGTATGTCTTGTGATATTAAGCTGTTGATTTTGGCACTGCTACTGGAATCTCCTGAGCTCTCCGATGACAACAAGCTACAAGCTCAAGATTCTCACTGGAGCCAGTGTGAGAGAAAAGGGAAAACACAGGGGTAGCAGATAAAGGAGATGCTTTCAGATGAGACAGGAGGAGAGAATTCTCCCTTTCAGCATTTCCCAATAGTTACACTTTAGAGAAATTTTCCAATTTTTATTTGCACAAAAGCACATTTACGTCTCAAAAAATCACTTAGGAAAGATATCATAGTTAATGATTTGCATCTTTTTTTTTGATAATATGTAATTTTCATTTTAATTTTGTAACTTTTACTTACCACAGGACAGCTGGCACCCGATTTTCATTATGATCAACTTTTAGATATTTCTTAATATTTATCCTATGGCTAAATTGAGAAGCCCCACATTTTCAATGATGGCTCTGTTTTCCAGATGCTGTCTATTGGAAAATAACCTGAGACAACACTAAGCTGGGAAGAGTGTACAGACTGCTATAGCTGTACTTGTTGGACTGCATTTTAAGAGCCTGTATTGCCTTTTGCCGCCAGATGTCAGTAATGCCTAAACTCTCTGGAGCAACAGCACGGAGCTTTTGAATCACATCGAGCTGGTTAATAACATATTTAGGTTTGAAATGTCACCATCAACACAAAACACAGCCCTGAATCACATTGCAGACAAACTTCCTTTGATTTATTGTGAAGACTAGGCTATGTTTTGCCTCTCTTTTATGTTTTTTTTTTTTGCTGAGTATGGATCATCCTGCTCCTTTGAATTTAGGTTCATGTACCAAGCTGACAGAAGCAGCTATGGAGATGCACATATCTTTTTAACATTTATAGCTTTTCTGTATTTTAGACAAGAGAAAATGAAAGAGGCAAAATGAAACTGCTGAAAGCTCACAGAAGATGGTTCCCTTTGGTGCATGGGGGAAACAAGACAAAATGCTATAAAATGTTGCTCAGACTTGGTCTCTAGTCTCTGCCTTGGGAAATGGGAATTAAAGAAAACATCCCTCCTTTATTATTTTTTTTTTATTTGATCCCAAATACTTGTCTTCTATGATCAGACCCATTTATGAAACCCCCGAACAGCTGACCCCCAACCTCACTGAGTACAAACTGAAGAAATACTCCTCTGAATATCTCAGGTGTCCGGCCACTTTGATCTGCACATGTAGCCTTCTGTTTTACCTCTGCTCCCCGCAAGACCTGCACTGCACATGGCCAGGCTTTGTGTGTCTTGTTCACCTCCCTTGCGTGGTCTAGTCCTGCAGCAAACAGAAAACTCCTTCCCCATGCCTAGAGCAAGGGTGAGACTTGCCAGTGCACCCAACTATTAGGTTCCAACCCCTTGGCTGCAGAGATGCTGCAAACTATGTCAATCCCTGTTCTTCCCATGAACATCAAACAAAACAGAGGTGTTTGGTTGTTCCGGAATTCTGAGCTATTTTTTTCCTCCTGGACCTGAAGTGCTCTGAAAGGCCTCTTTTCTGTACCATGTCAGGAGGAACAAGCCAGCTACTATCAATGCCTGAAGGGCTTAACCCTTGGGGCAGCAGTGTCCTTGTGAGGAAATGAATTAAGATGTCTGGGCATTCAAACCATTCGCCCACAGCAATGACTCTTCCTTCAACCAGTGCAAGAGAAAGGAGGAAGTCTTTTCCTCAGAAAAACCTCTTTCTGTTGTCAGGAGTTGCATTGCAGTAGCTGGGACCTACTGACTCCAGGGAGGCTTCTCCTATGTAAACGAGACCAGCTGGCACATCCCAGCAAAAGACACAACTCTGCTCTGAACCTGCTTGAAGTTCAGGCATCTCCTCTCTAAAGCAAAGGACATTCTAGTCCATTTAACTATATGCTTTCATGCACATACTTTTTTTGTGATATATATATATATATATATACTTGAGGTATGAACATCTCAGTTTTCCACTGCAGCAATTTCCACCAAATTTCTCAGCTATTTCTTTCAAATAAAATGTTTTCTTCCACGGAGATGCTTATTTTCTGTTTACCCTTTAATAGCAAACCATTATATGTACTCTTATTTTGTATGCAATATTCCACTTATTCAGTTTTGTAGCACTAAAGTATATTAATGACTTTAATAATCCTAGTAAGTATTCACAGGGATGAATACAGTGCATTAAATATGTTATTGGAAGAAATTACTGTGCTAATTTATCAACATACTGGACTAACACAAAATCTTTCTGGGTACGCAGCTAGCTGAATAACTCTGAAAACCTAACCATCTCTATCTGCAAGCAAGACAAGCTACTGTTCAGCTCATGAAGAAGGCTTTTTTGTTGTTGTTTTATTTATCTTGGAATTACCACAAAATTATAAAGCCCTTTCTTAACAAAAAAAAAGCCCTCTTATCCACGAATTATTCCAACTCTACAATAGATAGAGTACTTTAGAGTCTCATATTCTAAATTGCTTTCATGTTCAATTACTTATAATTATACAAACAAGTCTAAAATTGATGATCCATGCATATAATTATAGATTCTGAAACTCAGCATAAGTAAATAAAGGAAACCATCCTTATTATGACAACACAGCTCCTAATAGTAAGGCACTGCAAATTTAATTGCAGTAAAGAGTAGATGGTACTATTATATAATTAGTAACAAAGCTGTTATTTCAGGATAATTAAGCCACGATGCGGGCACTAGAGTTCACTTTTGAGCAATCTTTTGATAGGTTATGGTGAAGGAGCTGCTGGGAATTTCAAACCATTCAAACCAATTTCAAGCATATTGAAAAGCTGCATAGTGGTTCCATCCTGAAGTATAGCTATGAATATTGTGACAAAAACGATGCACCAAACAGTACTTATAAAATGACCACTCACAGCCTTTACACTGCACAGGATCATTTTGGAGAGAGAAAAAAAAAGAAAAAAAAAAAAGTATTTCAGACTTTTTTTCTGCCTTTAAAACCAAACAGATGGAGAAATGACTGTTTTTGCACTAACAGAGATCCAAATTATGACCCAAATACTGTGTTGTGTTCCTCAGAAATACCACTGATTCTTATGCTTGACAGCCAAATTCACAATAAAATGAGATAACACTAAAAGGACAAAAAACATTACAACTAAAAACAGAAGAGGCACACAGATAGGTACAAGTAAACACTACTAGAGGATAAAGTCCTCTAGTATTGAGCATTATAAGACAACAGAGCATTACAAGACAACAAATCCAAGTCAGTACAACCCTTTATATACATCCTTACACTGTTTGTTTACTTAAATTATTTTTTAGAATATAAATCGAGTTATTGGGCTATGACTTGCGATCTAATATCCCTTTATAGGGTATCTTTCACATTTAATATCTTCAAATTTTAATTTGCACCTGCTTAAATCATTTTTGAAACTCTTATTGACTTTAATAGTTTAGGATGAGAACCCATGGATAAGATAATAAGATTTAATTAAATCTTATTTTCTGGATCATTAAAGAATCAGGAAGCGAACTGATCTTTTCTTTTCCTACATTAGTAAGCTCTCTGAAGGGAAAAAAATATTCTCTGAACTTGAGAGTGCAGTTCAAAATAACTGATTACCCTGTCTTACCACAGAGGCAGGCATGCTTTTCTTTTATCCAAAGAGAATGGCGGCAGAAATTAGAAATAGAGCATATTAGCTCTAAGACATCTGCTAATGGAAAAAATATATACTGATTTGTAACTTTTCATGACTGTCAGGTATATAGTTCCTGAAAATGAAGACTCTGTGTTCTGAAGATATATTTCATTTTTACCTTCCTTTTTTTTTTTTTTCCTGCATTATCAAAAAACTATTTCCTAACCCATATAGCAGTTGTGAAATATTCAAGGACAGGGCTGAGAGTCCCCATGTCAGGCAGAGTCTGCCTCTGTCATCAAAGCATCCTCAGAAGACTCATGGCTCTAAAGCAGCAGGGAGATGTTCTGGAAAACAAAACAGAACAAAACAAAACAAAACAAACAAACAGAAAAGACAACAACAACAACAACCCAAAACAGCTTTGCTACAAGCAACAAGACCCATGGGGACAAGCATCTGCCAGAAGACCCCAATCGCCACCAGACCAAAAAAAGAGCCTGACATCTCTCCCCTAGGTGAGATCCCTAACCTAGGATGTGGTTAGCTACATTTATACCATGGTGCAAGGTGTCTAGTGAGCAGGTCTGAGAAGTTGTGGACCTCAGATCTGACCAAGACCCTGAATAATCATCTAACTTACATGCAATGTTTGGCACGACCACAAGATGGAGGTAAAGTTTAAAAATTAAACTAAAATTTGCTCGGAGTGGAGTTGCCTGAATGCACAATCATTGTTAATGCCATATAATTATTTGACAACAGAGGGTTACCATCAGCATGGGGATTTCTTAGTTCTTGGCTCCCTGCTCAGCAGCTGGGGATGCAATCAGTACAAAGTAAATATTGTACTGACATATCACCGTGGGATTTCATTTGGGGTGGAATAAAGGACTAGAGTGTCGTGTGAGGGGCAGGCTTTGATTTTTGCCTTGGATTCCGGACTCGTACAGCGTAGCAAGCTGTGCTCAGTTATGTTTCTCCCATCCTGACTCTGGGGGATGATTATTCTTGAAATAATTAATTGGTTGGTAGACAAGAAAAGCAAAATCCTCCTTCTCATTTTGGAACAATTTTAATCTGTGCTGTAGAAACGGCGTACTAGTTCAAGGGTAATTAGTCAACAAGTTACCAACAAAATCCAAGCTGAAGATAATAAACATTATTACTGTGCGTGACCCTGCAGAGCTGTGAATGTCAGGGCACCTTTAACAAACAGAAGGATCTACAGGGGGGATAGGTTCCCCATTTTTCATATCTTTTTTGTGTGTGTGTGTGTGAGATGAAAGCTTAAAAGCTTAATGTTAGAGCTGTAGTGCAGGAAAAGCCCACAGTGCTGTGAGTAGCTCGTTCACAAACATTGTAAGACTTGCACCTGGAGATCTCAAAGTACTTCACAATTTAAATAGTGAAGTCCCCTCACATACCTAGGAAAGAAGTGCACACACGGGAAAGATTAAGACTGAGGTTCTCTAATGCAATGGAGTGATTTCCCAAGGGCATCCAGGCTGCATCTAAATCCATACAACCTGCAAGAGCTTCTTTGGTGTCTGGGCACATACTCCTATATATCCTAATTCTATAACAGTGAGTTACATGGATAGGAACCACCCCCTTGCTTCCCTCTCTTCCCATGGAAGGAAATCCAGACTTACAGGCTCTAGTAAAACCTAGTCATATCCCAGACCTGAGGGAAGAACCAATACGTGTGGAATACAGTGGGATCCTACGATGCACTTTAGCACCACCAGCAATGACAAAGAACTAAGTGAAAATTTTAAGGCCTTTTCTAGGCACTGACCTGTCCTTGAGCTCTTGGTGATTACAAGTAGAAATGTGTGACCTTGCATCCGAAAACCGTCTGTTTACTACTACAGTACTGCTTTATAAAGACATTTTTTATCTATTGTCAAAAGGACACATTCTTACTGAAGAATATAAGCACCAAGGAGAGAAAGATGAAGATACTGAACTGTGTTAAGTTGCTCGTGGGATGTCCAGGCAGAATAAAAATCTACTTGCAACTCGGTGTGCAGCGGGAGGATCACATGCAGATCCGCTACATGTGTCACAGGTGTGCCCAAACCACATCTCAGAGGAATTCCTCCATGAACACCATTTGTGCATTAGTTTGCTTACCTTCCTTCCTGCTACCTATCATTCAGATGTGCCAAAACTTGGATGTGTGAATGAAGTCATGGATTCTGTCAGGGAGAAGAGTGTGAAACCAGGTGGATGTTTGCTGTAGACCAGAGAATTTCATTAGAACTCTCTGTAGACAGGGGACAAGAAAAATCCTCTACGATATGCAGGTGCAGGAAACAAAGTCTCCCCACTGCTGCCAGTATGTAAGCACGTACCAGTGGGAATCATTCTTTGTAACAGCTTTGTAAGCTCAAAAATCTGCTGGGTCCCTTCATGTAAATATAGAAGATTAGACACCAAACAGGATATGGATCCTCAAGAAGCCTGTTGCTCACACTTTGGAACCTGAACAGAGATTTTTTTGTTTTGTTTTCCATTTCAAATGAAAGACAGTGGCAGAGCAATCAGATAAAGTTGCTCTTCGGCACTCCTTATTTTCTCTCTATGGAGTGCCAAGTTGTAATTCTGAATATTTCTCTAAACTGACAGGTGATAAAGATACTGGCATAGCAGAAAGTTGGCAAATCATCTCCTCATATAATTTTATTCCTGCTCTACCTGGAAATAAATATAAAGCACAAAACCATTTGACAAGCACTGCACTGCTGCTGGTCACCTGCACTGGACCTGATTGCAAGCTTGTTCGCCTCAAGGCTGACAGAGTGGCCTTCCTTGCACAGAGGACGTAAACCGTAACGCTGCGTTCAGTGAGGTCCTTGCTAAAGGGGTCCATGGGCTATATGGACCTGAAACACTAACATGTCCTCTCTTTCTCAGCAAGAAAACATTTTTAAAGGCTCATGCAGCTGCATCACCCATCTCCATTGACATTTAAAACAAAGCACATGTTTTTGCATAGCATGGATAATAACAGAGACCAAGGTGCATCAATCATCGTTCACACTAACCCTTCACTTTACATGCTCTGGATCAGCCATCACTCACAGGAGGGAGCAGAAGGAAGCATCAATCTCCCCATTTAATCCCTAGTTAATACATTCCAGTCTCCCAGGCTATAGAGAGTGTAACTATGTTTTAACAAGAGGTTTCAAGCTTGAAGATCTCAGGCAAAAAAGTGTCAGACTATGAAATACTCCATGCTGAGTAAGCGTTGAAAGTTTGAGCCTGCTATCCCAATGATAGGAACCTCTCAAGTGCAAAAAAGAAGGACCTGCATGCTATTTTCAGGGCTTCTTATACCAAGGACACTGCAACAGACGAGCAAAAGCAACAGAAAAGTGACTCTTACAAGATTCTGCTCAGATCTCAGATAAAGCTCTGAGTTGGGTCTTATATACGTCATTTATGCCTATTCATTATGCAGGAATTAAGACTTAATCATCGTTAGCACTTTTACAACTTTTGACTTAATCATCATTAGCACTTTATAACTTTTATAAAACTGTAATTTACAATCCTTAATCTCCCACCCCTTCAAAGTTGTTTGCTTTAAGAGACAGATTTTTAAGAACATTTAAGAGCCAGGTGGGAAGACAGACAAAACGGAGGGGAAGGATGGGGAAAGAAGGGAAGCAGAACTTTTTTTTTTTTTTTTTTAATAAAAAAGCCAAAGTATAAAGAAACATGACTGTGGAAATCATGATGGATGTCATCCACAGGTTTTATGGAGAACCAAAGTTATCAGAAGTCTGTTTGCATTGCAGACTATGTCCCCACCAGACACAGCTCATGTTTTGCATGGAAGTTGAGTTTCTTTATGAAGGAAGAGGCCTATACACTTATGCAATGGCAAAGGAGATTTTGCTGTGGAACTGAGCCACTAACAAACTTGAAGAAAACATTTATCAGCAACAACCTTATTCAGGCAAGCCAGGAATAACTCAAATTCATGAAACATCATGAAACATTAAAACATTAAGACTTCTAATGATTTCTTTTTTTTTAGCTGATGGCAAAATATCTGACCATGTAAGTAGAGTGATCCTGGTTTGACGAAAATATCTCAGTACTAAAAATATTACATATCTGCAAAATTCAAAATCTACTTTAGTGGGCAAGGATCCTGATCTAGGAAGTTCTCATTTAGCTGTAATTATCTTCAAATTTCAAATCTGTTTTTTTTTACTTTGATTTCACAGAAATACACTCTTAGTTTCATAAAACATATCATTGCAAGAAAAGAAAGACCTTTTATGAAAAAATATTTAATGCAATGTTAATCTGATCAAAAGGTGCCATAAAATTTTTAAATATGGAAATCAAAGACTTGATTTGTTTAATTTGTTTAATTTAATTTGTTTAATTTAATAACAAGATGAACAGTGTGACTATGTGAACTCTCAGTGACCACACCAATGAAATGCATACAAAACATGCCTTGGTCAGACTTGTCTGTCTATCTATTCCAACCAATACATAGCAAATATAGAGTACTTACTAGTTACAGATGTCATCACTCATTATATGTAAGCTCAGTGTCCTGGGTCTATTTGTTGACATGTTGCCTAGCCTTGAAGCTGCAATTTCAATGCTGATAAAAGACCTTGTGCTAGGAAAGGTTGATACTTTTCTTTTGTGAGGATATCTTAAACTAGAGATAAAATTTGTACAGGAAATTCAACCCTCAAACTATCATTTTTTGCAGAATCCTTTAAATATTTTTTGTTGTTATTTTCTAATAATAATAATAGAATATCCACATTGCTGTATATTGCATTCAAAATAAATAAAAATGAAGCTGTCCTCAAAGCCAATATTAAATATTAATGAGCTAAGGAGGATTTAAGCAGCAAAAATAAACTAGCTTGATTACCTGAAAATTTACGGTTTATTTTACTTGGTTAAGAACACATTCTAATAGAGGTAGTTACTGTTTATTCTCTTCTGGGAATTGGGTTACATCATTGAAAGCAACAGAATTATGGTGACAAATATCTACACGGAGGTAAAACCTGGCTTTCACTAGGAGCTTGGGGAAAAGCTCCCCTCAAAATCAGGATCTATCTACTTTAAGTACTTGATTTTATATAGCCTTAAAGAACCTACTGCCCTTACATTTTGTGAACTTCCACTGCCAAACTATGTGTACATGTATGTGGTGCTTATAACGCTTATAACTTGCCATTCCCAATCAGAAGTGACTAAAGCAAGAGATCACGGACTTTAGGAGTCATCGCTGATTTTCCTTGCTTCTCATAAAAAAGACAGGAGAGCTCATTTACTAAATCTTGGTAAGACATCACACAGAGAGTGAAGTTAGATGTATAGAATCAATATGGTTTCAAATGAAAAAAAAAAAAAAGGTATTTTTAAAGCAAGCCTTTATATCCTTCAGGTTCTCTCATTACAAAAAGACAAATGGACTAACTCTAAAGAAGGCATTTATGTAAAATGAAAATAGCACAGAATGACAGCCTAAGCAAATACAGGCATTAGCAGCTGAGGGATTTAGAAGAGATTTGCATAGATAGAAATAAGGGAGGAATTCTCATTTAAAGGCTTTAGCCTTTAACACCCAACACACATCCCAAAGGCCCTGTGCTAGAGAAGGTTGAAAGGATTATTCTCTTATCCTCCCTCTTTGGATGTAAGGGATAGTGTAGACGAGCACCACCAGAGCTTTAGTAAGTATAGGTAGTGTGAGCAGTGTGTAGATGATTTCTGTGACACTGAAGCATCACTGTCATGATGGGACCATCAAACAGTCCTGGGGTGGTGAAGGACACTTATGGGCCTGCAGCCAGAGGGCTGCAATGATGGGATTACTTAAAAAGAAACGAAGCAGATTTATTGCAGCAGAGCTTCTCATATACTCTAGAAAGAGTTCTCTCCCAGGAGTGCAGAACATTATAACGAGAAAAAAGAGAGTCAAAGCACAAAATGGGAGAGTTAAGAGAGAAAATAAAGAGAAGGCAAAATAAAAAGCAGAGAATTAAAAAGAGAAAAATGAAGGATTATTCTCCTCTGCAAAGCCTAAATAAAGAGCTAAACCCACATAGGGATTAGCTATACTATATATTATGACAATTACAATAGGCACTGCAGCTCTTACCTATTTATTTTATTTTGGACAAAAAAAAACCACAAACAAACAAAAGCATTCGTTTTTTAGCTCTTAGAGGTACACCAGTATGTTAATGCCTTAAGAGACTCTGTGCCATGCATCATCACAGAGACATTTTAAAACGGTCTGTGTACCTCAGCAGTTGCAGTATGACTGTAAAAGATGAGATACTGCATGTGGGTACAAAAAGGAATTGAGGACATGCACCCATGACAAATATTATGAATTTCACAGCAAGAAGAACTCTCATTCCCCCTGAATACATGCAACACTTAAACACAAAATATCTAAAAAAAAATACCCATTTGTGCCATCATATTTATTCATTATGCTTGCATTTTTATGCCAGATCCTCCTCTCTGCATTTTTTTCTCTGCTTAAATGACTTACTCCTGTGTTATTCTGTTTTGTGAGTCCTGACCAGAGAGAAGACTTTATTTTTCATGGCTCTTAAGCCACATGAAAAATATGGCAAATGACGCTGGAATTAGGAAAACTTGAGGGAGGCCAATGGCTTCATACTATATAAAAATAGTAAATGAGATGAATTGAAGAAAGGATCCAGAGAGTGGTGACAGTCAGAAACTGGAGCTAGGAAAGATGCCTTATTCCTTTGTTATTGTAGAGGAGAGGTAAACAGCTAAGATGATAGTGTCTTAAAACACAAGGTTCAGTAGTAAAGGTATGAGAAAACTTAGGACAGAGAACTTTAGTTATGTGAAAATGAAACAAAAAGCTCCACTGAAGAAGATGCTGTTCCCAAAGGAGTAATATCAAGAACAGGAGATAGCCTGTACAAACCCAAAGGCAAGATACAGAAGAGAAGATGGGCATGGGCCAGAGTGCTGGAAAATGCTTAAGACATGCACATAAGGCGTAAGTGTAAAGCAGAAGCCATATCCTCTGGCAAGATAATCTAGACAAAGGGCATGAAAAAGGAGACCTGTAGCATCCTTGATAGAAGTTAGTGCCAGACTAACGGGCGGTTTTTGTAGTTCTGTTTTCCTTTTAGGAGGACGCAATCTTTTTGCATACACTAAATTATATGAAAACTTTCTGGTCTGTTCCCCTTTTTCAGATTGGAGAGAAAATAGAAGAGGAAAAAGAATAAATCAGAGACTAAAGTGAATGAGCCCATCAAGCTCAGGCCATTGTCTGCTTGGGGAATAAAATGGTGGTGACCTATAAAGGGAATTGCTGAACTACAGTTGCAGCACTTGACAGACTCTCCATGTTCAGGAGAATCCCTTACACTGATGCTGTACAACTGTAAATCAGCTTTTTAAAGAATTTTTTTCTCTCTCTTTTTTTTTTCTTGTGGTGACATAGCAGAATTTCTATGTGGTTATCTTAATTGGGTTTGAGCTCAAGTTACCTTTAGTAAACATGTTCTATGGAGTCTAATGAATTAGAAATACATCAAAAACAATTAAAACAACTAGGTAAAGCATTTGATTAATTACAGAGAGGAAATAGGGCAAATAACAAATTATATTTGCAAATATAAAATCAGGAAAACCGAAAGTTCTGCTACTGGCTCTTTCTCCAGCTTTAAGGAAGATATTGTGCTTCACCTTCTACTTCTATACCTGTTCTTCATAAAGATCAATAAAATTTATAGAGGAATAATATTACCAGTTCTGTGCTTAAACCCAAGCACTAATGCAAATATCCACATTTCCCACTACTACCCTCAGGCAAGTTGTCCCTTGCTGGTGTGGCAGAGACGAAAAATCAGAAAGACTTTTTGAATATTAAGCATAGGAAGTAAAATGAACAATCTTTCCTACTTAAAACACATCCCATTTTTACACGTTCCAGTGCTTATGAACAATCATTTTGAAACACAGGTCTTCTTAAAACAATGAAGAATAAAGATTACATTTTCCAATTTTGTGACCAAGGTTTTCATGAGAAAAAAAAAAGCCCTGATAAGACATAAAACATACACAGATCATGGTTGAAAATAATTTTAACAACAAATTCCAGTAAGATGTTACCTCTCACAAGATGACCATACTCTGAACTCCAAGAGCATAGGCAACGTGCAGTTATAGGTTTAATCAATTTTAAACTAAACCTTTTCATCTCCAACCTTTGCCTATAAACCAGAGGTCCCCTATTTAATTCTACACTAGTATTTATGGGGCGGGCTGCAGATCATTCTCATTTACAAATATACATTTAGATCAATCACTCATGGACCTGCTGCAGAAGTGCCAGAGTTCCTTTCAGTTCTTCCTACAAGCATGAAAAACCCTGACCACAATCACAGCTAACAGTTTCAGATCTGTAGGGCAGTTAAATACAGAACGAGCATGTAGAATAAACCTTCATTTCAGCTTCAGAAAGTCCTTTATTGAAGCTCTTTAGAAAACAGCATGTGTTGCTGTTCCACAGTCAGACTTTTGATTACCAGAGGTGGCAAACCATTAGCTTTTCTGTGCACTATGCTCACTTAGAAATGGTTAACACTTTTGATAAAAACATCATCTTTTGCTTAGGCGGGAGATACCTACACTACAGGACTTCAATACCTTCTGAAAACGCTATCCAGGTGATAAATATATGCATGCATAAATATACATATAATATATATATATAAACACGTTCATTTTGTCAGGGCTTAATGCAATCCCAGTGCATTTCCTCTTTTATCTAATCAGGTGTCCTCAAGTTTGACACTGTATTCAGTAATAAGCTACAGAACAGAATAACTGAAGCCCCTATGAATGAAGAAGAGTGGGTGTCAGAAGGAAGATGAATTGAGCTGTTAAGATGTTACAGGTATCATAGAAATTAGACTCCCTACTGAAAAATAAGTAGGAGGAAGAAAACAGAAACACTTTCACAGTGTGTTTTAGAGCTAAGAGGCCATAGAAGTCACACAGTTATGAAAAGCAATGCCTTCTGTGAAAATATTACCTTGAAAGCTGCTTATGTATGTACAGGCTGCTCATTCATACTATTTTTCCCCACTCTGGTTGGCACAAAAAGTGACAGCCAAATATATGTTCAGTTGTTTTCATTCTCTAGCAACTAGAAAGCTAAAATTACAGATGTACCTGAAATTTCTAATGCAAAGTCAAGCCAGGCTAAGCTGGATGTTTGTGTGCAATGTCAGTATGGAAGAGCTTATGCTAGTGCTTGAACTATTGAACTGCACATGTTTTGGGTTAAGCTTCCTAAATGCTAAATAAGCCTGGCCTGGCTGAAGGGCTGTGCAGTTAGTAAAATGACAGCTCCAAAAATTTAACAAGACTTTCATCATCCTTTCTGAAGGTTACAGAACATGCCCAGTTTCAAGTTGCAGCACAACAAACACTGCCAAAGTTATCTAAGCTCAAGACTGAGCAAATTAGACCTGACCTTTCCTTCTTCCCTAATGCTGCTGCCCGGGCTCACCAAGCCCACCTCTTTCCACATCTCACCTTTTCTGCGGAGAGCAGACAGCAGTCTCCTTGGTGTGCCCACTGACGCCATCATGAGAGTGAGGCAGCCGCCTCTACTACACTGACAACCTCCCTAAAATCCAGGAAGTGTTCCTGGGTGATTACATTGCTTACTGGTTGCTGCAAGGGCCCCCCAGAAGACCCACCCATCCAGAAGAAATGACAGCACTTCTTCCTATTGCTCATAGACTGATTTTGCAAGAAGAATGAACCTCTGATCACATACCCTGCAACACTACGTGCCTCCACAACCTACTGCTTTGGCCCTAACCAAACATCAGATTACAGGGAGAGCAAAGGACTGCTGAGGATGAGGGAAGTTCCTTGTAATGGTACTAACAGTGTGAGGAAAGTCCTTAGCCTTGAGGTCATGTCCTGTGCAGATGGCCTTCTTCTAAGATAAGTCCTTATTATTATGGGTTGAAAAGGTCTAATAACTTTCTGACTCTTATCTTTCTCTATTGCCAAATTTTAATACAGCTGAAGATTTCATTGTCTCAGAGCAAACTTATTAATCAAGAGAGAGAATATTTCCACACTTAGCTCTACTAAGAAGAGTTTGAAAAGATTCATAATACAAAGAAACCAGACAAATACAAAGGTTATTGCAATTCTTTAAAAATAGTTGAGGTTTATTATTTGATTGAACCTTTCAGAAGTCAGTAGCTGGGAAAGGACAGACATATACATAATTATCAACTGTGGTACCAACAGTAGAGGTTGGGAGATCTTGAAAGATGTATCTGTTTAGTCCAGATGAGTTTCTAGCAATTTATTTCAGTTTGCCTCCTCTTTTTTCTTCAAGAGCATTATGCAAGAATGAAAGAGTCTGTGCACAGGGAGGAGAGGGGAAGGAGTGGATGTGGGTGTGGGTGTGAGAAAGATTGCTAGTTCTCTCTAGTTTTACTTAGGTGTGAAATAGCTCAAAAATATATATATATATATTTTTTTTTTCCTCACTCATGACATGTTCATACATTTGCACTGTAACCGGGGAGAGAGAAAAAAAAAAGAGGAGGGAGAAAATTAATACCAAAGAATGTCATGAAAACATCAGTGGTTTGAAAGAATAGAATTGTCCTTGTCTGGACAAGAGGAAAAGGACCTTGCCCTCACAAATGGAGCAGAGACCAAGACAGAGGCGGCAACTGAAATGCAACTTGATGCGACATTTGGTCAGACTCAAAACAGCCTGGTAACACACAGTGAAATATGCATCACCTATGCACAAGTACAGGATGTGCTATATACACACAATATCCTACACAGGCAAAAGTCCATCCAACTTGTGCTCACATCTTAGTCTGAAATTCAAAGCTGGCTTATGTCCAGAACAAAAGCAGAAGTTCCTAAGAGTAGATCATGGCCCCTCTCCATGTCTTTGACTCCTCTGGAAAAACTATTAAAATGCAAAACTGCAGGGCAGAGCACAGGTATCTTGACCAACACCAAAAAAAACCCTTTGAAAATACCCTTCCTACACATCATCAAATGGCAATAACTACATTCTGCAATAGCAGTAGAACTAGCAGTTAAGAGCTAAGCAGCCATCCGTGGAGCTCCAAAGCTACAAGAAACACAGAACTAACCGGCAAACTGCAAGCGGCACCAACAACTCATGGAACAGGACTTTGTATCAGACGTTTTGCTGATGATCCATAGCTGAGTCTCAGCTGGGCCCAGAGATTCCCATGTGGAAGTCAGCCTGAGGATGGCTTCGCTCTGTGAGATACTGCCATAGCTAAGATCAGGGAAATGCCTGCAATATAAATAGCATCAGCCCTTGCTGGTGATGGTGATGGTATTTTTTATGTTTGTAGCTTGCTTGACTTCGCTGGTTCTGCTATATCCCGTTTTGTTTTACAGCTGAGTTTTACAGCAGTCTAATTATTCCCCACAGCTGTATGAGAAATGCCTTGGGGGAAGAAAAAAAAGAATAAAAAAGGAATGTTAAGCTTTACAGTTTTTGTTGTTGTTGTTGTTGTTTGTTTTTTGGTTTTTGTTTTTATTTTAGGATGTAGGAAAATCTACGTATGATCTTTTGCCTTTTAGCCTGCAATTTTCTTATATCTTTGTAGTACTGCTCTTTCAAGTCTACAAAAGGCCCAGAATGGCTGCAATCTCCACTGCAGCTGAAACAAGTAAATGTAGATACATAACCCTATAATTTTTTCACTAATCCTCTCTCTTGCAGGCAATAGTCTATTAACAAGTAGCTTTTACCCTCAGATTCATGTCTCTTGTGGGTACTTTTCTTCACATAACCTTGTAAAAGAGATATATGAAAATATACTTTAATCAAAATCCTTTTCCAGTGAACCCTTGAGATCTGGCATGACTTACTGCCTGCTGTAGAAGAATAGTGCTTAGTATAAAGCTGAATTTAGACTTCTTTACCTTGTACAACAGAAAATACAGTTTTAATATACTGAATTGAATATATCAACATTGAGATGAGCAGACTAATGGTTTTCCCATTCAACTGATATAATCTGTATGAAATCACCTGGAACATGCTATCAACTGTTGTAATGGCCTGGAAAACAGAGTAAAAGGACATATCAATTAAAATTGTATATGTTATGAAATTGAGATTTGCTGAAAATGGCAATGAGGATAGCGAAATGGTTGAAAAGACCTATAGGAGTCTGAAATACAGGCAGGAAATAATAGCATGTTATCTATCTTGGAAAAAGAATATGTCACTGAGTATTCTGTAATAGCATTATTGAACTCCTGCTGTTGGAGCTGCTTTATTTCGATGGCTTTATTAGATAACCATCATGGAAACACAGAGGAAACAACACTCACTGAAGGCACAGCACCCTACTAAAGGCAATAACAACATGGGCTCCAGTTCCTCCCTTAGAACTAACTTTTAAGTATTTTATGTGAACGATTTAGTAAAGCAAGGTCTCTGGTACATCTCCTTTTCAACTGTCAGGAGCTCCTTGTGCACAAAAAGGAGGTGCTTAAGTCAGAATTGTGATTTCCAGCTGGCAACTTGGCATGAAGAGCAGTAGTGAGTCCAGGTTCCCATTATAGTTTTTTTTTTCTCCCAAAGAGCTTGACTGAGGAGGAACTCCATCTGCACAAAGACCTGCATCCACATAGAGACCTGTTATAGCATCACAACTCAACTTATATTCTGCCCTTACAAACAACACAATTCTTCTACAAATATTTAATCATACCCCATGATAAATTTACCTCATTTATCATCTTGGTATTTTGGAGATCTTGAAGGTGCTAGGCAAAACTGCAAGATCTTAGTATCCAGCTTTGGAACAACAGTGATCATTCAGGTAGCTACTTTTTCCTTTTCCCCTCATTTCTCTTTTCACCTTCCTTTGAATGCAGAGCTCAGTTACTGACAACCTCTTTAGGGACCACTATTTGGCACTTGCCAATGATTCTTTAAATGATGTCTGGGAAGAAAATGCCACTGCAATGACTATGACTGGAAACAATAAGAGCCCCTGTTTGATAGCTCATAACTCTATACGGAAGCCAAGGACTGAAGTCGTTCCCTCTGAACCACAGTCAGCCTGATAGGATTCAGGTAACTGTCCTTAGTGACAAGACCCTTAGTTTAACAGCAGAATCTTTCTGGAGCGTGCTTTGTTACTGGAAGAGCATGTGTCTGACAAATTTGAGATGCTTCTGGAAGAGACAGTGCTTTAAAGCAGATGTGTAAAGGTAGTAAAACAAGTGCTTATGCCTTGTTTTACCACCTTTTCTGGCCAATCATTCTTGACAAATGTCATATTGTTAATCATGCCTAGCTCTATTATTACTATTATTATTTAGCTCTACCAAGTTTCTCTAATATGTTTAGAAAAATGCACCATCCTAAAACAATTCCAAATTTTGAAAAGTAGACGATTCTTTACACAATAATTCTTTACATCTACAAAGACCAGCAGTGAGAAAAGACTGCCATAGAAAAATTAGTTCATCTAGTACACTATATATAGCAGCTGCCTTTGTCTTTAAGAAATCTTTGGGAAAAATTTTCATCAACATATAAAACACTACATGTTCATACAATCACAGTACTTAAGAAAACAATCCCGGTTCACTTCACAGTTGCAACGAAAGCTTGACTCCCCAGCTGAGACAAATATGCTTAACACAGCCCAAAGGGTAACAAAGGCAAGCACTAAGAGAGAAAGTGTTAGTTAAATACAGTAGAGTACAGGTTTATCCCAGGGATAAAAATCCATGCTGAGATGCTACAAAATTTCTGATGAAGTCAAAACTCCTTGGAAAAGAAGAGCATAGCTAAAATTTTATTTAAGAAAATAAAATATGCCTGAGGCTTTTATATTTTAGAGAGGCCTGCAGGTCATTTATCTGTAGTAAGTCTTTCTGGATGAGATTTTTAAAGCAATGTGTTCCTATTTTGACAAAGTTGGCTTATAGGTCTGAAAACTTTCCTGTTTCTTCCAACTATTTTTGTTCATCTAATAAAGAAAATACTTTTTCTCCTTGAAAAACTTGCCACGCTTACTGTTAAAAAAATTTTAGTGTTGATTTTACGCCTTCCAATATCTGCTTCTGGCAAAATCTTTTTTTCTGCTATTGTGTTTAAAGGGATAGATACATTCCTAAGAGCCCAGGGAGCTGCTCTCTTAACTGCGTGTGTGGGAATATTGCACAATGCAAAAGATACAGAAACACATAAATTACACAGTTCCACTGTAATAAACTATTATATCTATGACCTGTCCGCCTAAGGCTTAACTGCCATTTATCAGTGCCACTATGCTATAACTGAAAGCTTATAGAGCAATAAAATCTGGTAGCTTTGCCATGTTTGTCACTACTTAAATGGTAATAACTTAAAAAAAATCAAAATAATAAAAGAAAATAGAGCTGCCATTTTCATTAAGTGCCAAGGCAAACATATCACCAGTGATTGCACTACCTCAGGGAAAGGCAGTCTTAAGGAAGCACTTGTAGTGTTAATGATGGTACCAAAACCAATAACATTTTTTAAAAAAGAAAAAAATAAAAGTCAGACTCCATGACTCCATTTGCCTGGCAAAACGTACAAGAAAGCAAAAGGCTATTCATGAAGCTTTGCAAAATCTCTTATGTTGTTAGAAATCACATATTAATCAAAATTAATTGCCAAGGAAAACACTGAATTGTGCTATCATTTCTTTTTCCTTTTAAAATGCCTGAGTGTTCAAGCACAAAAGACTTCATATGTCCATTATTATCAAATATTTGTGTCCAGGCAATGATGACTTTTGTAATAGTTAAAAGTTAAAAATAGCAACATTCAGCATTTTACCAAATGGTAATTGTATGGAGATATTAAATGCAAGAGAAGTGATAAAGATATGTTAACATTATTCTTTTATGTGAGACTACAGTGCATTAGGTTTGAGATGGAAGAAATTCTAATACTATTAACCTTTAAATAAAAAATGGGTGAACAGAGGCCCGTAGGATATTAGGAGTAAGAAAACTGTCATTTTAGTTTATAGTATGATTTCCACTAGCCTGGCATCTTCTTTCCAAGGATACATTGCATCATTTATGTCACTGAAAGATCTGATTAAAATACATATCTATAATCCTGACACAAATCCAGTAATAAAAGCATGTGCATCTCTATTCATACCCAGCTAACTCATTCTCATTCAGCTTTGAAAAAAGTCAACGGGGGTTGGGGGAAGGTCATATGAAGACAACAGTAAAAGTTTATTTTCCAGTCATAAAAGCCAAAAGTGGGAGAGAACAAGATCTTTTCATTCTAAAAATGAGCAGTACGTGATCAGAAACTTTTAATTAAATTCACTAACCATGGTCACTTGTTTCTTCAATGAATCAGTGAGTATGGAAAGCAATTTGTACACTGACAAATTTAGTTTTCCCCTCTGTCCACAGAAGAGGAAAATTTTACATATGCTTTTATTTAATATTAGAGTGACAGGAGTTATTAAAGAAGAATAGTAAACAAAAGAATGTTTTTCTGGATAAATGGATGGGATATCCACATCCTGAGCACCAAACGAGGTCCTTCTGTATCATAATGGATGTAATTACATTCAGAAAAGGTTCAGAGAATGCCAAAAAGGATACCTGAAGATGCAGCACACATTCGACATTAGAAAAAAATTCAATAGACTGCAAGTCCTCAACATCTAAAGAGGCGACTGAGGGAAAGTTCATAAAATTCTCAGCTTGGAGAAGTGAGTAGGAAATGACTATTCACCACTTCTCCTAACAGAAATAAAATAAAAGCATCAATGAAACCAGCATGTGGCAGGATGGAAAGAGCAAAAGGATTCTTTTTTTTTAAACATACAACAACAGTTTAGCATTGGACATACTTTCTATAGAAATAATGAGCATTTGCTAGTTTAGCAAAGTAATCTTTGCTTTTAGTTCAAAATCTATATTTAACTATAAAGCAGAATATTTTAAATACTCAGTGTGCTCATAAGAATTAGTTTTAGCTGGCAAGTAGAAATGAAACAGCAAGTTAAAATGAATGATTTAGATAAAGTTAAAATTTTGCTGATCAAATAATCTACGTTAATCATGATTTCAAAACTGTAAACATATTCCTTTTATCTTGAACTATTTGAAGGAAATTGTTGCCAAAGCCCATGATTTTTTGGCATGTTTTCTGCAGCACCAGTTTAAGCTGTTGTTAGATATTGCTTAGAGATAAATCAGTGCTGTCAGTCTCAATGGTTGGACTCCCCCTCGCCACCTTTTTTTTGTACATGTGTGCTCTTCAGCCAAATTTTAGCATTCTCATGGGGGCAGCTCCACCAACATGATAAAATTATTTTAGGGCTGTGGGAATCCTTTGACCCAGGCAAAGTCTGTGGCCATCTGCTTGTGACAGCAACATTTGCACCAAGTTGGAGCACAGCTGAGCAGGCATAAACATAGTCACAAAGTTTTGAACTGCAAAGAAAACAAAGACAAAACAAAAAGAAGGCAACAAAAAAACTCCAAACCTCACTTTTCTTCCACTGTAAGAGTTATTTCAGTCAGGGAGAGACATGAGAAAGAGGGTTCATAGTAGTGTTAGCCAGGTGCTAAGTAACATGATATGGAAAGTAGAAAGATATGTGCCCATGTGAATTTTGTTTTTTTTGTGTGTGTCACACACTGAGTGATAAAGTATCAAGGCACGACCTCAAACAGAGATGAATAGTTGCTTCTTACAGTGCTCCAGAGGACTAAGCAAACACCTGCGGAAAAGCACTCCATGAGAAGAGAACAATTCCAAGAGCACAAGAGAAGAACTGTAAGAGCAACCTGTTTTCTCAGCCATTCTCTAGCAGACTACTTTTTGTTCTCGAAGGAAACTCCACTGCATTATGGGAAATATTCCAAGGAGTTTTGAACAGACCAGGAAATGCATTTTACACTAAATTGCAGGAGAGCATTTGATGCTTTCTGGTGCCCTTGGCTTCTTATGTTGATGGGGTATGGCAGTACATCCTCCTCTACTTGAGCGAAGCCGCACCAATTTGTATGAGCAAAGAACTTGTCTCCTTCAGCAGCTATTCTTGCTCCATTGACTGGCTACCCAACACTTTGATATTGCTAGGAAGAAAGTGGGGCTGCTTTGAGAAGGAAAAACCTCTCAAAGCAGCTGTTTGCTTCTAAACACCTTGATGCAGCAGAGCCCTGTTGTACACAAGAGTAGAGGACACCTGTGGTGCCAGGATGCCAAGTTTCCTTCTAAGGCTTCCTCCACAGAACGAGGATGCTTCTCCCTTTCTTTTAGCAGCTGTTGAGCTTGAACAACACAAGGACTGCTTACGTGCGGGACTGCAAGAAGCTCCTCTGCTGACTACGTCAGAGCCTCTCGCCTTTTGTGTCTGGCTCCTGTTCGTAGCAGGGCGCCAATCAACCTTCCAAAACCTGGTCAATACAACGCCCTAAGCCAAACTACTGGAGCTATTTAAAACCATTGCAACAAACCTGCTTTCATAACAGCAAAAGGTTGGAAGATGAGATGCCTCCCACAAAACCTCATAGTAAACACCGTTAGTGGCAAATAACTAGATCTTTAAATCTCCCCCCTCTCCAGATCCCCATCTGAAAAACCACCACAAGACATATTTTCATTTAATTTCCAAATTCCATAAATTTCTGGATCAATTTATGCCCTCCTAATTGTCCACTGTGCCAGCAAATAATGATTTCTGATGCAGTATACAAAGTTTTTTTTTAACCTAGGGGAAAACAAGCCATGTGAGTAAATTAGTACTTATTATTTACTAAATAAAGCAGCAAGCTGTCAGCCTGGCGTAAGTAATATCTACAACTGTTACAGAAGTACAGGATAAGCTTGGCATCAGGGTGATATTAGGCCAAGCCATCCCATATCTACATCTTCTTAGGAGATATTAAGCTACAGAACCTTCTAATATCTACACCTCATTCATTATTATTGTTTGGTTTTATAGCTCTGGGCTCTTCTACTCACTCACTTCATTTTGGTTAAGAGAGAACACATTTATTCATTAATGCTTATTTTATTCACTGTGTTTGGAACTGAAAAGTATTTCAAAAATTATTTGTATGTGTCTTCATAAAGGAAGTATCACCTGGCAAGCAAACACTTCATTAGATTTTCAGTTTTGTACAAACTGAGACACAGTTGTGCTCATCTAAACTAGTGATGCCCTGCAACTTTTGTCTTCAGATGCAACAAAATTCACATTAGACAGTAGCAGCACTCTTCTCGGAGCATGAGAAACTATCAGATAGCATATCTTTAAATAGTAGTATACCATGAAAAAATGCCAGAGTACCTTCCCTGATTGATTGGCACAGCAAAACTTGATTGAGTGAGAGTTTCATAAAAGAATCAAATCTGTTGAAAGATTTTGCCTTTCACTGGAATAAGACTTCTTGCTGAGCAAAAGTTCCTTCATTGTTAGAAGATTTCCAATTGATCCTTTCCATTATTCTTTGTTTTATGCCAGCTCAACTGGCATCTTTGCCAATTGCAGCTTTACATTAACAAACACTAGTGATAATTTTAATGCTTCTTTAAAATTGCAGCTCAATATGCCTTTTACTCAAAAGTGTATTTTTTTCATATAATCTTCTGGGAAAAAAAAGAAGAGTGGAATATGCCCCAGTCATTGGTTTTGTTAATTACTTTTAATTAAGAATAACTGTCAGCAGGAAAAAAAAAACTTTCTGTTGTCAAGGCAGAAATGTGAATACATTAGAAATTGTAATCTATCATGAAAACTCGCCTCAAAAGAACATAATAGTCCATAGTTTTCCAGTCAGGAAAATAAAAGAGCACACAAAATATGCATCTGTCTGCTTTTCAGTTAATGTTTTTTAGCAATGTCTTTGTATTTTTAAGAATGCATCCTGCCTTTGCTAAGCACAGACTCCTAATTAATCTAGTTGCTGGCTTTATAAACATACTCACCAAAACCACAGTAGCATAAACTCAGGCAAAGCTACCTCCAGAGGCTTGGTTTCCCTATAATTGATCTATTGGATCTGTCTAGTCCCTTTTACATCCCCTCTTGTCCCCAGTAAAGCCTCTTCCCATTTCTGGGGATGCTTTTGAGTTACACTTATAAATGAATACACTGTAATATTTTAGTACTCTCTTCATCTCAGATTAATGTTTTCTCACTGTAGTCAATAACCACACAAAGTAAATATCTTCCATTTTAAAAAGTAGAAATTGTCACATATCTTCAGAGTGCTCTGTCAAGAACATCAAGGATATCTACAGAAGNGGGGCTGGCCTCTTTTCACTGGTGGTCACTGACAGAACCAGAGGAAATGGCCACAAATTGAAGCATAAAAAGTTCCACAGGAACTTAAGGAAGAACTTCTTGACGGTGAGGGTGACAGAGCCCTGGAACAGGCTGCCCAGAGAGGTTGTGGAGTCTCCTTCTCTGGAGATCTTCAAGACCCGCTTGGATGCAGCCCTGTGCCACGTGCTCTAGGTGGCCCTGCGTGTGCAGGGGGGGTTGGACTAGATGACCTCTAGAGGTCCCTTCCAACCTTAAGCATTCTATGATCTTCCATTTTAAAAAGTAGAAATTGTCACATATCTTCAGAGTGCTCTGTCAAGAACATCAAGGATATCTACAGAAGCCAGTGGAAAATGCTGTCCTTGATTTCAATATATCTAGGATTTCACCCAAGATCTTGGGATAGGTCTGGTGCATTCAACATCAATTTGCTGCTGAGAGAAGGGTGTGAGGTATTTGATCATCACAAATACACACTTCAAAACATGCAGCTTCTTGAAGGACTCACCGCACTGGGTCACAAGGTATTAAACATCCCAAAAGGTCAAGAAGATTTTTACAGGAATGCAGGGATGTAGCTTGAGATTATCCTTGAGACAGTAGTTTGCTTTTAAGAGCGGTACTTCAGTGAAGTTTCATTATACAGAAACAGAATAGTTTGCAAGTGCCTTGTGATTCAATAATTTAAAGGAAACACTTCCCTGGGATGAAAATGTAATAAATTCTCTCACTAGATTTTTGTATGCAGGACACTGAACCCAGGCATGCTGAACAGGCAGAGATGCTGACGAAACAATTACTTGAGATATCATTACTGATGTGTACTGATGAAGTAGAGAGTAGAGCACGAGGGGGAGATGCATGGGAGGCATAATTACCATTTATAGTATCTGATTTAGTGCTACGCTGGAGTAGCATGAATAAATCCACAGCCTAAGCTGCGAAGTCAAGAGGCTCTCCTGAAACTGTTGCGCACCCACACGCAATAGACACTTTATAGACCTGAAAGGACTTAAACATAACTGAATGCACCCAGCACCAGGTGACTGAAGCATCTCTTCCCTGCTAAACCTGCATAGCTTAAAGATGATCATAGATTGGAACAATATCCATTTACCTACAAGTATCATTATCTTCTCCCTTTGCTAAAAGGGCTCTAGGCTCAGTGTGTGTACATAATACCTCAAATCAAAACCTTACCTAACATAACTTACAAATAAGTGAAATTAATTTCTATCATCAGAAAAAACAGGTATGACTTTCTTATCAATGAGGCTGTTCTGTGATGTACACTTTTGCCTTTAACACATAGTTGGGCATGCATTTAATTCTCACTCTCTATATACAAACAGATAATCTCCTGGGTGTAAACACAAGAGTTGCATCTCTGTGCTTTAGCGTCACCTGCTTCACTGTATTAAATGAAATTCTAGTGAAATTAAGAGAGTGCCTTAGGGTATTCAAAGAAATTAAGAGTGGCTTTTACCTTCCTGTTTCTGTAGGTGAAGGACTCCACCGTTCTGCTGTCAAACAAAACAGGTAAGATATTTAGCCACTGAGAACTTACTGTGATCTTATATGCCTGCAACAAACATGACCACTGTTTACTTATTTACTCAGGAGAGCTTTGACTTAGAATTGCAGTGGTGCTTCATAGTTTCTCATCTGGGAGAACTCAAAATGTGATAAACTGTCAGTAATTGTCACTTCCTTATTTGAATAAGCTTTACAGAATGCAGTGAAACAGCAAGGACATATGCAACTCTGTGGGTGTAAGACTGAAGAAAATGCAGTACTTTAATCAAGTGCTGCATAGAAACTTGAACCCTTGACAGGTACAGGTTCTTTTTTTTATTCTATTACTTTTGAAAAAAAAAAGATTATGGTTTGATTCAAAACAAACAGCTAAGAAAATCCAATAGATTTCCTTGGAAGCAGTTAGTTTTAACTAACTGAAAAAAAAAAAAAAAAAAAAAGAGAGAAAGTCATCTACCTCTATAGTGTGTGTGTGTATATACATATGTATATGTATATAGATTTCATTCTTAATGTCATTCAGACATCTTATTCAAGTTCTTCAAAGAAGGGAAATAAACATTTAAGACGCATCATATAAAACTAGCCCAGTGTGAGCATTTAATCGCTGTCTGATTTTTGGAAGGTTATTTATTGTTACTGAACTATTGAATAACTATTCAAGATACATCTTAGTACTCCTATTTTGTGCATACAGTAAGGACAGAGCATGCTTAAAAAACATATTATATTCTCCTGAAGCAGTTCACCGACATTTGTAACGTTAGAGTTTTTGTATGTATTCATTTAACCACATGAACACATGATATTATAGACATCTATATCGGAGGTAGTTACTGTAGGTTTCCTCTATAGCCAAAGGAGAGAAAGATGACAGCAGCTCATCTTGCCCTAAAGAGTAATCCCCATAATATGGAAAATGAATTGCTCACTTGAAAGCATCTCTTAAGTTCTTTTCTCTGCAAATGGAGTCTAAGAGGATTAGCTCAGATATAGATACCTCCCTTGAATATACTCTTTGTTAGGGGACATATATTCCATCCAAACTGTCCTTTTGTTGCGTCTGCTCTGCTGGGCCTTTCCATATTACCCCAGGAGCTGCTACAAACAAATACAAAAGCTAATGAACAAAAGAAACAGCTTTGCCTCACCACTAGTCTAATTAATGGGAATATTTGCCTCTGATAATTTTATTCAGCCCCCAGTTACAGTAACTCCTAGGATTATAAACCCAGTGCGTTACAAAAAAAGTACCAAAACAATAAACCAACACCCCAAATGCTCGAGAATTCAGTTCATAGAGTCCTCTGTATCATCTGGACTTGTATTTTTCTGTCCTTTCATTTGAAAGGAAGGGGTGACTTTTCCAGCTTTTTTCAGTGTAGAAGAAGTCTTGATACATTTTCTCGAGTATTTTGTGATGTGTGAATATTTAACCCTAATGTTTACTCCTCAAAAGTCTGTTTCAGTTTAGTAGCTGCAGCACAGCTTCTACACCTCATACAGTAGCTTTAAGAGGACCTTTCCTTCCTAGAAAAAGCTTTCTGCAGTCACCACTGTGAAACTACTTAATTCCTGAATTCTGCTTTTGGGGAGAAAACAGATAGGGACAATCACATGGAGAAACAGGAATCCGGATATGGCCTTCTTCATTAGAAAAAAAAAAGAAATTTAAGAATTACCGTTTTTGTGAACATGACAGACTCTACAGTCACCGGCAAATATTTTCAGAGTCGGGGAATAAAAATATTTCCTCTCTAGTGACTTTGTTTAAAGAAAAGCATAGAAGCATAAAGATGACCAAAAATTTGACTGCTGATGCGTTGTCACAGGAATACCCTACCTTATTCAGGATAGAAACATAAGTACCAAATGCTACCAAACCTCCTCTCATCTGTCTCTCTCTTGCCGCAACCCTCCTCTCTCCCTTCTGTAGTTTATGCAATACAAAATGTCAAGAATGATGTCCATGTCATGCAAGGGCAGCATAATGTATATGCTCTTGGGGAGAAGGCGGCTGGGACTTTCTTAAATGTGCTGGTGTGCAGGCAAACAAAATGCGGTGCTATCTTGGGTTGAGCCTTTAAAACACACTATCATAATCGTGGCTTAGATTGTCACTCCTTCCCTGGAATATTCTCACTGGACAGGAATCTGGAGGGTACACCGTCTGGACTAGTTTTCACTGTGATACCTGGTATCTAAGTGTAACACATGGGCAGGATACAGCCACTCTATAAAAACTCTAAAGCTGGAGGATATAATCTCTGTTGAGGACAAACCAGCAGTCTCCAGCTAGAAAAGTCAAGTCCTCCAGGGCCAGGAAAAGTATTCCCATATACATATGTGTATATATATATATTTTTATATATATATTTATACATATATATATCTATAAAACATATATATGTTTTACAAAATGCCACCACCCATATATGTAAGGGATTCTCAGGGGTCCTCAAGATTCCATTTCAACACATTATTACCCTGTTGGGAATCTGTAAAACCTGGCTCACCAAAGCATTCATCTGGATCTTTTTCCACGTGGTAGAGTCCTTTACATATATATACACACTTCCAAAGTACATTATAGCATGTTTCTCCCTATTTCATAAAGAAACTGCTAGTGACTTTGATTCATAACACATTTAATGTGCATGGCAGTAGAGGACAATTTCCTGTGGTTGGTTTTTACTATAAATTTAAGAATCCAATTTCTCCAAAGTGTGTTGGGTTTTCTTTGGCAGAATTTGAAGGAAGTGAGGGTTTAATAGATTTTGCTATTTTACAAGTCCAGCACTGAAAAATTAAAACCTATCTTTTTCTCTGCAAAAATAACTGAAATATCAATAGCTGTACATGATTTATATTTCAGCAATTTTGAAACTCTGAAAAGTACCATAGGATTCTTTCAGTAACTCAAGGTTAAGCCAATCTGTCATGCTGCTTTTTGCTGATGGTTTTCCAATATGTCTCCCCTTTCTTATTCCACTTTTTCATTTAAGATGAGTTTTTGCAGAAGCACGGAACAGTAGACAGCGTATTTACCACATATGCTTAGAAAATCTAGGTGTTTTGGACATTGAGTTCCTCCTTACAGCAGATTCTGAAAAGAGTCTTCTAACAAAATACTGATGTACCCAGCTGATACAAACAATATTACATTAGGCCCTTCCTAACAATGTGATTTCTGTATTAAAGTGGGATTTTATTTTTCCTTCACTGAAATCTTCCCATTTTTTCCAATCCTTCAAGTCATTTGTTCTAATATTTTTTTAGACTAAGGAGACATAAAACATACTTAGTTTTATTACTTTTGACAGCCATTGCATTACTGTTTTATAGAGACAGACAAATACTAGACAGCAGGCTGTGCCCCTGGGTACTTTAAGAGAATGGTAAATTCCAAATTTTCCCCTCACCATATCCAGTGAATTTACATGACAAAGTATTGATGAAGAACAGCAGTCTGCTCATCTAAAATCTTATGGGTCCACTGACAGGAAGAAGGTTATGAAAGTTAAATACCAGAATCTGGTAATTTGGGTTATTTACAAAGAATGCATGGGTGACTGGTGGAGCACTTTCTTTACATCCCTTGCCTTCTCAATTAAGTTTCCCAGATACAGGGTCTGACATCCTGCTCAGGACCTGACACCTGGATCCTCTTTTAACCACCAGACTGCCACAGCAAGAGCCAGGACCCTGCTCTTGACTGATGGGACGAGAGTCCCAGACAGTAAAGCCCTAACACTAAAAAATCTACCCATTAGTGTGGCAGGGACCTATTGGCTTGAAAACAATAAAGAATGTTAAGAAGAGCTGTTTAGCCCCAGCCATATCTGAAAATATAGCTTAAACTTCTCCTCTGGCCTGTAATTTATTAGGTCAATATGGCACTAAACAAAGAACTAAAGCAGCTGTTTCCCTGCTCCTCATGAGCCCAAGCAAGGTAAAGCCCCCTCTTTGCAAGGTAAAATACCTTTCAGTTTCTCCTTGTATTTTTAAACACATCCATAACTCTGATTTAAAGATGATGATACAAGGGCTTTTGTTCTTGCTATTTCCTCAGTGGCCCAACAGCGGATCTAGCTTTGTTACCAAACACCATCTTTTCAGGCTTTGTCAGGGCTGCAATGAACACAGCCCCATCAAACAAAATGCCTGAATTCCACTTGAAGTTACTGAAACGATTTTTTTATTAGATCTACAGAAGACCCAGCTCCCTGGTGCCCAAACAATTTACGCATTTGTACAGCTGGCAAGGCTGGGCAGAAGGCAGAGCTTGTCTTCAGGGGCATATGCTAAAATTAGGACTTACCTATTCAAGCATTTGTATTGCTCTGCTGCAGAGCTATAATTTTTAGGCTGAAGTAGTACAGTTTTCTCCGAAGGGAGGAAGGGTTGGAGTTTAGCTTTGTACTTGTCTTATACAAAAGGAACAAGTCTCTGCTTTTGGGTCTAAGACCTTGCTAAAATTCTTTTATATCCAACTAGCATGCTTCTTAGGATCACATCTGCAGATGAGCACTAATTTGTCCCTGCCAGGCCCCCAGACAAATACCTTTCTGGAAGCAGCAAGAAAAGCACCCAATTCAAAAAAATCTAAAAGATATAAAGATAAAAGAGCCCTTAGGGAAATTAAGGTTAAATTTGACATCCTTTCCATAAATAACAATATTGCAAGATTATCTTACTATGAGACTAAAAACTGACAAATGAACCCAGTAGAGTAGGTTCATAAGAATAGATTTCAGAAGTTAATATATATCATTAATTTGCAATTGGTTTAGAGGAGTCAGAGAACATGACTCAAAATATGAAACAGCCTAAAGAAAATAACACCACTATTCAAAGGTTACATTACTGTAATAATGTAAGAAAAAACTATGTTCAATATTCTTGATCAATATTAGGAATCAGCCTCTTATTAAATGCCATGCTGATATGAATACTGTAAGTAACATTATGTTAGTTACTGAATATATGTATAGATTCTTCTTAGTAAGAAGCTGCATTTAAGAAAAGAGGTATGTGCTTATCCTTTTTCAGGGCTGGATTTAGGTGCTTGCTTAGAGTTGTGCTTTAAAGCTTTTCTCCCCAAAAGGATATTTTTGGGATTCCAGGTGGCAAACCGAGCAAGTTTCAGTCCATCAGTCAGTCATGCTAAAAAAGAATAAACATATGAAGTACATACAATAGATATGATCCTGATAAAACAGGATATGGTTCAGCGAATGAACAAAACTAGCAGATGCAATGAAGTCTTACTAACTGCAGTCTTACTAACTGCAGGGGAAAAAGAGCCTGGATAGTCCATAGCATGGGCTTTCTACCCATGGAGGACTAAAAGTAGGTCATATAACTTAGAAACACACATGTGTGCACACACAGATATGTTTAATTTTAGACTTTTTTATTGACACACATTTTAGATGAAGCTTTTTTTCTTGACAAGTATATTTTGAGAACAATAAAGTTCTTGTTTTCTTAGCATTGACACCATAGAGAATGCCATTCTGATAAGCAACAGTTTTCTTATCCTGTGGGAGTGCAGAAAATTATATTAGAAAAGGTTCACTCTCCAAATCTTTGCTAAGCATATGATAAAATCCTTACCAGACAGGATACAGGCTGAGGTAGAAAACTTGAAGATAAACTTAGCTTAAAAGGGTTGCTTAAATGGAAACAAAGTTCTCTGTCTATGCACAGTAAAGCCCTGGGTCGAGACCATATACTTCATCAATATGCAACTAAATCCATAAATAAAGACAGGTACATATTACATATTTTAAAACAGAAAGCTGAAGCCTTCTCTTCATTTTTCTGGGCCAGATTCCACAAGGACCATTCTTATGCATCCAGTCCTGCCTGCCTTCCTTATACCCCAGCCACAAACATTTATAGAAGACATACAATATACAGGAAGCAGGAGTAGGGTTTAGAAAACCACACACCCTTAGAAGATCATGCAAATATGAACATGCAAATAATTATAATCATGCAGACATATGCAGAATTAAGTGTTATTTTCAAACTACAACTGAATCCCCTTCAGTTTTAGGCTTTCTCTTTATGTGTGAGGTGGTGTTCTGTGAAGTCCAGTATTTGAGTAAATTATGTTTTGGGTGGGACTGAATTCAAACTGTATATTTAAACAAATTACATGAGAGCTCTGCTGCTCAACACCCCCAGACAACAGCCCAGTAAGCATGGTTCATAAACAACTTTAGGCAACTTGACTTGAAAATTTTGGCTAGATTACACTCCACATTTTTTTCTTTACATATAGATACCAGTGGATTATTTATAAAGGCAGACATCATGCTTTGGGCTATTTCTGTGGCATATAAATGCTTTATTCTTCTTGAGTTATGTTGTAATTAGTGTTTAATGATGGCTTCCTGTCAACTGGTATTTCACAGATAAAGGTTAGAGTAGGCAGAGATACATGGGATGCAATCACTTTTTTTTTTTCCTCTTCTATAATTACAATAAATGCTGCAGAGAACTTTGCTCATGTGCTCTTTCCAACTATGGGTCCTAGGCTGTTCCACCCCAGGTCAAAGAAGAGGCTTCAAACACAAACTCTGACACAAATCTCAGCCAGCCAGGAAATAAACAGTCCCTTTGAAAGACTCCACACAGTATTCTGCATTTTCATTTATGCCTTATCACTTCATAGCTTCCTTCCAACCTGTCAGGGAGACAGCATATTCTCAACTGTCAAGGACTTCGAATCCCTGGGATATATAATGCTATTTTTAAATATTAGGATATGTGGGAAGTTGTAGCATTTATAAGTGTTCAAAACTAAATAAATAGGAAACTCTTGTATTCCAGTTCGAAAATACTTACCAGTACTAGATTTCACTTCCCATTCCCACATATTTGCATTTGCCCAAGGAATTATTACTCATTACAAAACTCAACAGAAAAACACACACACACAAAAAAAAAAACCCAAACAAATAAAAAAACCCACACCACTTTCCCCACAGGCAGCATACAAGAAATGTGTGAGTGAAGACAGCCACTTAGAAACACACAAAGAAAGTACAGAATATGCTCTAGCACACCGGGCAAGATGAACCTCAATATAATTGTATCTGAGGTGGTTATACTTCAAGTCTGAAAACTGTTTCCAAAAATTGTTTTTAAACAAACATAAATGCAACAAAAATACTGCTCATCTCAATAAAAAAAAAAAAAATCCACCTGCCTTCAGTTGTATGCATCTTAAGAGGCCCCAACCTCATAGTTATGACATTCCTTTACGATTGCATGCATGAAAGAAGGGAACTAAGTCAATGCATTAACGATTTGCCTGTACAACACAGCTTGTTTCTTTCTCTTGGTTTGCTTGCCTGTTTAGCATTCTACTTGCTTCTGCTCTTGTTGAGCAATGCCGTGGTTTGAAGTTCAGAAGATGCTGCATTTTTTAGAAGCCATCTATACAGTTCCAGACAGAGCTGTCTGTCAACAATATTAGATAACTATAAGTCTATTAGGAATAGGCTATTTCTCTAAACCTGAACCCTCACTGGTCTTCAGATCCATGCAGAATATGCAGCCTCCCTCATAATTAAGCATCAAAAACAATAACAAATCCCATTAAACATTGCATGTTTGAGTTATCAACTAATTTGGTTAAACTATTTCAGATACTGTGGCAAGAATAAAAATGATACCTTAACTTTGTTCTACTGCACAAGTATGTAATGATATCCTTCAATGCAGCCTGAAATTTTCTTTCACATTCCTTCTGTTATCATTAACATGGAATAGAAGTGCAGAATAAATATGAAATAATTTATTGCAAACTTTGCCTGTAAATATCCCAAATGCTCATGTTGTATGGCCATCTACCTTAATCCATTTGGAGAAGTTTTCTATAAAATTAGTGCTGTCTTGTTGAGTTGGTGTAGCGTATAGATTTGCTACTCCTGTCACAATAGCTGATTACTTCTGCCCCATTTTGGTTTGGTTTTGAACTTGGAAGATAAGTGATGAGTATATTGCAAAAGTACCATTCAGAATTATTTGAGAAGACAGAGCTATCCTTGCATAGAGTTGTTGATGAACAAAATACATTTTATTTTAATAAAACAAGGTAGAAAAAAAATAGAAGACACCAGAAATAAGTAAATTTATGATTTTGGCATAGTAGTAGAAAAGAAGTTACCTTCAGAATTTATATTTATAACTACTATTTCAAAATATCAAAACTCCAATTTACAGTACAAAATGCACTCTTTCATACTCTCAGGCTAAAGTCCAATGATTAAAGACATGTCTATATTGGCTACCTTTGCAGAAATAAAACAATTTAATTCTTGCTGTCATCATAGTTCAACTTCACATATATCTACTGAGTGCAGATATATGATCCAAGATCCAAAAGTATCATCTATTTGTATGATCAACATCTGTACTCCTGACACTGAAGGATTTTAGTGTGAGAGTAGAGTTAGGTTACTGACTCTATTCTCTAGATGCATAGCTTTATTTTCCAGAGTCTTTATGCACTTACAAAGCACTACATTAGTGATCAAAATCAGTGAGTTATTTTATGAAATACACAGTAAAAGACTGACACTTTCAATCTAGACAGACATACTTTAAGGACTTCTTGTAGTGCAGCAAACAAAAAAATCTCAAATTCTGAAATCTCAGAAGGAGCCGTGAAACAGAATTGCTGTCCTTCATCCAGATCCATAGAAGACCTTTGATGAAAGCATAACTTAAGTTGATACAACATTTGTTATTAGCAATTATATCAAAAAAAGCAATTCCCACCCTTTCCATCAATATTGTCCAGTTATATTTTAAACGAAGAATTTTTACATCTTAAAGTGTACTCATCTCCTGTATAAAAATATACTGATTCCTGTTGGAAAACAGCAACCTCAGACTGTGGGCTTGTTTCTATCAGAGAAAAGGGGCAAGATCAGTGCTAGATCCTGAAAAACCTCCATGCAGACCTAGGCAGTTCTGTGGAGTGAAAGGGGAAAGAAAGGAAAAAAGAGATTCAGGAAGCCTTAAATTTCATCCTAGTATAGCTGTAAGGTCCTCATGTCACTTAGGTGATAATAGCAGCTATTTTTTCCCCCAGGCAGAGCGTATTTCTAGTATCTATGCTCAATAGGAAGCAAACACAATCACACTGCAGTGCTGGTTTAGCACCTAGGACAGTAGCAGACAAATGAGTCCTTGTACTTGTGACAACTAAAACTGTGGAGGCAGAATTTCTGACTGACATTGTTGTACGGTGTACTATGACAAGATTATACATAAATGACCTTTCCAATCTTACTCTCCATCTGCAGTTTTTAAATGCTAAGACACAGAAGAGTGTATGTATGTAAACTGCATGCATACATACACTATTTAAAACCTCAGCAAGATTATGGAGCAAGCTATCATTTTTAAGGACAGCCCAGAATTTAACTACAGAAATGAAATGCGTTAAACAAGAATAATCTCCTGAGATATTCATGAATGGCTTTAACCTCCATGCATAGGGGAAAAAATCACAGTGTGATTTGTTAACGCCATGTAGAAAGCCAACTCCTATAAAAGAGTTGCTTCAAATTTCACTCCTTTAAAATTTCTAAAATTAAAATATTTTTTCATGGCAGAAAGTCCCAGATTATTAATGATCAGCAAAACTGCTAACAATAAAATAATAATTTGAGACATCTTTAATGGTTTCTCTAATTTATCATAAGGAACAGTGTAAAATGAGAAGTAGGGCACTAACTTTATTTCCATTAGCATAAACTGATTTTAAGTGGATATAGTTCACACCAGGATTTTGAATATTCTGTGTTTCAGATTATTTTATGGGGCAACTTCTTGCTCTATTTTCCCTCTATTTGATCAAGATGGACTTCCTACGCTTGCAGAGGGGGTTGGCCAAAGTTTGAAAATAGCATCACAACATATAGAACACCTAAAAATCATCACCTGAGTGCAAGTAGAAAACCTTTATCATTTGTATCACCTTTCAAAGTAACTTTACAAACTGCTGTTATAATAAAACTGCCCTATGACAAATGTTTAGATATAGAGTTGAAAAGAGAGTAACAGAATAATGACTAGATAAAGTTAAAAATTTGAATGTGTAAGTATGGACAGAGATTAAGTATCTAAAAAAAATATGAAGAAAATAAACCTGAGTAGATTTGGCTGCCACCTAACTTACACAGACCCTTATGTTTGTTTTAAACTTTAGCTTTCTGATGTGCGGGATTTGCATACCCAGGAATGCCGCAGTTCTCCACTCTTACTGGCTTGAGACTGCCTCTGAGCTGCAGGTCCTTGCTGAGCTGGCTAATCATATGCTATCAATCAGAGCTGACCTCTTCAGGAAGCTGACCTCTTCCCCCCACCCATATAGAGACAGGAAGATCACCTAGAGATTTGGGTTCATTTCCCTTATCAGTCTGAGGGATTTCAGTCACACTGCTCCCATCTAGCAGGCTAGTTTTTGCCTGAAACACTGTTTGTTACAGACAATTCAAAACTCACCTGGCTCAAAGAGGTGAGCATAAGATGAAGTGTGATTCAACAGTTCAGCAGGAAATCCACACGTCCAGACACTAGTGACCAGTATGGGTCAACCTTGAAAATGGCAACAAATTCTCATTGCTGCCTATCCCCCACTATCAGTCTTGCTTCTGGTTTCACACTTCTTTTCCCCTTAAACACCATATCCTACAAAGTCTTCCAGGTACTAGCATAGCCAATCCTAAGTCTATCCAGAAAGCTTAACCTGGATAACATTAACTTTAATGTGTGCTCCCTCGCTTTCCAAGCGAAGGCAAACACAGATGACTAACAATCCTGGAAAAACTCTTATTCTCTCCCTGCCACAGTTGAAGCCTTGCACAGTATGTAGGATAACTAGGAGATTGAGAGGAGTGGCCAGCACTCCCAAGGGCTGTGCTGCCATTCAGAGAGACCTAGATGGGATGGAGAGTTGGGCAGAGAGGAACCTTATGAGCTTCAACAAGGACAAGTGCAGGGTCCTGCACCTGAGGAGGAATAACCCCAGGCACCAGGACAGACTAGGGGTTGACCTGCTGGAAAGCAGCTCTGTGGAGAGGGATTTGGGAGTCCTGGTTGAGAACAGGTTAACCCTGAGTCAGCAATGTGCCCTCATGGCCAAGAAGGCCTATGAGATCCTGGCTTTCATCAGGAGGAGCGTTGCCAGCAGGTTGAGGGAGGGGATTCTGCCCCTCTACTTGGCTCTGGTGAGGCCGCACCTGGAGTATTGGGTGCAGTTCTGGGCTCCCCAGTACAAGAAGGACATTGAGATTCTAGAGAGGGTCCAGCGGAGAGCCACGAAGATAATCGAAGATGCTCCGAAGGGACCGGAGCATCTATCTTATGAGGAAAGACTAAGCAAGCTGGGCCTGTTTAGTCTGAAGAAGAGAAGGCTGAGAGGAGATTTGATGAACACGTTCGAGTACCCGAGGGGTGATTGTAGGGAGGATGGGGCCAGGCTGTTTTTTGTGGAGGTTGGTGACAGGACGAGGGGTAACAGGTAAGTTGAAACATATGAGGTTTAATCTCCATATGAGGAAGAACTTCTTTATTGTGAGGGTGGCAGAGGGGAGAATTTAAGCAAGTAAACACAAGCAGTGCCATTCACTCTTAGTTAATTTTACAGTATTTAATAAAGAACTGCTGTATTTTATAGTGTAAAACTAACTGAACTCAATATGCATGTGCCACGATCCCATGTAAAGATGCCGCATTGATTTTCTCTTTTAAATTTCTTAGACTCATTTCAGAGATATGCAAGAACATAAAAGCAAACACACTAGGTAAAAATCAAAGGAAAAATCTAGCCCCGTATCTTCTTTGACAATAGCCAAAAAGACAACTGGGACAGTTTAAGAATAGAACAAACAAAGAAAACCCTTTCCCTAGTCTACTTATCCAGGCTTCAAAACATGATGGCTCAGGGACTACCTGACCCAAAAGGAAATATCTTTTTTTTATTTTATAGCCTTTGATAGTCTTCTGTAGTCTTCCCTTGAAAATGTCTACATTTTTATCATCAACAACATCCTGTGTTGAGGAATTTCACAGCTCAATAGCACACTGTGTGAAGAACCATCTCCCTTTGCTTGCTTTAAGCCTGCACCTCTTCCATTTTGTTTGGCTCTGCTAGCTCCTCTATTGGAAAGGCAGTGAATAATTGAACTCAATTCACCTTTCCTTGCTACCTCCGATTGTATAGACTTCTATCTACCTCCTCTCAGCTGTATCTTTTGCAGGTAGAAGAATCCCAGCTCAAGCAGCTGTTCCTGTAAGATTGCTTCTGTATTTCTCATCCTCAACTCTTCCATTCCTTTTGACTCCCCCTACCTCTTGTACTGGAAGGGGCAGTGAACCATTGATCTCTATTCATTTTTTCTGCATCACTTATGATTTCTGTTATACCTCCTCAGTACTATCTTTTGCAGGCTAAATATAGCCCAAGTAGTTGTTCCTATAGAGTTATTTCCATATCCCTCATCCTCACCACTACATTTCATTTCCATTCTACTATATTTCTTTTGATAGAGGCCAACCAAAATCACATACAGTATTTATAAATCAGATGCAACATCTGCTTATCCAGTGGCATACTGATGTTCCCTGCACATACAGAATGATGGGAGGCCTCATCTGCAGAAAGGCTTCCAGATGAGATTCAAGGTGAAGAAGAGGACAGAGTTACTCTCTTACAAAATAGTCTCAGAACCTAGTTTGCAAAAAGAAATTGTATTAAAAAAGCCATTTTTCAATTCTACAAACAACCAATGAGCTGTTCCAGCCAATAGGTAACCATGCCACTATGTTATGAATGATCTTCAAGCAAATTAGAGTCAAGCAAAAAGACTATGAGTAAAATAGAAAAAAATTCAAGCATTATGAGAATGAGATGTGTTACTGTTGCAAGTTCAAAACCAGTTAAGCAAATAAATTAAAAAATGTCTACTACTAGACTTGTCAAGCTTAGGCTTTCTGCTCATTCAACTTAAATCTAGAATGCTAGCAAGGTTGCCTCATCGGGAAAGCCAGATTGATCTTCTTAGTGGTATTAACTTGTTGCTGCCATTTTTGGGGTGTGGATATACACTATGTATACACCATATATACAGGATAGACCAGATACAGAGAACAACAATTGCTGAAAAAGAAATTACAGAGCATTTTTCCCATAATGCAGGGAAAAAGAAAAAAAAAATCCTCCTCAGAGGTCCAATTACTGCACTGTGCAGTGAATTTTACAGAAGAGCACTAGGGCCTGTAAAGAAAATGCTTCTTTAGAAGAAGAGGATCCTTAAGATTTCAAGACCTCAATGCCTTTAAAACTCAGTAAGGACCATTTATTGACAGGAAAAGCTGATTAAATAAAAAAAAATGATTAAATAAAACATCAACAACACAACATTATTTTGCTTCACTCTTCTATAAATGAAAAGGGGACAGATGCCAGAAGCAGACTTAGAGCTCCCAGGAGGAGAGGGGATGCTGAAGGAGGTTGGAAACAAGCCAGAGCAAGCAAATGCTAAGTCTGCACATTTTCTGACTTAGGGGAGGCAAGGCACACTGGCTGGGCAGGAATCACCTCAGACTTCAGAAGTCAAGAAGAGAAACCTCAATCTAGTATAGTTAAATTCTGTTGGAAAACAAGGCATCTAAGAGAAGGAGGAAGATGGCCTTCCCCACCCCTGCTTTATTTCAAAATGCTCTGCTGCCTTTTGAACAACCTGGTATCACTGCTATTTTACTAACAATGTTATTTACTGGCATTATTCCAGGCTGCTCAGGGATGAAATAAATGTGAATTAAATGCATTGCACAGCTACCAACAGAGAAAGGCAGCACACAGTTTTCTAAGCTGGTATCCGAACAGATCACAGGGTATTTTCTTTGATAAGAAAAAGCTTTTGGATGAGTAGGTTTAACTGCAAACTAAAAATAACTAAGTTGCCAGTTCAGCAATCTTTGAAGAAGTCCACCCCACTCGCATCTGCTTGCTTGATATGCCCTTACTTAGTAGTCTTAAAAAGGGTGAGAAAGTAGTGAACTGGGGGAATGCAGAGTTGTTCTTCATGTAACAAAACAGAACTGAAATTGTGATTCTGGCTAATAACTGGATATTCCTGTGAATCTGTTTTCTCAATGCAAAATAATATCGGTAATACCAATGCATTTCTTGCATATATTATATATTTCCATTCACTAAATGGCTGGAAAGCTGAGTGAAAAATTTAAGTGTGGGGGAAAAAAAGTGTGAAATATTAATTAGTTATTGCTCTTCAGAAAACATGTTCCATTTTGTTCAACAAAATACCTTGAATTTCTTATTGGCATAAACTGATTAGTCTTCATAGTTACAGTTTATCCACTGGGAACAAGAGTCTTTCTCTATAAGGCAGAACTTCATCCCAATTACATATTAAATATTCAGAGTAAAATTGATTTTCCATGGCTACATAGCTGTTCTGCATATTTTCTTTACTGCAAACATTTCCTGCTCTCCTATCTGACAATTATGAGCCCCTAAATCCCTCATTTTGAGCCCCACCTTTGCGTCAAGCCAAACCTCTAGGCAGAAAAATTTTCCAGTAGAGCAAAGAACTATGTCAAGTACAGTTAACTTCTCCTTCTGTTAGGAGAATCAAATACATGCAAGAAAAAGGTCTGTCATACAATATTATCTTCTTCATGCTAAAGAAACAGAATTCAAGTTCTGTTATAGATATAATCAATAAGTTAACTTGAATTCTTCAGGACACAGTGTGTATATATATATACATACACACACACACACACAAAATTGAAAATATATACAATATTGCAAAAATGTTGGGGAGGTGAGCAGATGGAATTCTGTCAAGAAATATTTCAGCCATTCTCTTCTTTCGTTTCCTCTATGTATTTTTATGGATAAAACCCAGGGGAAAATACAAAGAGGAATAGACAAATTACTCCAGAGAAATTGCTAGAAATTACTCAAAAAAAAGACAAAAAGAAACCCCACAAAACTGGACTGAATGGTATTTGTCAACTGACTGCCAACTGGTATAATTAAATATAAATGTTTTGTTTACCTTCCCTGCCTTTTTAAAAACAATGAGATACTTGTTCAAATTAACACAAAAAGACACTGTCCAGTTCTGAGCCTCCTATACTTGATAACAGGACTACCATTCAACACTTGGCTGTAAAAAATGCCCCCCCCCCCCCCAAAAAAAAAATCCCTTTACACCTTTTACAGATGTGCACACTTGGCCTCTGGAGAGCAGTTAAATCCTGACCTGATAACTCACAATTACCTCCAGAAATGCCAAGTCTAAAATGATCTCAAGTTTAGAGATGAGATCAATATGTAAAGACACGGTGCCTCAAAGTTATATTACCCATTCAAAGTAGATTTGCACTGACTAATTGTGGAAAATAGGGACGATTTCTGTTAGAATTTTGTAAAGTCATGCAAAGCCTTCACCATTCTACAACAACCCCAGCTACATCAGCTTCTGCTTGCGTCTTTGCTGAGGTACGGTCACATCTAGTGGCAATTGTCACCATAGTCGCCCGGGCACTGCCAACCCACTCAGTCCACTGTGATTGGAGAGATTTAGTTAAGTAACAAAAACCTACTGTTCAGTCTTGGTACAGATAATTCTAGTTCTGCATAAACTGTCAGTCATGTTGGGCAATTGTTCTTCTCATTTACAAAGAGGAAAATTAATGGTTAATGAACTGAGAGGTGAATAACATTTAAGTTATGTGTGTAAAGCACTTTAATATTGCATAGGTCTTGCATAGGTGATAAGAATTATTACTGTTAATCCTGGGGAGGGCTTAGGCATATCCTGTCGACTTCATTTATAGACTTCTCCCCTTCCTGTTCCTGAAGCTCTAGGAACAAAAACCCTCCCAAGCTCCATACCATCATGCTCCCTTTTAGGCTAAATTTATTTTCACCTGTAAGCTGACATATCTTCAGAGCTCGTACAGGCTACAGGGGAGATATAATTCTTGAAAACGCTCCCACTGACACAACAAATAGCTGACAGTTGTCTTCCGGCCTCTAATTCCACAGACACAGTGATAAAATTACACAGCTTTAGAAACACCTCAACAGCGAGCGCGCTTGTTCAGCAGTCCGGCTGCTGAGCATATCAAGCTGTATCAGCCCCTGCACAGAGGATTTGTTTCACAAGAATGAAATATCCCCTTACAGCTTTTCTTCCCTGATATTAATTCTCAATTTAACATCCTTAAGTCTAGAGCTGGATTTGCATTTGCAGCTTCCATATGGGCAATTAGGTGCACCAAAAAAAAAACATCCAAGAACTAAAGACTTTCACTCCTACTGACATGGGCCTGACCTAAGCCACTGCACAAGTATTTTGGTACCTGCCTTGATGTCAAAAATAGTCTGGAACACCCAAAACTGCACTGGGAAACCCAGTTCTTTTAAGAAAGCTTAGAAGCCTTGGATGACAGTGACACAATAACTCAGTGTTTTATTATAAAAAGACTAGTGGTTGTGGTGCAAAAAGAAAGTGGTAGGGTCTGCAAAAAAGTGAACATAACATTTAAATGCTCACGAGCAAAATGTTCATACTAGACATGCTCGTGATTTTAAAAATAAAAGGAGACAGATATCCTTGCCATTCTTAGATTACTGGACTGAGTTATAAAATATATTGCTTTTCATTATGCAACCTTAAATTACATAGCATCATTACATTGCATAGAATCATGACAAGGATGATCAGGGGCCTGGAACATCTGCCCTATGAGGAGAGGCTGAGGGAGCTGGGCCTGTCCAGCCTGGAGAAGAGAAGGCTGAGAGGGGACCTGATCAGTGTCTATAAGTACCTCAAGGGAGGCAGTGAGGAGGATGGAGCCGGCCTCTTTGCAGGCGTGGCCACTGACAGAACTAGAGGAAACGGCCACAAATTGAAACACCAAAAGTTCCACAGGAACTTAAGGAAGAACTTCTTGACAGTGAGGGTGACAGAGCCCTGGCACAGGCTGCCCAGAGAGGTTGTGGAGTCTCCTTCTCTGGAGATCTTCAAGACCCGCTTGGATGCAGCCCTGTGCCACGTGCTCTAGGTGGCCCTGCGTGTGCAGGAGGGTTGGACTAGATGACCTCTAGAGGTCCCTTCCAACCTTAGGCATTCTACGATTCTATGATCATTGTGGATACCTAATAATACTTAATAATATGTGTGTTTTTTTTAAAAAGGAAATATCTCTCTAACACAAATTCTAGCAATTCAAAGCACCATCCAATTTTGAAAAAAAAAAAAAAAAAAAACCAAAAACTTTCTAAAAAAAATTGCGANCTAAAATAAATGCTGATCTAAGAAAGATAATCTCGACTGAGAAGCCAAGGGCCACTTTATCAACTAATACACACAGTGACCAGAACAAATCCATTGTTAAAAATATTTTCCTGTCTCCTCCATTTCCTCAAGATTATTTACCTGCTCTCACCTTTTAATTACAGTTTAGTTTCATTGTTTATTTATATTCCTCCCAGTTTTAGGACATTGACACAGATGTTAAATATGACCAATTTTTTCAGCTGCTCATATTTGCATTTTTTTCTAAAAGAAACAGTTATATTTATCTTACTCGAACAACACAAAACTATTCTTTAGAGATCAAATTAGATGCCAATCTTTAGGATATTCAAAACTTGGGTTCTGATTCATTATGGATTGAGCAAAGCCTGACTATGCTGAAATTTGAACTGAGAAAACAGAAGCAGGGAAAAAAAATTCAACCTTCACAACTTGTTTTAGCACCGACAGAGAGGAAATTCCATTAAGGGAGAACACTCAATGCAGTATATCTAAAGTTTCCCCTCTTTGAAGGGAAAAAACTGAAAAGTAATGATTAGTCAAACAGGCAATATAGTTAGCAATAGGACTGACTAATATGACCAGAACAAAGACTGGGAAGCATCAGCGTGGAGTACAGGTTATACACTATATTTTTAAATCTATTATATTTAAGAATTCCAGATACTAGCATATAGTGTAAATTCGGATGTTACAGTGATAACATACACACCATTAGTTTTGAGCTTCACATCTGTGTAAAGACACAGGAGAAGTTAGAAAGATAAAATAGAAGGTGATGGAGTTCATTAATTACCATGCTGTGATTAAATGGTTAAAAAAAAAAATCAATTAGATTCTGTTAAAATATTTCCCAAGTGAGAACTACTGAGACTACTCCAGGCAGTCTCAGAGTCAGCTACAGACCCAGGTCAAAGTCAGAGACGGGAGAGGCCCTTGTAACATTAACAAGCAGAGAACCAGCACTGCGCCAGCTGTAATAGCAGACACTTCCTTTTCCAGGTAGGACACTTCCTACCTTTAACATAAGCATAACAAATCTTGAGCCTGGAAGTGAAAGTTAAACATGACAAAAATCCAAACGTTTTGGCTGTTCCTTACTTAGTGATTTCAACCCTTTCAGGCAGAGGGGCCACACAAGTGATAAGTTCAGCACCGTAGGGGAGAGGTGGAGGGGCAAGGAACGCAAAGCTCCCTCCTACAGCAGAGGGATCTCTGCCTTGAGTGGGCAGAAGCTATAAAACAGAGGAACACTTCACCTTCATCTGCAATTTTGCTGCTCGTGTGACTTAGATTTATTCTAATGATGCTTCTCAGGGTTCTGGCTGCTCTTAACAGGCTAAACATAAATGCAAATCTTTAAGTTTCAACATTGGTATTGATTCCTTTTTCCAAAGTTATTTTCCTCTCTACATATGTATATTTAATAACATATTTAATATTTAGAGGGATCTCTGAAGCTGTCCTGTCCTACTCTTTCTCCTTTTTAGCAGCTTTAAAGTTCTGCAGAAGGTTGGAAAGGACCAACACTTGCTTTTGGCAGACATATACAGATAAATAAACTAAAGGTGTATAATATCTTGCTATGACAGGACTATTGAGTCCAGTTTAACCAGCAGAAATTTTATCAGGTGATGATCTGTGAAGTAAAAGGAACTCCTGAAGACTTCAGTGGGAGTTTCTTTGGATCCATGAGCTGCACCTGTGATTAAGAATTGAGGGAAACTTAGGAAGTCCAGGTTATATGGCTATTACACTGTCACAAGCAGTTTGCTTCCTAGCATGTCAAGTTACCAGGTTGGCATCTGCAGCATCTTGGCAAATTTCTCTCACTCAGGAGAGACTATGCTTGCCCTAGTTCCACAAAAGGATTATATGAAATGAAGCAGACATGACCAGACAAGCATCATCCATCCCGATGACTCTGGAAAAACAGTTTTAGCAGCTGGAATTCACTACAAGTATGTCTCCTAAAAGCCAAAACAACCTCCGTGGTGCTACCTATACTGAAATACCACGCAGCTACAGTCTTTTTGCAAGACTGCAGGACAAATCAGGGCAGAGTGAAAACTGCCTCACCTTCAGTAGCATTACAAGATCAAACCACATTTTTCACTGTTCCAATACATCTTTTTCCTTTTTGGATAAACCACTCCCTGCCAGCTGAGACTCCACAGGATCTGTATGTTCTTCCTTTCTCAAGAGGAAAGCTATAAAAAAAACCCTTCTGTATGTCTTAAAATAGGATGCAGTGTACAGGGTTGAAGGACCATCACAAGAGGAAAATATGAATATTTATAAATGAGGTTATATATGTGTTAACTGAGATTGTTCACATAATTATTTTTGATTAACTACTTGGCCAGAATAGGAATGTTTTCTGTGGGTGCATGCACTACACATCTTTTGCTGGCACTGAATAGCTCTTACTGTTGTAACATGCTGAGAAGGCTCCAGGGAGCTTCTTTGCTTACTGCTAATCACTGGAAATTTTAAAATTACTTCCAAGCTAATAAGAAACTGAAAAACACTTGTCTGTATATTACATATACACGTATGCAGGATTATATGGCAAATCCATAGATACATTCTAAGCTATAAAATAAATTGTTTACCATGCCCTATGAGATTGTCTGTGCCATCTCCTTCTGCATGTCTGACAGCACAGATCCCTTCACAATTCGGAATACTGAGTTTCATGAAACACAAATAATGTCTAGTACTTCGTACTCACTATTGCACAACAAAAAGATCTCCTGCTCATCAGTTTCTGCCTGACAGCAGTCTGCCAGACAGTCAGTTTCTTCTTTGCTTGAAGAAGAGAAAAAAATCTCCCTATTCTTCATTCTTCTCTTTGGGAATACACCTAGATTTTTTGTCTTATCTTTCCCAAAGACCTGGGAAAAGCATTTGCACAGGCACCCATAATAACTGGGGGAGGACACTACAAAGGCAGAACTAAATGAGAACATGATACTGGCACATTAAGGAGGTGTTAAACAGTTCCCACCTACTGTTATACGAGATCCCAATAATGAGCTGGACTGTATGTGCTCAGACTCAAAATTGCTTCTTGTTGTATGTTAAATGCAGCTATTTTTAAATCAGGGAAAAAAAAAAAAAGGGAACAGCTGGCAGATAGTTTTAATTAGGCATCTTCCCTGTGACTGTTTAATTTCCTTCCCCAAAGCTTTGTGAATAGCAAAAGCTCTTTCTTCTTTTTGTGACTGCATCAGTCATTTATCAGATTAAATAACACTGCCATTGGGCACATGGAGCTCTGCAAGTTCCCCAAGTTCCCTTCAAAATATGAGAATGGGACTTTCTAGGTTTTCTTTCAAAAGGATCACAAAAATGTTTTATTTTTTTCCTTAATAAATAAAATAAAAGATAAATAAGATGCCCTCATGCTCCTTCTAAAAATGACCTAAAATAAGTGGTAGACATGAACAGAAACAGAGATAAAACTCAACAGGGCCACCAGTTTCAAAGAGTAAAACCTAGACGAACCACTCTAGACTCCAAACTTTCTACAAAAAAACCTAAGCGCTTGGGCAGATCCAGGTCAGAGATTATAGTTACAAACACTGCAAAACAATCCTTTATGAGCTATATTATGATTATTTGGCTAACATTAGCTACAAATGGCAGGACAATTTCCTGAATAAGGAAGTTCTTAATCCAGAAGAAGCATCTTAAACCAGATGTATTATAAACACAGATTCTTCAAGAGGATGGCTTTCTTACAGTATTTCAGCTCTTCCACTTATTAAAAAAAAAAAAAAAAAGGGGGGGGGGGCAAAACCCACACAGATACAGATACACCAACCCTCAGGAATAGAAAGTACTCATAGCAAATGAAAGACCTTTTTCACATCTTCATATGAAATGCTTACTTATCAAGGCAGATCTAGATCATTTTCTAGGAGAGCAGCCTTCAGAATTAAAAAAAAAAAAATAAGGTAATTTCTACTCCCATAAGGGGAGAACACACACACACACAGTTTCTGACCATCATTAGAAAACTTCCCTAGCCAGGAGGGCAGGCAGACATATGATTTAAATTAAGGAAAATATTAATTCCCATTATATCCAGTGGAAAAAATAAATGAATACTACAGAAACAGAGAAGATAAAATATTCCTAAGGAAATGCTCCTGAGAACATGCAGAAATGCAATCTATTTCTTGTTCTGCAAAATACTTCATCAATGGCCTCAAAGAAGTCACACAGGACAATAAAGTATCACATAGCCAGGATGCAAGTGAGATTTGGTTTCCAATTCTTGCTCTGCTGTTAACCCACTGTGCAAACTTGGAAAGTCATATTGCTTCTCTGGACCTTACTTACCTCCTCAACAAAGTGGATGTGTAATACTTCTATAGTTAACACTGACAGATCAGTAAGATAACTAAGATAAGAAGTAAAAGTTTTAAAAGTGGGATCTTCCTTATCAGCTGTGACAAAAACCTTGTCCATCCTGATGACTCTGTATCTGCTCATTTAAGAGCAGGCTTTATTTCAGTATCACTTCACTTCCAGTGTGACTCATTTGGCCACTTTACACGTTAAGACCTACGCAAGCTAACGAAATTGCTGTACATAGATGCAGTAAAGAAACAGGAAAAAAAACAAAACAAAACCCACCCATTTGGATTACAGAGGCTATCTATTACAATTCAAAGACTACTATTGAAATACAAATTCATAAATTTTTAAAGCCATTTCAGTAAACAAATAAATAAATCTGCTACAGAATGAAGCAGCTGCAAGGTGGAAAGCTTGAGAAATAGATAAAAACCTGGAAACATCTGGAAGAAAAGGAAGATTACACTTCTCAGGAAAAAATGTTCAAAAAATATTAAGTTTTAGGCTTGTTTACTCCTCAGTAGATCCTTTAGTTGTACTTGCAGCCTAGATTAACGAGATACACTGTCAACCCAGAACATCTACCTCTGCCAGTGGTGTGAACTGTATTTCCATCTAATAACAACTGTGGCAACAGACCACAATAGTTACTTTTTCATGGAAATCTTAAAATACTAATAGACTACAAGACAAAATAAGCTATTGCTGAGCAAGAGTGATTACCTAAAATTTTATGACGGTATAATTTGAAGTCTTTAGCTGAGGTAGTACGTTCCAGGTACATGGGGCTGCCTGCAGAAGTGATTCTACACATGCACCATGGTGGAGAAAACAAACAAAAAGCAAACCCATACTTGCATACAAAGCATGAACTCCAAATATGCAAATTTTCTTCTAGATTAAGCCTATAAGTTTGTTCATATTTTCTGGCCCAGTAGAAGCAACAGGCAATTTGATCCAAGGTGGAAGGCTAGCCCAAAGAGCTGAATGCCTCCTGCTTTCTGATGTCTGAGGCATGAGCAGCTGACTGAAAGCATCTGTGCTGCTGTGCTGCAAAAGAAGCTGCTCCCTCATCCTCTGCTGCAGCAGTTTGGCTTGCTGCCCAAGCTGCAGCAGATGAGATGAGTTGCCTTGACCTCTCCACCAAGACAGTGGGATCTGCCTAGCTCTCCGTGCAAGATTCCAACAAGCCCTTTCATCAGGTAATGTATCAGCAGGAGGAGTAAAGAGCAAAAAATATACATTTGCTGCTTTGTGGGCAGAAAGCAGGAAGGACCCATCCTGGGAAAGCGTCGAGGTGAGGCTTGTGGTGTGGACCTCGGTCAGCAGCTGCTGACTTTGGAGTATCTAAAGCAAATCATAGAATCATTATGGTTGGAAAAACACCTTCAAGATCATCAAGTCCAACCATAATAATACATCAGCAGCACATGCACGCAGGCAATATTGAGCACAGCAAAAATACAAGCACCAGTCAAGTTATCTGTAAAATCTATGCAAGCTTGTGTCACCTGTCCAATCCCCATTCATTTTCAAAATTCTTATTATCCCTAGTGATAAGCAATGAAGAGTAGCAAGAGAATGATTTTTTTTAAAGTTTGTGCTTTCCACTGGATGAAGTGTAATCTCCTAGGTCTATTCCATTCTGTTCCATTCAAATGCTTGACATATGCCAGCTTCTCCCATGTCCCCAAAAAGATACGTTATTTTCCTTAAAAAAAGAAAAAGAAAATTATAAAAATAGTGCAAGATCAGTGGGTTACGTTTACAAACATGATAGACATTTCAATATTTTCTAGAGAACAGGAGAAAGTCTGCCCTAAGGATCAAATGATGTCACTATGACGTCACAAAACATATATTAAGATTTAATCCACTTATATTGAAACATGGTCCACTTTATCTACTTCAAGTCTAACATCATCAAAGTGACATTATTATGGGCAGGATTTTTTCATCAGTGTATCATCTTAAGCAGATATTTCTCACCTTTTCCTTACAGCTTCTTTACACCTCAGCAAAAAAAACAAATTGAAAGTTTGGATACAGAGAGACAACAGCTGATGACAGGAGAGATGGTTAAGTGTGGCCTTCAATATCCACGCCACAGAGACTCCAGAAGTTGCAAGAGCAGCAAAGAGCGCGGATGCACACAGAGGCCATGAAAGCTGTAACTAACAATTTTCATTTGCTGTCCTACGGCACAGTATGAGATGTTACAGCCACTGGAAGTTAGAGAGCGTGTGAGCACATGTATCCTTCATGACAATGCTCAAGAAGAAAGTCTCAGACACAGCCAAGGCCATACCTACAGCACTCAAAGCTTTGAGGACGAACAGTGACACCTTAAAGTCAGTCTGCCAGGCAAAAAACNGATGTTACAACCACTAGAAGTTAGATAGCGTGTGAGCACATGTATCCATGACAATGCTCAAGAAAAAAAGTCTCAGACACAGCCAAGGCCATGCCTACAGCACTCAAAGCTTTGAGGACGAACAGTGACACCTTAAAGTCAGTCTGCCAAGCAAAAAACTCCGTAGATGGAACATCATACCACATGTTACAATATTATAGTATGTAAAATTGCATGTTTTAACTGTTCCAGCCAGTGAGAATTGTACTACTTCATTCAAAACAGGACAAAGTTAATGACAAAATACCACTGGAATTCTTACAGTAGCATGAGGCTCAACTTCTATCACCACGATGTCCCAAATCTTATATTTCTGAGGACATCAAGGACTGCTTAAGAGAAAAAATTTGAATTAAAAAATACATACACATACTAAGTTATTTGAAGGTCAAGTGAGCTTGGTTTCTTCAAACACATGATAAAGAGGACTGTAAAAATTGTCCATTAAAGAGGTGCTTTGAAGACAAAAAACAGACTAAAATAGAACAAAACATATCTAAAGTATATATATGATAAGTCTTAAAAACAGATTGACTGAACTGGAATTACATGCTGATCTAACTTAATTCTTTCAAGTGAAATTTTTGTCATTCAGTCAGAAAACAAAATAAGTTGTTCCCTCAACACCACTAGCTTGTAGTGGTCAGCACTTCAGCTTTCTGGCTCTTTGAATAAGGTTATTTTGCTTGACTGCCAGTTGGACAGACACAAAAAAAGGGGATGGATTTTCAGGATTCCCAACATAGGAAATGAATACTTGCTTCTCAGCATGCCGTGTGTAGCAATGATCTCAGCAAGAAGTGTTATTATCTAGACAGCCTCCATATCCAGAGGAAAAATTAGATTGTGGAATGATTTTATACAAAAACTCTTGTTAATGACACAATCAGCACTGGATATACACCTCTCCAACCGATTAATTCTCCATTTGCATCCCCTACAAATAACACAAGCTATGGCAAAACAGATGTTGTCTGTGTATTTGGAGCTCACAGTGGTCACTGGAATAGATACCTGCTCCTTCCCACTCCACAAGAAGCTGTATGTGGGGAAGACAACTGCTTATGAGGAGGGATCTTTGGTGTGATATTTATGATAATGGTTGGGCTCAATGACCAAGCTTCCTCTCAAGTCTGCATTTATTCCTGATAGTGAACTAGTCACTGGAAGAGAGCTTAATAAAAGCGTAAAAAATTATTCTGATGAAGAGCAAAGAGATACCTTAAGAAAGAAAAAAAAAAAAGCAAACCACACTGCACAACATCATACATGCAAAAAAAAAAGATAAAAAAACAACCAAACAAACAGTCAAAAGAAGAAACAGTAAAATTAGAAAGGTAAAGAGGCAAAACAAGCTAAAACTAGCAAGGATTTTCTTGATACCAGAGATGAGAGGAAGACCATTATCTTAGTTAATTAAGAGGTCCATTACTCTAGGGGGAGGAGAGACTACAAAGAGACTGAAGTAATCAATGCCTTAGCCTTCATACAAAAATAATTAAGTACCTTAAATAAGTTTTAACAATGAAAGAGGAATACAGATCAAAACACAGACAGAACAGGTCAGAAAATATTTAAGATGGAAAAAAAAGCAAACAAAAAAACAACAAACAAAAGCCAAAAAAAAAAAACCCAACCACCAAAAAAAAAAAAAAAAAACCCAAAAACCCCAAACGTACAATAAACTGTGAAGTGGTAAGTCTATCCCCCTTACTGGGTAAGGGCAGTGTGTTATTAAACAAAAAAGTGTATGTGAGGTCAACTTGATTTCCTAGAAAGACACTAAAAATATTATTAACGCAATCAATTTAAGTACTACAGGATACTACAGTAAGAAAACTAACTGCCATCTTTCACCTTGTCTCCACCTCTCCCTCCACTCCTAAGCAGCACAGACTCGTCAAGAACAAAGTAAATCAAACCAATTTAATTTCCCTCTTGTCCTCATTCGTTCCCCTGAGGGGGAACAGAAGAAAAGGACACTGGTAGCAGAAGATGATTTTTTTTTTAAAGAAAAGCTTTTTTTTAAAAAAAAAAAAAAAAAGCTTGTTGACAATGCTCACCATGAGATGGTTGATTGATTGTTTGAGAACTTGTATCATAAAAGGCAAGTTTAATCATTCAATACCATCTCAGAAAGTATTTTAAGTAGGATCCCTGTGAAGAAGTCTTTCCCGGACTTGAATATATTTCATATTTGAACAGATACTCTGGTAGAGTCAATGATTAAAATTGGTTTTAGACTAGATATGTGGCAAGCAGTTTGGGGAACAAGATCCAAACTCAAACTGATAAATTTGTGAAACATCACAAAGATCAAAAACTGAAACCAAAAACATCAAGACAAGTAAAAACACTATCCTGCAGAAGAAGAAAGCAAAAAGCAAAACATAACACTGGGATAGCTATCTCAGCTGTGGGAAATAAAAATCTAATTTACATTTAAAGTGATATTTCTACTGGAACAAGTCATATATGTATGGGCTAGACAATAGGATATGGCAAATCAGGAACAGAATTCTTTAAAAGATATCTTTTATGAAAGGAAGCTTCTTCTGATGAAATGAAAAATCACATTCATACCAATATTTCTGTAAGGTCCCATTGCAATCTGACTTAAAATTCATTTAATAAAGAACATGTAGGTATTTATTTTAGCCTGAATAAGATAAACAATTATTTTTCAAATATTAAAACCACCTACACAAATAATGAACATGTCTTGGCAACTTTATTTTCATCTTGCTTTGCGTTCTCAAAGCACCATCAAGCCTGGCTTTTATTACTGAAATGACAAAGCTTTACAATATATTAGGGAAATAAATAATTCCAGTGCATTAATTATTAAATCTGTCTCTGCTGCAGTTCCTCAGCAAAGCCCACGCATATTCCAAATACAGATTTTCATCAACAGCCTTAATGAAAAGAAGTTTAAAAGATTTTTCCATACTTACAGTAAATCAATACATATTTTCCTTTTGTTTTTGAAATGATTTTAAAAAGCAGAGCAAATGTAAAATCTCCTGTTTTCATCTTCCTGCTTATGCAAATATTTGCTGTGTTATTTTGTAGAACAAGTTGCCGTGTATGTTAATATTATGTGAAATATTAACATTGTAATGATTAAAATCCCTCAAATTCTTACATTTTATTTCATAAAACTGGTTCAATTCAATGAATACCCTGCAAAATTCTATAGGCTTTCTTCTCTTCTCTGCCTTACACAACATGATTTGAACTAAAAGGTCTCTCTTTATGTGGAAAAATTAAATGGCTTTAAATTCTAGGAAAGTCTTTCATTCAGCTGACATTAAAAGGCTGCAGAAGTAACTAGAAACTATTAGTTTCACTTTTTGATTTCATACAAGTATACTATTTTTGCACAGCTGTGGAACGCGTAGTGGTTTGTTTTAGTCCTTATCTTTAGGCAAACACTTTGGCGTTCTACCAGATCAAGGCAATCCGATTTGCTAACAAAATACAAGAGATACTTTAGAGATAAGTCAGTCTGTGTGACTAAACATTCAAATGATGAGGTGTATATGAATACAATAACTAAAAGAAAACAACAGAAGAAAGCATAATGACAGCACATCAACCCTTGGTGTACAATGGTGTTTCTAGAGGCTGACAGCATTGGCAAAGATGTAAATTCCTCAGCACAAACTAGTGTCAAGAGCTCCATCCACCAGCCACACTCACAGTGAGCTAGATGCAACGTTTGTTGGGTAGAATAAAATATTTTCTCATGCCTTGTAGAGAAAAATTCAGGCCTTCTGAAGCTGTGGATTTCTGGTGGTGAGATAGGGACAGGCATTCTGCTTCTCATATAATAGCATTTGCTTCCTATACCAGGATAAGAACCTCAATTTAAAAATTCACTGCTGCTCTATCAGGCCTGGCATAAATATATAAGTCTTCATATCTCAGGATTGTATTGGCTGCAGTTTTCTACATGCAATTTGGAAAATAATTTTTGTGTCCATAGATACGCCCCTGCCCTTGACCATGAAACTTTAAACCCGTATCAAAACAGGTATCTCTAAACTGTTTAACTTTTAGACTTTAGCATTATTTCCTCCCCATTTTTTTTTTGAATTTCATCAAGGTTTATTGATCTATGAAAGAAAAATTGTTGCTCATGCCTTAATTCAAATGAAGCACTGTCTCAATTTCAATACAGATGATTTTTCCCCTAGATTTCAGTACTATAACTCAATCTGACAACGAAAAGTCAATTAAGCACCCTAATAACATTAGCCAAGGCCATTGCATACAAAATTGCTCACAATTTATTCCAAGTATTTGCACAGCAATTATTTCACAAGATACAGCACTTAGTTGGGATTTCCTATTCAACTTGATCTGATTACAAGAAGCATCCTGTAATCACAGCAATCTGAGAGCATTTCATAGAAGTAATGATGTGTACCTTAAATCAAATTTGGGAACCTGAAAGGCTAGATTTTTTAACTGCATCTTGGACTGGATATCTTGCATGAAGGGCAGCCATTTTGAGTGGAGCAGAGCTCCACCATGTCCCAAATGGAGCTTCCAAAATATACATCAGCTAGTGTTTAGAAAAAAAACAGGTGTTTTCCTGGCACTGATGCTGATCTTCCATCAATAGCATTAATTATTTTATTCAGTCTTCAACAGATATCTACCCAAAGAATGCTGGAGCATAGATATTATAAAAAAAGGCATTTGTATTTATATATTAAATGAAAATGCATGTTATTGGACACTTAGATATCTGTGAATCTTTGAGCAAGCTCAGTGATGCAAGAGGATATAATAAACATGCTGGATGTTCTCATGTGCCTTGTGCTATGTATCATAAAGATTTAAGAGTCAGTGTGATTTGCACAGATGCTCTGTATTCACAATCTTCTCATCATGGGCATGAATTATACCAGTACAGAATCTCTAACATAAACACCACAGAACTCTGTATGGCAGAAATACATATACTATTACTTTCTGTAACCATTAAGACTAAATCCAGGAGAGGAGCAGGACAGAAACAGCACCTGCCGTGAAGGCAAACAGAAATTACATAGCTCTTTGGGCCCAGAAGAGTCAGCAAAGTCATCTGTAAAGCTGCTTTAGTCCTCAAGCACTGCTATTGAAGAAGCAATCCATACACTTAGGAGTCCCCCTTTAAGTAAAAGAGAAAATACAAGATAATGATTTTTCTAAATTGACCACCATAATCAACTGGGATCGGGGAAGGAAGGTGATAAAAGGATCCTTGTAAGAGTTTGAGTAATCTGCATTTCAAAGCACTAGATCAATTTAGCAAATCAGCATGCCCTGGGGAATGGCAGATGCTATAGTCAGGAGCTGTGCCCTGTCCTCCACTGTGCTATACTCCAGTATTTGCAGTGTCTTCCTCTTACAAACAGGCCAGCACTATCTCTGTTTCTGCTCTCCTTACCCACAAATAAATACTTTCCATTCTGTTAAACCTCATCCATCTTACCTTTACCTCTTCAAAATCTCCTCTCAAGTTTCTTGTGTTTCTTTTAAGTCCAACCTCATCTACATAGGAAGTTACTGCCCATGTCTAAATCAGGAAATAGTGGAGACTAACAGAAATAGGTTTGTAGGTGAAAAAAAGAAGAAGGGAAAAAAGAGTATCTATCTGCTACGAAGTGTGCAATATTCACACTATGTTCGATTGAGGGGGTTGGCTTCAGAATAGCCCCAGGTTCATGGAAGGAACAGCAAGTGTTGCCAGCTCTGAACCACCCTCCTTCCACCCGCGAGGCCCTCTCCCGTGCTGCAAGAACGCGGTGCTCAGGGGAGATGAGCGGACAGATGGAGGCCAGAGTTGCTGCAGTGAGTCTCTAAGGAGGAGGGATCTATGAAGTTAATGACCAGCTTCTTGCAGTGCAGAAAGGAACAGGAATGGAACAAAGTAGATGAAATGCAGCAGTCACAAGCTTCAAAGACTGCAGATTAAATGCCTTCACATTCACTGAGCTCATACGTCTGCTTCACATGATACCACTTCAAAGTTGGCTATTTTCTTTTTCCTAGAATTAAAGTGGGCAGAATTTGAGAGATACCACTTCCAGGCACTTGATTCCTCTCCCTTCCTCGCCATCCCCATGCTTGCCTTTTTTTTTTTTTTTTAAATCTGAAAAGTATCACTGTTTTCTTGATGTTTGGATTAAAGCTAGAGATCATACTCCAAGGAAATACTGTTATTATTTTCTTATTCCCAAGGGATTAGCCTAAAGCTGGGCAAAAGACTGATCACTTGCCCATTTGCGACATTTAGCTACTGTAGATTCTTGGAAAGTATCTAGTGCTCAATGTCACCTCTCAGAATTAATATGATATGATTTATTACTATGTGGACTGAGCGCGCAGTGCCACAACTCCTTGTTTTCCCACTTAAAGGAAACTATATCTTGTATGGACTTAAATACTTTAAATTCCATTTACAGTAGGAACCACAGTAACACTTATGCAATTAGATTAGAAAGGACTACATTAGATTACATCTAGTTTTTGTAGCTAATTTATATGGCATCTGCTATAATGATATCTAAGAATCAGGCAGCTTTTTTTGCTGTTTCAGTGCTTGACTCTGTTACATTTCCTCCTTATTCAGTACAAATATGCGTGCATGTATGAATTATATAACATTCCTGGAGTGCAGTAACACTCCAAGAAATGCACGTTTGTGATAGTATCAGGAACAGAATCAGTCACAAAGGGCAAAACAGGTGCAGATTATCACAAGATCTGAAACGGGCTATGCCAACATGGTCTGGCTGTTTCTGGGATCAGACTGCAGAACTGTACCCTGTGGTGGATGGGGAGACACCTTCCATCCATTTAAGACAGGCAAGGGGACATTTACTTCTTTGAAGATAAGTCCAATGCCCAAAGGGTGACGCTTTCTCTTGACCTTCATTGGCTGCATCCCACATGTTCACAACGCATCTTCACAGTTTTTACCCACTCTAGCTATATCTGTCACAAGCAGCCCCCAAGCAAAAGACACAAAAGTGTCTTTCTGCCAGAAGGTGCATTTTTGCCAGCATGTGGGCAGAGGAACATCTCTTTTTCACCTGTGCATCACAGTAAATATATTTTTGACATGACCTTGAGCACAAGATACTTGTTCCTTGCTGCCTATCTCCTCAAGGCATTAATACTGAAATGAAATGAGACCTCTATAAAATCAGGTATATAAGCTTACAGCCACAACTTGCTTCTGGTTAGTAAATTACAAAAAAGAAAAAAATAAAATTACTTTGCATTGTCCCCTTCTCATAGGACTTTTAGTAAAGTCACAATGTAATCTTAGAAAAAAAGAATATAGATATGCCAAAGTCCTCAAAAATAAAAGTAAATAAAAACGTTAAGGTATGTACTGTATTTCAGGAAGTTTCATGACAAATTCATAGAATCAGCTATTTAAACTTCCATCTCAGAACTTTAGTTCAATGAATCTGTACGCAACAATAGCAACTGCACACAAAAATGCTATTATGCAACTGACAATCACACATCTTGATCAACAAGAATAATAGCATTTCTATCAAGAAACTGACAGTTCCTGGAATTGTTCAATAATGGATTTTATGATAAGGATGCCTACAGCTTTTCTAATATTACTGAAAGTACAGTCATTAAACTGCAGATTTAAGTGTTAAGCATGGTCACCCATGAAAATTCAAACTTAAGACACAAACTTTTGAAGCCTTGAATTAAAAATCTACTCCTAAATGCATGTTTGATTTCAAAATTTATTTGCTGAATTCAGATGTTACTGAGATCAAATTAATGAGTGTCTTCAACCCTTTGTCATTCTGGGATGAATTTCTCTCTCCTCCTTCAAAACATTGTATGTAATCCTAAGAAATTAGAGATAGGTAGACTGCAAGTCTCTGAGATACTCCACTTTGGGCAAGGGACAGTCAGTTTCAGCATCTAGTAAGCAGCTAATTGCACCAAGTGCAAAGTGACAGCAGCCACAGGAAGACACATTCCCAAAATACAAATTTAACAACATGGAGCTTTAAGCATTCAGCTAAGGGAACAAGATCTAAGACTTCATCTTACTGGAGAAGTGTCCTAGTTCATTCTTCTCGAGGGCAGTGGACATGTTTCTTCTACAACTTTTTCCATTAGGAAATGCACTTAAACCAGATGTTTAGTTATGAGATCCCACCTTGTTGAAGCCTCTGTAACTCAAAAAAACTTACACTGAAGCCCCCAGTTTTGTTATTGGAGATGTTTTTGTGACTCTTAGCTGACCTAAAAACATGGGTTATTAGGTCTATTCCGAGTTAAGTCCGAACTACACAGCAAGTCCTGCCACTGGGTATTTTACCTGAAAGTTCCCTCTAAATAAAAGTTTGCCCTCTCTTCCTATCATTCTCAGCAGGCAAGTATTATTCAGACCAAGAAGCTTCACAGCATTCAGAACTCACCTTTAATTTTACTTGTTTTATGAGGGATTGGCACTTGCCTCATTTGTTTTCCCCATTCACGCAAATGCAGGGTAACAGCACTGTGAACCCACAACCCTTCCTGCTTCAGGCCCACAGCATCAGTCAGATGCTAAAAAGCTCAGACTGCTGAACTGCCACCTTCCCCTTCTTTTCCATAAAGTAAGTCAGCTTAGAGAAAAAAACAAAAAAACTGCTGCAACACTCAAGAAATCCCTAAATTACTGACACAGTAATAGCAGTAAATGAAGACAACTGCTAGCAACAGAAAGATTCTGTCAAAAGACTGCAGTTGTGCTTCACAGTAGCTTTACAGTACCTCTGAAGTCACAGTGTATCTTTTTGCCTTTTCCAGGGACCAACAAACTGCAGAGCTTAAAAATCTCTCTCTTCCCCCTACCCAAAATACAGCAGGGAAGATGAGCCCAAAACTTCCAAAGCAAGCTCAGCTGGTGCACATTAAAGACATATTAGCTCAGAGACCCAAACACACTCCCTTGAAGGCTGGCTGCATAAGCTATATACCCAGCACTTGATGATAGATGCACCTCTTTAAGAAGCAACTGAGAGAAAAAAAAAAAAAAAAAAAGTTTTTCTCTGTCCTCCTGCAGGTGCCTGCAAACCTCAGCTGTGAGAGCTACTTGGCCTTTCTCTTTACTGGATGATTTTAACCTCTTCATCTCTCTAGCTCCAACATCTGTACCATCTGTACAGCATTAGATAAAACAAATGGGGGAAAAAAAAAGACATCCTTGCAAAAAAAAAAAAGTAGGAAAGGAATATTTAATTTAAGACAGTTACCACAGTATAATGAAAATTTGAAAGGAATATTAATTTGGGGGGAGCTTAAGCTAACAGCTTGAGGTTGATTTCTTAAGTTTCACTTGAAAGCACACCTAAAGATCAAATTCAAAGAAAGATAACTGGGTGATTGGTTTGCCTCTATGAGGCTTTGACAAACCAAGATTTCAATTTGTTCAGTTATAAATGGCACAAATTACAGATTTTCACAAGCAAAGGTTCATTTTCAGAGATGTACCCTATCAAATTTAGATGTAATTAAAAAGAGGGAGTTTTTTATATGCTAGGGAGAAATATGTTTTGCCATGAAATTACAAGTTCAGGGAGAAAAAATTTGACATTGTTTTGACACTAACTACAGATTTGCCACAAGGAAATCTGAGTTGTATCATCTTTAGATGATACAGACACAGTTGTTTGTTTCCATTACATTTTTAATGTCATTCACATAATGCTTTTAGTTCTCTCCTATTGCATGAGACATACACAGAATCCTTTTGCTTTTGAGAAGAAACAGGGTTTTCACTCCTTTATTTTGGCCCAAATCATCATTTACCTGTCAGTATTCTCATAGAGTAGATGATTCTTTCCATGCTTGCAGCAGACCTCAAGGTAGTAAAGGCCTGGTCCCAAGAGAGAGATATTGGTATTCAAAACTGTGAGTTTTTACTGCAAGGCTGCTTCTCCAGAACATATTCAATTTTCATCTCAGTGGATTAAGTATCCCAAGAGCATCTCACAAAGAAGGAAGATATTAACTTGCCAGGGGAAAATGTCTATTGTGGCTTACCACAATTAAGGCAGTTTGAGGCACATCAATATAGAGAAAATAATGGAAGATTCAGTGTTTGCTTACAAGCTCAACTTCCCAGTACGAGGAGTGCCTCTGAAGCTGTTATTCAAGAATAGTTAGTCAAGACCTCCAGAGAAAAGGAGGACTGCTGAACAATCCGTGCATGGAAATTCCCACTCAATTATTTATCTGAGTGCAACATCCATGTACAACTAACAACCTAACACAGGAGGTTCTTAGTGGAGAAGGGCAGAGGGATTCTGAATGACATTCTCACTTTAAAATCATCATCCAAAGTTCATCTTCTTCAGGCAGTTTCAAAGCACCAAAATGTAGTGCTCATATGAATCAAAGTAATTAGAAATGTTAGGTATGTTATGGGATATTCTGCTAGAGGGCAGCACATACACATACTCCTAAATACCAGCAGGAAAATGCCAAGCAAAAGGTAAAATCTGGTTATTAAAAAAATCATCTGAGGTTTATCTAGTTTTTAATCTGCTAGACTGCACCAGAAATATAAATTGTTCTTCATCGTATGCCATATGTTGCTGAACTGTGCTAGGACCCTGTTATGGTGGATATGGTATGAGAATTCAAGGACTAAGTACAGAGTAGCACTGAAGAAAGGTTATAACAACCGCTTCTCTCAGAATATGAGAGATATGAAGAGCAAGTACTTACTCAGGGTAACAAAACTAGCAAGTCCTTTTTTTTTTTTTTTTTTTTNCAGCAAGTCCTTTTCTCTTTTTTTTTTTGCTTTACAAAACACTTTGACTTTTCCTAATTTCCTTCAGTTTTTCAGATACCTTGCGAAAACAACTTTTACCACATCAATTGCCCAGAAATTGCTTAGTTAGGTGATTTCTTTGTCATTTTATAATGAACACTATTCTGCTCCCTCACTGAAACTTTTTCTGAAATCAGCAGGATTATTTGTATTATAAATTGCTATTGCACTTAATAGACTACTGAAAAAAAAAACTGCAGTTAGATAGAGTTATGCATACATTCTTGCAGACAAAATATCAGTTCTATCATTTTTCATGAAAAATGAATGAAAATGTTCACAAACACCACCAAAGCCAGCTTCTGATTTCTTTTTTCAAAATGTTTTTGTGCTTGCTCTGTTCAAATGACAACTCATTTCCTCGAGCCTTTCCTGATTGACAAGTAGGGATCCGCACTGTTCAACATATATAATTTCGCCTCAAAATAAAGTGAAAAAGTGCAGAGCCAGTTCTACTGGGAAGCAAATCTTATAGTTCCAGAAGGTTTGGGTTATTCAATCCAATGAGTAATCCTCTGTATTTCACATGATGTTATCTACTATTTATCATAGATTTATGGAAAATTTTTGTTTGTTTGTTTATTTCAGTCACAGAATAGATATTGTAAAGTTGGAAAATACCGTGGAAATTTGGTTTCTAAATCATTTTGTTTCTCTTTGTTGGGGCAGGGGGAAATGAGTGTGAATAACTAGAACAAGATGGAGAGAGATCAACTCTAGGAGGAAATGCAAGTTGTGAATTAACAACTGGCTGTGCAGCTGCTTTTACAAGCAGCACTTTGGCTTTTATGGCCAAGGATCTCTCTATGAGGAAAAAGTCTTGCTAGTGAGAGCTTTGACAAAGGTTCGACAACTCACTCAACAAAGTAGGATAGAAATATCCTTACCAACAGGCTTGCCAACTTGGCATGGAGAATTTTAAACTTGATACAGTGGGGTACAGTGAAAACAGTTTGCAGTTAAGTAAGAGAATGGAGGTTGCGGAGGTGAGTACCTGGCAGGGTCATGGGCAAGGGAGAGTCCTCAGGAAGTTGAAAGGGGCCACCTTACATCCCCTACTCAAATACATATACAAACAGAAGCAGCAAGAGCCAGACACATGACTACAATGTTAGAATAACTGTGCTGCCATTATTATATTATATAACAACTGTCCTACACTTTATAAGAGCAGAGTTCCTATGAACTGTCCCACTGTTCATCTTGGATAGAGGGTTTTCAGGAAAGACGGGCAGAGAAGAGAAGGAGGTATTTGCCCTCTTCATAAGGAAACAGTTTGAGTTTATGCAGCTCTTCTATGAAAGAGGCAACAGGCATGTTGAAAACTTGAGTTAGGATCAAAAGGACAGGCCAATATGTGGTAGCGGGAGTTGTTATGGTCTCGATGAGCTTGAGAACATGGACAAATCTTCATCTTAGAATTCAAGAAATTGAAAGAAGTCTACAGATTGCAAACCCTGGTTCCTATGGAAGAATCCATACATTCATTTCAAATAACCAATAAATCCCAATATCCTTAAGTATATTGCATATTTTGATATACATATTTCAAAAGAAAGCCAAATTTTAAAGTATCTTGATAAATAGATTAGAAGCTGCACCTACTGCTTTACTTTTTCAATATATCCAAGTTTGCACTCATATCTTGATATAGACTCCCTTAACACACAGATCTTTGCAGCCAAATATTTTTTCTTTCAATATTTCTCCATATCCTGTTCATCCCAGCCCACCCCTAAGTCTGAGTACATGCTGAACAGTTATTTTTTGTCCTTACTTCATCACATGTTTTCTCTCAAGACAGTGGGCTACTATTCATGAATTTGCAAAGAATTGTTATCTCCAACTTCCAGCACAGGAGAAGGAGGTGTTGTTTCTGTTTATTAAGCTACTTTTTAAAATTCTTTTTATCAATTCTAATTAATATATACATAGTGTCTTTCTTTTGAAACCAAATGCTGCATTATAAAATGTATCAAAATTTTGACGTAAGTGCTATCAGTAGTGAAACACAAACAAAATCTAATGGCATAGGAAACAAATATTTGACATTTTGCCTTCAAGTGACCTGAACTCTAGCCACGGCAAATCAAGGCTAGAATGTATGTTTATACATGGCAAAGGTATAGAAGTGATTTTTGGAAACTGGAATATTATATTAATTCTTCAGAAAAGGAAAGCTTGGATATCCTAAAAGTTTTTCCACATCTGTCAGGAAGTTAACACAGTATTGTTTTTCCTTTATGTATAATATGTATACACTGTATGTATAATTCACACCCTTTCTGCTCTATCCCATATTGGCTGCTGCAGTGAGATTTTTCTAGAATTGGAAATTAGCAACTCAGGAGGCTTTTCTGGCAGATGGACGAGAGCTCCAAGATGCCTCCTGATTCTCCTTGGAGTCCTTTGTTCACCTGAACAAAAATGCAAGTACCATTTGCAACAGAATACCGCAAATATCAAAGGATCACTCAGATTGAGAAGAGGTGGTCAGGAGATAAGGTTAAAGTATTAGGAAATGGTAAACTTTATGGATTTCCTTTTCTGGAGCAGGGTGGGAGGAGAGGAAAGGGGAAGAGGAAAATGCTTACATTTCAATCTTTAAAAATTACTGATTCAATGGAATATCTAAACTTGGGGATTCTGAAGCAGACTGTACAGACATATGTGCTGTCATCTGCAAACTCCTCCTACAGCATTAAAAGCTGAATGCAGCACCATATGCTATGCCAAGATTACTGATTTTCATTAGATGTGAAAGAAGATTTCCAATTTTAATCTTCATTTTCAATCATTATTTTATTTGGCAGTCCAAACACAAAGACAACAGACTGTATTTAAATCTGATCTCTGAAGACCTGCTACAGGTACATTCCCTTTCCATTTCGCCCTCTTTTTTTTTTTCCTCAGATGTGAAAATAAGAGAGAGAGGAAAAAAAAAATGAGCTTGAATGGGATGTTGCTCAGGGACATTGCTGTGCAAGAACACCAAGCTCATCAATCACTCTTCTTCCCTGGAAGAAAGTTAGGATGGAGAGTAGTCTGAAAGTTGTGGTCTTTTAAGAAAGAGGTCAGTCTTACTGGCAAAGTTGTGACTGTGACAGCCAAGATTACTCCCTATAAAAAACATAGTAGTACTATGAAGGAGCTGTCTCCAACTCTAAGGTTGTGAATCCTAGATGTTTTTCCAAACCTATGCATGATACTAAGCCCTCACACATAACTTTCCAATACCTGGTTTGATTTTGGATCACTCCGTATTAACATATATCAGTATTAGCAGATATTTGTGATGGGGCCCTAGAATTCTCACCTTGCTTCACCTGCGTTTCCCTAGCTCATGGGCTTCATTCTGTGTTCCACTGAAATGGAGGGAATGTGAAAAATGATATCTGCAGCCTAGAAATCCACATTTAAGACAGCAAAATTCTTATAGCAGTTTTTCAGTTTTTGCATATCTTAGCTACCACATTTATCTCAGAGATAGGTTTAATTCCCATTCATATATTCCAACAGATTTGGCTCCTGACATTTCAAAATTTCTTTCCACATTAGGAACAAAAAAGTGGCTATCGCATGATTGTTCTGAGAATGTAAATCTTAAAAAAAAAAAAAAAAAAAAGAAACAGAAAACATGAAACAATGTTGTTGTTCATGGCTCATTGTTCATATGGTTCATGGTCAGGTTCATGGCTAATGGTTTCTCCTTCATCTTCTGCTTGAAATATATGACAAAAAATCAGTTTGGTCTTCAAAGCCAAACTACCAACTCAGAAAAGTTTTTCTGGCTCTGACCTACAGGATGCAAATTAGGGTTGAAGGGAGAAGAACCTGGATCATCGCCATTGAGAAATAGCAGGCAAATATGAAAGCAAATTATCCTTTGAATTTTGGTGAGTGTATAACCAGACAAATGAATGCTCCTCTTCCACCACACAGACAACATGCCATGATCTTCTTTGCTTTCATTGCACCCCTAGGCTTAGCATCTCTTGAGAAGTGCTGACAGCCCTACAGTCTCTGATCCCTACAGTCACACTGGAGGATGCTCATATCTCATATGGCATTCAGTGCCTTGCAGAAGTGGTCCCCAGAGCTGGAAACATTGTACAGCAAATGTTTCCTCAAACTGAATTGTCACAGACATCAAATCAGCTGTGCTGGAAAATTAAGAGTAAGAAGAGTTTTATTCCCCATGCCTGCTCAGACTCTGACTCAGGTAACAAGACAAAAGCAGTGGGAAAACTTAACATTTGTTGTCTTTGTATATGCACAGAGAAGCGGAAACAGGACAGAAAGCGTATAGAGTGCAGTGTCTCAGCTCCATGTCCATGTCAGCCAACTAAAGCAAAAATCTGGCTCCATGAGGCTTGATTAAAAACATTTAATCTCATCCTTGAACAAATAGCAGATGTAAAACAATGATTAGGAAGCTTATTCTGCTCCTGATATAGCACGGGGGAATGCAGTCCTTGGTTGAAGCAAAATGAGAAGTGGCAACCCCACTTAACTTTCAGATACCAGCCTCATGTCACCAGTCATTTTCTGCTTTATTACTTAAGGAAGAGTCATTTCCCTAAACTGTTAAAATAGGAAACAAAGATTATTACGATAGGGAAAGTGTTTATAACTTGACTTATTTTGGTTCAACGCGGGGCGAGGTGGCCTTTACAATTGGGAAAAGTAAACTCAAGCAAGGTAAGTACATAAAGCTACAGAAAGAGAATTGCACTCCTAGAAAGGGTCTGTTAGACTAAGAAGCAATAACCTATCCATGGAAGCAGTGTGAACAGGTACTCCTCCACCAAGAAAGAAATGTGAAACATAGCTGTAGAAAATGAGCAATGGTCTCTCCGAGAGGGAAGAGGGAATGCTCAATTTTTGTTTACATTAAGCTGTAGAAGCAAAAAGGATTCTCCAGGCCTGGCTGCATAGCAGCTCCTCTTATGTCAAAGTGCAAAGTTCTCCGTTGCCATCCACAAGTACATATTCTGGACCTGCAACGGTCCTTTCAGGTCTACTTGGACATCTTCTGCAAGTGTGTCACTATTTATTTAAATATGAGAAAAATCCCCAAAGATTTTTTTTGTTTGCAGTAGAGAGAATGGCTCTCAAGCGCACAGAGAACAGTTGTGAATGACTTTGGGTGTATGTAACACAGATGGCAGCACACAACAGGACTGGTAATGGGCAAATAGTCACTAGCTTTAATAAAGATCTTCCTTGCCCCTACTTCAGTAAGCATTGTCCTCTCCCCTCATCTTTGATATCTAAAGTAACCTCAAGCAACCAACCATACAAAATTATATTTTACTCTGTAGCCAACCCAGAGAATTCGTGTAATCTTCTAATGCTACCTGATTAATTGCTTTCTCTTCCCTTTTTCTTTCCACTTCAGTAATGCAAATACTTTCTGTACTTGGATGATCTGTTCTCTCTAGTATAATTTTTAATGGTAGATTTAATACATTATCCACAATTTCTCAAAAGACTTTCTTTCAATTTGCATAAAATAGCCTTTATTTTAGAATGTCAAGAGCGGCAGCAAAAGGGTATGTCTTCCTTACAGAAATTATTCATCTAACACCTGCTAGTAACAGTGAAGGCAACAGACCACATGTATCTGTGGATGTTTCCTCATCTCTGGATTCTCTTTCCAGCTCCTCAACGTGCTTCCAGTAATAATATTCTGAAAACACAGCACCAGGCTAGGAAACAGAACTGTATATTACAGTCTACCTTTCAAATCAAAACTCACTTCATCATGTAGTTTGGGTATAGTTCCACCATAACTGGGCTGACTCTCAGGGTCCTGTCTGTAGTATAGGCAGGGTACAGTCAGCCAGCACACAATAGCTGGCAGTGCAAGGTCAAATATAAAGAGCATTGGGCTGTGAAGAAGCATTTATTCCATTTGCTTAATGCCATGCTGAGCTTCTGGTACCTACTGCAAAGCGGCCTCCCCTTTTCAGTACAGCTTGTGCTAGCTCTACCACTGTGCAACTTAATTAGAGAGTAATTTTGCATGAAATAGCTGTTGAGGCTTACGCAGGGCTGCAGCACAGGTAGGTCACGATCTGCTTTTGCTTTTGGAACAGCAATGATGACACAGCTACTGCCAGCCAAAAAATAACATTGCTGGAGAAGCATTATGCTTTCTAGTGGGAGCTAAATTTCTTTATGTTCTTATTTTACTTACAATCATGCAAAGTGGGGCAAATATTTCTATTCAGCACATCTCTGGTTGTTCAAGTGCCTTTACACACCTTCCTCAGAAAGATGCCATTTTACATAAAGATAAATAAGTATATAACTATGTGTCTGTGTGTGCACACACAGACAACACACACCCCAAGGCATGGACAGTTAAGGGACTAAACTCCTCTTGTTTCATCAGTACAATGAAGTCAAGCCCAAGACCAACCCAGAACAGAGAGTCAAGGGACTGCTCGCTATTTTAAAATTACAGCCTAGTAGTACTGTTTTGTAGGGTTCTCCAGTGCACGGTTGTCATGAGACTAATAGTTTGTTTGACAGCCTGGAAACGCTATATGGAGTCTTTGACCTCGAGGGGTCTGATTCAGACCCAGGCCGCTTTGGTGGCGGTGATTAAACAGCGATTCTTTGAGGTAGCGTGCGTGAAGGGACATGGCGGCCACGGTCCACCACAGTCCTACAAGCATGATGGATGGCTGCGTCATGAAATCTGCACTGACCACAACAGAGATGCCATAAAATGAACAAGCTAAGGAATGAAACTACACTTGAGGCAATTTCTTCAGGTCAGAACTGATGTTTTCCAGCAAGGAATTACACTGTCATTTCCCTGGTCTGCTGAGTGAGGAAGTCTCATTTTCCATGTCTAAGTTTTTGAACATGTACTCTGATTTTGTTTCATCTTGTTTTCAATAAAAATACATTCTACACATTACTTCTTTCCGGACTTTTCCCCAGCATAAAAGCATCAAGTCACATCCAATGACATAATTTGAAGTTTTTTAAATCTTCTGGAATGAATGTGACAGAAACACACACATTCTATATTATATACACACAGAGAGAACACATTATATATTACATACAGAAATACAAGCATTGTATATGCATTTTCTAGCAGAGATGACCATGTGAGTAGACAGCCAAAGCAGTCCTGATGGTCTGAACGGTGTCTATTTGTTGAGTCATGCACTGAGGGAAAAGAGTGTCAAATTTGTTTTTAAGCAAGGTATCAGTCTCATATTCTTCCAGTGAGAAGAAAAATTAATGATGGTAATCGTAATAGTAATAATAACAAAAATACGATAGGCTGACCATAGGTTTTATGCCTGGCTACAGCAATAGCGGTAGGAACTCTGAAAAGTCTGGTGAGTGATATGGTGAATAATTGCACAGGGCAAATGTGATTATTTGGTTTCTATAATGAAGTGTGCTGATTTCAGCAGTTAGACACAACTCATTAAACATATTAACACCCACTGTATCTGTAATAAAGATTTTCAAAGCTTTCTAGCAGGTTAGATCTGCTGCCCTGCTTCACCACTCAGCTCAATTCCAGCAATTTTTAATCAGTCTGCACTTCCTTGCATGGCTTCCAAGCATAACAGTTAAAGACAGCTATAAAGATACTTTTCAAACTAGCTTACATCCAGAATATAGAGTATAACTATCGATAGAGCTCCTCAGTTAGGTTTTGACCATTTCAAAAAGAATGGAACAACATGCCAAACTTTCAACAATCCTTCCAAGCTAGAGCAGTATGCTGAATAAATCCGTCAAGGAATGGCTATTCCCTTTACTCCACTGCATTTCCCTCATTTCTTCCTGATGGTCTCAAATTACAGTTACTCTGTCCAAAGTCCTCTGCTCCCCACACATCTATGGATTCTCCTCATCAACTGGCATTGTCTTACCAATAGGCACATTTTCAAATCAGACTTACTCTGCAACATCCTGTGGATGACACCCACATTTCCCCGTTTCTATCATAACCATATTTGCTGCAATTTCAAGCTAAAACCAAGCTTGATTACTTTCAAGTAATCTAGGAGGGAATGCTTAGAAGGTCAGAAATGTCATGCTTGTACCTGATGTGCTCTGTGTAATGCTTTGCAAAAATCTAGATTCATGACAACTCATTCTATGGTTTCTCAGTTATTGCAATCTGCTAGTGGTCTTGTCTACTTGCTTTTAATTAAAGTAGGTGACTCTCATGTAACTTTCTCCTTGACAAGAGAACACTGCTTCATGATGATGTTCCACTCCTTGGTCAAGCAAGAGCAGTCTCAGGACTGCCTTGTCTTGTTCTGTGCACAGTCACGTATAATCAGCAATGCTCCCTCCATCTGCAAGTCATTTTAGCAAAGTTCTGCTTTGCTCCTGCAGTAAGGGAGCAGCAAAAATACCTCCAAAACACATACTAAGTGGGACTTGGCACAGCAAAGCTACATTTTCTGTTGGTGAAAGCTTTAACCGAGCAATTACAAAGATTGGCTGCTTCTTTTCACTATTCTAGAGGCACAGAAGTCAGAACATATTCATAAACAGATCCTTTAGTAGCTAAAAGTTACACCATTATTTGCTAGAGAGAAAGAGAGGCTATCTGTCTTCTTGAAATGATCAGCTCCCTACCATTCATACAGGATCCATTGAGTTACCATCATTTCTGCCCTCACCAAAAAAACTCCCCTTCTGATTTGTTTTCCTCCTTAAGTACAACCTCTTCTCAAGAGGACAAAAATATACTGCTCCCACAAAAAGTAAGATAAAAGCAAAATAAGTGATTTCTTCCTTATGGTCTGCAATGTTCTGTACCTACTACTTAAATCATAAGTTCTTCATTTCTTGTTTAGTAACAACCATATACTAAAGAAAAATAAACATTATTGGTCTGGACCCTCCTCAGCATCTGGTCCAGATACTAAGGGAAGGGAGCTTGCAGCCTGCAGCATTGCTTTCATTCATGCACGATCAGGCTCCTTGGCATGCCCTCATCTTTTTCCCTTCTTTTTCCACCTTGTGCTTATACATGCAGCCTTTTTTTCTCTACTACACAGGATCACTCTGTGCTGATATCTTACATGAGCAAAACCATTGGTTAAAAGAAACAAAGACCATTTTTTAAATGAACAAAATTCATTTTCTTATACAGTGTGTTTCTTAATCTGCAAACAGCTATGTTTATTCACTAGCTCACTGAATGCATCTTTCATGAATTTGAAACACATTTTCTAGTCACTGTTCCAGACTAAGCTCCAGACCAGCAAAACATTCAAGCAAGTACAGTATAGAGTTTGCTCTGAGAGAACTGAAGCAGAATCAGCTGTATTAGTAACATATGCCCTCTATACAAAGTAAGAATGAAAGAAAAAAGTTCATTCTGAAGCCTAAAAAAATCATGAAATACAATCTGTTTTTCTACAGTTCTTAACAATCACACTTTTCTCCAGGAAAGGAGGTTGTGCATTAATACCAGAAGCTGTATGTCTTAAAATAAAAGATGTAAAAAGGGAATCTTGAGATACTGATGAAGTGAGAAGAATCTCAAAGCTTTGAGCTAAAGCCTTGACGGCAATAGAGTACTAAGAATAGCAGATGAGTAGGAGTAGTCAAGGCTGAAAAGTTTCTGAAGTGCTTTGATTGCCAGTTTCTTCAGAGAAACATTTATGAAGACTACCTGCTTTGCAAGAAGGTTAAATATTTAGTGGATCTTCAGTGTCTTAAAGGGTAGCTGGGAGATATCTATATTAGGCTTGCACACAGTTCAAAGCAACAACAAAAACATTGTCAAGAACAGTATTTACTGTAGATTTGTTGTTAGAGAATTGCTCTAGCTAGATCAACTCTGTTAAGAAGAGATGACCTGTCACCTGTTAAAGCTGTGGCTAGTACACATCCAGCAATAATTGTATAGGAACATAATAAAATAAGGATAGAAAAAAAAATCTTTAACTAGGTAGATGAAAAAAGAATGCTTGACCAGATGAGTCAACACCTATTTTGTCACAGCTCAACCTGAATCTCTGTTCTCCAGAAGAATAAATAAATTATTCCATAAAATAAATTAATTCCATCAGCCAAATCCTCCACGTGAGAAAGTCATCAACAAACTTGTTCATGAAACTCTGGAGTGAGCAAATCCCAGCCTTGACCTCAAAAATTTACATTGGGCATAAAAACACGTCAGGGCTTGATATTCTTGGCACTTTTAAAGATGACATAACACTAACACTATTGCCACCAGGACTGTGATTCTACTCAAAGTCAAGTGCCTCATTCTTTCAAGAAGACACATTTGTACTTGTTCTGTGCATAATATTGCTTTGGAGATATCAAAGGGAATTGAGAAGTCCACAGTGAAGAGAGGTTTAGAAAAAAGCCACAGACTTGACCATACCAATCATAGCAATCACATGTGTAAGAATCCATTCTATTGCTCTTTGCAAGAAACAGGCATCTGCACATGTATATGCTGCATAAATAAGTTTGAAAATGCAGCTGAATTGCAGTGTAAAACAGCTCCTAAGTCAGTCGGAGTAACCACTTTATAGTCAGTACCTTTAGAAAATCCATAAAAAGTACTCTGTTAAAACTAGTCACACCAGATGGCCCTAAACACCAGCTATTTACAGCTGGAAGAGAACCTCCTCCTATATTCTTTTCCTCAGCTGAAATGTGCACTCATTAAATATGCCATGATATTGTGGCTACTGTTTGAAGGTCTCTGTGAGGGTTCATCACCTGTCTGTGACTGTCAGACAACAACGCCCATATTCCCTGAAGGCAAATGAGTGCATCTTCCACATTATTCCCTATTTCACACCATCTCAGAATAAGTAATCAGGTCAAGGGGGAACCAAATCCTGCCAGCCATACAGCCAGCTGCTAAACAAACCCAGTTCAGCCTATTCAAGAGAACACAGGAAAGGTGATTTGCTGGGGATTGAAATTTTAGACTGGCAGCACCAACAAAAGCTGGAATAGGCAGAATTCACTTCCTTTCCTTTCTGTCCGGGTCACTGTCTGACAGCTTTCTGCCATCCCACACTTGTGCTGCAGTCCAAATTGCCTTCTCTTGTTCTATTGAAAATGCTCCATCAGAACACCTGTTTTCTTTCCCTTTCATGCCCTCAATGAACTCCTCTTTATTTTTTTATTATTATTTATTTATTTATTTATTTGCAACTGAGCTCCCATCCGTAAGAAACTAATTTTCCAAAGAACTCAACACGCCTGTAGACTTTCCAGCTGTAGTTTTGCTCTGAACTGCAGCTGCTTGGCTACATCACTGATAACCCTGGGCCCTCCTCCTCCTAAAACATAAAATGACCTTCTGGTGCAAGACCCGTGATGTTCCACTAAGCAGCTCTAATTTCTCGCCACGCATATCCATCATAGCTTTCAGGCTAGTTTCCTGGTATGTTCATTACAGCTTTAATCACAGCAAGGCTGCCACTTGGTCCTGTGTTTTGAAGAGGGTTATATCATTTCCATCACAGTACAATCACAGGTATTGCATTAAACATCACACTCCTTACTCTTATCCATACCAAAAGGCTGTGAAATTGGTCAGCAGACAAAGGTTGTGCTTACTTTTTCTGATGTATCTATCTAAGGTAAATTGAAATTTCACTTCATCATACTGCTAATATCATCTCAGCTCTTTTCCTGTCACCCAGAGACTCACAGTGCTGTCGCTGTGGGAGTTCATCATCTAAAATTCCTCACAGCATTCATAGCAACAACTTGAGTCATCCCCATTCTGGTGACTCACTCATGCCGCTTTATATACATCTCCTCAATTTTAAGTCACACAAAATCGTATGAGTGACAGCCAGCAGCAGCCCTATGATTTCCTGGCTCCTGCACCATTACATCTCACTTCTTAGCATTTCTTAGTGTTCAGAAGTCTTCGTTATGAGACAAATGTAACTAAGAAAAAAACATTTCTAATAGCATTATAAAAAATATGTATCCTTTCCATTTGTAAATAAATAAAAAAATAGCTTTTCCAGATGATATCCAAGCACTGCATAAATGCTCATGAAAATTCTCCAGTGTCATGATAAGGAATCAAGTGTCCAGGAAAATTTTAAAGGTGATATTTGCAGTCAGTTTTAAGAACTGATAACAAAGCCCTGTAGAGGCAATTTAAAATATTGCAAGGAACTATTTTAATCTCTCCTTTTATGAGAAGTCTTGCTTTTTTTTGATATTTTGGAGATAAAACAGAGAAAGAAAAACAATGCATGGAACTAACATCTATGCTCCTTAGCTCTTTCTTTAACACAGCTCTTTCCCAACTTTCAGCACATCCCTAAGATTTGTCTGTGGTTATATCACATCCTTTCTCCTATCTGAGACCAAGTTCAGCAAAACAAGGACTCCCTTCCCCATATGACAGGAGAACAGCAGGAAGGGACCTCGGTCCAAACCAGTTGGGATCGTGTGTTTGTGTTTGTGCATCTGTTGCCAGAGTCAAGGTAGCTATGCAGTAACAGCTAGTGAATGAGTTAGGAGGAGCTCCTATGTATATTGGGCAGGTGTGTGTACCCTGAAACCTACATCTATACCTCCTTGCATCCATTGGCCATTATTCATGAACTTGACAATCTTACAGGTGCTCAATCGAAACCCAGAGAGATTAACAGGCTAGAGTAGGTTTCCCTTTGAGGATCTTTTTGGCTTCTGGCCCAAGAGTCCTGGGAATGGACACCTTGCTCTTATCATACCATTTGGTGAAGGGGAGCAGATGAGGATGGGTTTCTGCTTATGGGTTCCAGAAGAGGGCAGGAGTTGCTACCTTTGAGGGGAGAAGTGGCTTAAACTTGTAATAATATGATAGTATCTGCTCTCTCTGCATTAACAAAGCATTTGGAAGAAAGACCTTGAGTTTCATCCTACAGAGGGTGAAAGTAACTTCGTTAGAGCACAGCACAAGTAGACCATACTCCCCTGTGTATCAATATCTACAGAATATGTCATAAAATATGTCACAGTCTTCAGAGATGATACATACTTATCAAAGATAAGGGTCATGATTGCCAGCTCCAAAATAAACAGATTCCTCAGCAAGAGGCTTACAGCTGCTGACAAATAGCTAATATCACTTCTGGTTGGACAGCCCCGAGTAAAACAATTTTCAGCTCTTACAATCTCATGGCTTAGCTAGGGATTTCTCCAATTCCAGAAACAAACACACAAATATTTAAATAAAACATTGAAAGCAAATGACCCTTCAGTGATTAGCCGGCACTGCAGATTGTACTTGAAACCTAATGTACATATTTTGCGAAATATTTCAAAACAGGCTAGCAAGGTAAGACTTCCAGTATATGGAGGATGACCTTCTGCTTGAGCAAAAAATGAACTGCCATTCATTTCCATGGACAATTTATTCTTAGGGATTTTTCCCTTAGCTTAAGATTGCCATTGGAAGACAGTAACTATTAGCCTTCTGTTCTTATTTGCTGCTCAAACCTAAAAAGCCATGGTGAAGTTTGAGGACTGAGGCAGCAGCAGTTCCTATTTTTAAAATACTGCACACTCTTTCCAGGTAATAACTTCCAAGAAGCTTCCATAATCCTTTCATAGTTGTTTAACTACAGCATTGAAAGACACACATAACAATGTACAACATGTTCAACAGTGCAAGACAAACATTTGCAGATACAAGCTATGAAGAATATGCACTCCGACATCTGCAAGACTAACTTCAAAACCTGGCTTTGTGACCCAATCTCCCTGCAAGTCCATTTTTATCATTTTCAAATGTTGGCAAACCTGTGTCAAAATATATCTATGCAACTATAAGAGACACGAGCAGAGAAAGAAAAAGGTAGGAGATGGGGAAGACAGACAGGGGATTGGTTTATAGCTGCAGTTCTCATGCATATCGCAGGCTCCTTGGGCCACTTCAGCATCTCCAGAACAGCTTCATGTATGTAGAGCCAAGGACCATTACTCGCATTACTGGCAATATCAAGGCGAATGAGTTTAGGGACCCTGGTCTACAGCAAATAGTACGGGTGTTTCTTATTCTTTTTTTTTTTTTCCTTCCCTCAAAGGAGAAGAGGAGGAAGTGAATACACAGTACTGCCGGACGCACTCAAACCCATGCTTTTGTCTCCAAACTGTGACAGCCACAAAAGCCTCACAACACCTTAGTGCTTAAGCACTAAATAAGTTCTCTGTGCCAACACATCTAAAAAAGATAAGAATAGCAAACAACTTTCCTCAACTTCCTAAATCTTGTGGGGGAAAAAAATGGTCATTGCTAATAATTATTAAAATATGTTTTAGAAAATTTTATACTACACAATTCTTGGCAGTATTTCAGGTGACTGAAAACTGGGATTTCCCATTTTAACTTTTTGATGGTCTTTCTTATAACAGAGATTTTTGCTGAGCAGCTGAAATGAAGTACTGCTAACAGCTAAGCATGGACCTTGTGCTCGTTGTTAGAAAGGCAGACTCCCAGGGATTACTGATTTCTTTTTAAGTGAAGAACTTTTTAGGCTTCTCTATGACTTTAGTAGATTAGTATCTCAGGGGGAAACTCCCCACCATTTCCTTTTTAATTAGAGGGACTGCTGTAGGACTACACTTCAAGAGCAGATACAACCTAAATCACTGCACAGGTGAGAGAATATACAGAGGCCAGCATTTAGAGAAAAAAGAAGGTACCTTGAACTGAAGCATAAGAATGATGACCATAGAAACAATCTCTGAAACACTGGGAAAAACAATACGGTTTACTCCAAAGCATCTAGCTCCTCTTCAGTTCCAATTACTCCTCCTCTGAACATCACATTTTCTAAACAACATCAAGTCACTCTTCCAGTTATGAATCCAAATATACATGAATAAAAATCTGATTTATCTACATGGCAAACTACACATAAGAACCCTAATTAAATTAAAAGGAAAACGAAACCAAAAGCATAACCCTAACTTCAGAATTCTCACATACTGGGAAGCAGTGACTACTAGTCCTTCTTTTGAAGATTTTCTAAAGCATTAATCCTTGACCCATATGGTAACACTGAAGTCACAAAAACAAAGGTTTTGTATGGCAAGGTTCATGCCTACCATTGAAAAACATGACTTCCGAAAATCCATCCCTAAAGTAATATAAAGAAAATAACAGTACACATTCAACAGCATGTTGCTACAATAAATAATACCCAGGAGCCATAGCTAAGGCTGGATGGATACTGTAAAACATAGGGAAGTGATGGCTTAGCGAGAACATGAAAAAGACTGCTTTGACAGTGGACTTTGAGAATTTTCTGTTCATATTTGTTGTTTTAGCTAGCATGTGGTCTGTGAGAGCTGTTGGGTTAAATGAATGGGATCTTATGCGACTGAAATCATCAATCAATTTGATCTTATAGGCAACAACTCATATCATTAACTGAAGCAAGGTCAGCGGCAGACCACTCCTTAGGTCTCATTTCACTAAAATATTTAAACAAGACTCTAAAGGTCTGTCTGTACCTTAGAGTTTTGCTGCTTTAACTAGGACTGTTATAGCTAAAAACAGCAGAATCCAGTGAGTGAGGATATGACGGTGCCAGTATAAAAGCTATCCAAACAAGTGCTTTTACTTTGGAAACAAAATTTTCATGGTAGCGTAAGGTGGTGTGTAATACTGCCAGCATGTATGAAGTATAGAAGAGCTCAAAGCTCCTTATCAGGCAGAGAAGGCACAGGTAAACTCCAAGCCAAGCTACATGAGCAGGAAGTTGGGTGCAATGGTCTCTGAAGCCCTTCTAGTCCTACGTTTTAATGATTCTCTCTTGATGCACAGAAGCAAGTTGACAGGTCACTGAAAAAAAAGTTGTATGAATAGTTCTTCTAGTGTTGTCAATCCTTCTTCATGAATAGTAGGAAGGGAGAAGGAACAACAGCATTTGCCTTCTTCCCTCACCTTTTTAACATATGCAAGTCATCATACCCAAGAAATCACAGAAATATAAGGAGAGAAGACAATGATCTATCTTGGGAAATTAAGGAGCATCATGTCATTCTTCAAGGAATTACATTACAGTAGAATCATAGAATTATTATGGTTGGAAGCAAGTCCAACCCTGCAATCCAAAATCCCTGCAGAGTAACCCCCCTGAAGGAGCATTACAGTATGTTCGCAGCAATAAATCTGCATGGAGAATATTAAGAAATGATTTGTACATTTCAGTATTGCTCTTTTGCCTCCACACTACAACTGTTTTTAAGTGTCCTTCACACAATGACAAAGTGGATCCTTAAACACACACTTAACTTTCAGATGGGTTTGAGATTTTTCAGAGTACAAGATGGAGATACATTTAGATGAAGCAAGTATTTCTAACCAGTACTACTTCTACTATTACATATGCAAGTCATTGATCTAGAATAATTTACAGAGGCTACATTTAGTAGTACAAGTTACACAGCACAGCTCTTTGGCTTAACATTGTTGCATGAACCCTTAATTTTTTTCTAGACTATGCCACTACATATAGAATGCTATTTAAGTCTTTCTTCCTATAGAACCACTTGCACTTTGGACTTGCCTATCTGAATAAAGAGTATTCAGATTGCATCCTTTTAGCATAATTCTCTTAAAAACAATTGAATTGCTCAAAGGACAAATTTCACTAGGACTGCCCAATTCTCATCAGGTAATCTTGTACAAAACAGCTGGAATGAACAATGACAACAACACAAGGGTGTTGCCACCTAGCAAAACTATCATACAATGAAACTCCTAGGTCTGATTCTGCCAAAGAGAGGAGGTGCCTGCAAATGACCTAGTTTAATTAGAGTAATAAATATTTCCAAATGGTTCTGGTGCCAACAAGAAGAGGAAGCAGATAATTTTTTACTCATCTTTTTTATATATCCTGGGCTCAATTCTGACATTAGTTAGTTGCATCAGTGTAAATGTATATCATAGTCAGCTAAATTTGTTTAAACATCCAATGTCACTGCCATCCCAAAAGCCAAAATCTTGTCTTTTTTCTACTATAGGAATGTATATTAACAGAATTATGAAGAGTGAATTGGGAAAATCTTCTTGTCTTTATTGCTTTTGCTATGGGTTTAGGTGTGGTTCCACAGTAACTTGAAACAATTGAAATCCAAGGTAATATGGGCTTGTTCTCTCAGAGCTGAATATGCCAGTCTGCTCCCTTGAACCAGCCATCGTCACTGTGTGAGAGCAGTCAATCTGACTGAAGGATGGATCTTCCCCCCCACACCTTTTTTTTTTTTTTTTTTTGCTATGTGTGTCTGAGGAGGGCCTTTTCTTTTGCTAGTTTTTTTGGGTTTTGGACAAGTACAAGTTCTGGTTGAAGTGAGGAGGCAGATGGACATAGCTGGGGATGGGACAATTATAGCAGTTTCACAGAGCAGTTTCACAGAAATGAGCTTAAACTGCCATGAAACTATATACATTAGCGTAACTCCCTGATTTTCATGCATGAAACGGTAAATGGAGTTTAACTGCAGTAGGCAATAGTACTTCTGAAATTTTCCCTTTCCACATTTGGAAAAGCTCTGTTCCATGACAGCAAATGATCGCTCTCTTTCAGATATCAAATATGAGCTTTCAGTTTCAGTGGATCTGAAACAAAAACAGCTTTCATTTTTGGTCCAATGACATTCTAAGTGAAAGATTTATTTTAAAGTCTGCTCCTTTTGCCTAGTCTTGGTTTTCACTTCATGTAGTAATGAAAGGTCACACAGCTCTAAAATTTTCATAAAGTTTAATCAAGCTGTGAAAGAGCAAAGCACTATTATTCCAGATCTAGAAGCACTAGCGGTAAAACAACTCCACAGAAATTAATCTTCTGGAAGTATGGAAAATCATTTTTGAAGTCGGCAAATATAGTGCCTTCCATGGCAGTTGATCGTGCATGGGGTTATTACTCATGCACTGGCACGTAACTAGAGCTGTGGGAAATATCTTAGATCCAGTGATGGAGGGTAACAAAGTTCTTGTTTAACACTATAATGAAGATAGATAAGATACCAGAAGAGTAGCCACTTCCATCACCAAGAAGCTTTCAAAATATCTGAAACAGTCCTCAGCGGAAAAAGAGAGAGCTTGAGCCCTGAACCTGCTAATATTAAACAGCAAAGCTTGTTCTTCTAATGAATCCAGGAGCTGCTCAAGGTCTGCAAAACACAAGTTAACTGAAAAGATTTAACAGTCCTAACTGTCAAGGTAAACTTCTTAGATTAAGTATATTCCAAGCACAAAACCCCTGATGCTTCAACAAGAGATTAAAGAGCTTCTCTGCACAAAGGCAGGAATTCTGCAGGAAGAAATCCAAGGGAACATTTGAGAAAGAGTGCCCAGACCATTGAGGTAGCCCTGGCAGTCTTCTTCAGCTTCCATTGCTGCATCTTTCCTTAGGCATCAGAAACAGTACTTTATTCACATTTATCCATTAAAAAAAAAAAATCACTTTTGTATCCAGATCTGTGCTTACAGGACAAGTAACTCTGTAAGAATCAAATATGTTAGCCAAAAAGCTTTTTTGAGTGCTAGATCTAAATTTGTCCAATAAAATAATAATAATAATAATAATAAAAACTAGAACATCTTATGAATAACTTTAAATTTTCTGTCAATATTGTGTGCTATTAAACCCTGCTCAAAGTCTACTCCTCTTTCTTATCCTTGGGAAGGTGCTGAAATTACATTTGTGTGCACATACTGTATTATGAATAACAGTATCAGAAAGATGAGTTCTTCCCTAGAACGAAAGAAAAGGGTTAGTAATGCAAGCTTGGCCACTTCAAAAGTTTCTGAAAAAGCAAACCAATCTCTTTGAGTCAATCAGGAAAGAAAATCTGGTTAGGTGTTGCAGAATGGTATAAGAAATATGCTTAAAATAATATTTTTACAAGAAAGAAAGGATTTAAATGTATCCTTATAGAAAGACAGGATGTGAAAGGGAGGGATGCAAATATAAACAAAGCACAAGTTATTTGTAGCAATTAAAATAACAGGCAAAACATATTTTTAAAAATCTGTAAAGAAATTAAGCTGTAATCAGCAGGAGTCCTCTTTACTGGAACTTTCCCATTAAAAGAATTAAAACTAAAAGCCAGGATTTTTTTTTCTTTTTTTTTTGAGATTTCCAACAACCAAACAAGCCCCTGGGAAATTTTTATCCATTACTCTACTGAAATCCTGTGAAAGGCACAGTTACATTCATCAATACCACCAACTAGAGATCAAAAAAAAAAGCAATGGGGAAAGAACAGCACAACAAAGTAACAAAGTTATTTAAACCAAGGGAAAAAAAAAAAAAAAAAACACTGAATCTCTTCTCAAACATCAGTGAGAACTAGGCCAGTGGAAGTAAGCATGGTATGTATGGCTCACCCGCAAAAACTCAGAAATAAAAATACATATTAAAAGCATAGCAACAGTAGGCTCACCCTTGTTTATGGGAAGGGCAGGAGACAGCATGTCTGTTGTAAATTCACAAATATAAACCAGACCAGAACTGGACTAGCCCCACTTGTGACAGAAGACAGAGTGAGATTTGGGACGAGCGACACAGGTTACCTAAGTTACTTATTCACTTTATCAGCTACCTTATAGTGGATCTATGTCCTCTTCCCCTCTATCAGCCAGCCTATCTGAAGATTTGTTTAAGGATGACTTACCATGAAGATTGAACTCTAAAAATCACCTGAAAGGAGAAAAGTGTGGGAGAAATTGTCTGTACACTGTATTCTTTTAGATTAAGGAAAAAGGCGGGTAAAGGGGAATCAAAAGATATCCTTAGAGATCTAACATTATGTTATATATAAACACCAGTGAAATATAAATATGCTTAAAGCACCCAGCTTACATTTTGCAAGAGACGCATCACATTTTCTTTAGGTGATTGGCTTCTAAAAAAGCACTGCATTTCAGGAAGCCATGCTAGGACATCACATCAAATTTTAAATGATGCAAACTGTTTTGCCACATGGAAAACATCAGAAATATGCATTGCCACAAACCTTCAGTTACATTAAGTATACGACTAAGTCATTATTTAAGNTGATGCAAATTGTTTTGCCACATGGAAAACTTTGTCAGAAAATGTTCAGGTTAATATTTTCAGTGTTTACTATCAGTACTGGTATTTCTGATTTCATCAGAAATATGCATTGCCACAAACCTTCAGTTACATTAAGTATACGACTAAGTCATTATTTAAGTGAAGGGCCACACATGTATTCTTTAATATTGGGTTTGCCACACCTGCAAGAGATGGGAATGCTGAGATGGATTGCAGCTGGTAACTTTTAAAAGAGAAGGTGTTTCTTTTTATAAAAAGGCTGTTCTTTTTTTATTTATATATGTATAATAGAGAGAATGAACTTTCCCCTTTTGATTGGGTCTCCAAAAAAGATGCTTTCTTCCTCTGTAGAAAACTCCATGGCTGAGCAATTCTACCTAGTCAAAAATATGATATACAAGATTCTTGCCTTCTATTTTCCAACATGTCAACAAGAAAAAGTATTCCCTGAACATTCGTGTTTACATTGTTCTAGGAAGAAAAGCAAGCAAGCAAAAAAACCCCATAACAACAAAAAGGGAAAAGAACCCCGCCCACACTACCCACAGATAATCCAAACTCCATCAGGGACACAACGCTGAAACACGTCGAACTGCAGAAAGCTGCAAGCAAAGCCCGCCTCGCAGCAGTACGCCAGAAGAAATCCTGACAAGCTCAGGAAACACAGCAAGAATCGTCTCAAAGACTTTCTCTCTCTTAAGAACTACAATTAAGGTTAGAAGGCATCATTTCAAGATTGGGATAAGGTTCATAGTTTGGGGGCAAATTCATGAACGAGTATCCTTTTTTCACATATTCATTATATGCTTGTACTGTCAAACAGCAGATTAAAATCACAGTTTTAAGAGATTCTTTCTGTGCCTTCTTTGTCTGATTGAACTTTCCTCTGACAGCGTAGCAGAATCTAATATTAGATACTATATGAAGCTGTAGCTAAAGAAAAGCACAAGAAGGGCTGTGTATACAATCCTGTGGACAGGCAAGGTCTCTGCCTTCCTCTACAGGAAGAAGCACAATATTTTTGCTTTACCCAAACCATCATCTCCAGGCAAGAAACAAGTAAACAAAACCAAGCCAGTACTCACTTTCCTACAAACATGCTTGGCATACTGCCTACCCTTGAGTTTTTTAAACTGTTCCTTAGAGCTCTTTCACAAGGCAGATGTCTTCATTGAAAACCCTACTGGCCTGAGAAATGGTGAGCTACAGCTGACTTGAGACTCCATTTTTTACTCCCTACTTCAGATTCTCCTTGGCTAAATAATCAAATTCTAAATCTATGTATGCACACTGGGGCTTCCCTTGAAGGTCACTGATTTCTGCGGTAAGAAGAACCAATGTGTTCTTCCGAGCCACTTATTGCACTCACCTCTGTCAGCACAGCAGCACCAGAGCGGCTGTATCTGGAGTCTGCATGGCCTCAGCTTCACACATTAGCTGCCAGGCAAAGGAGCTTCATGTTTGTGGAGCAATGTGAAACTGCTATGAACTAAGCAGAGAATTAGCACAAGAGAATGGCACAGGACATGGCCAGGGACTGTGTGTACAAATATAGTCCAGAGAACAGAAATGATGTTCATAGAAGTCACTTACAGGTTTTTCAGTCATTCAGCTCACCTGGAACTATACGAATCACATTTAGAAGAAAGACAGAGCAGGATCCTGCTGATGCCAAAGCCTGTGGGGGCTCAAAGGAGCCTCAGTGTTTTCTGATATGTATTGGACAGTATTTCCGCCAGGCTGCAGAATGTGTGACTTCTTTGACTTTCCTTCAGCTGCGAACATAGCAGATCCATAGCTACCCCCACTTTGGATTACTCAGTGAAAGCCCAGCAAGGCCTAAAGAAAATCTCAGCCACTAACAAATTCCACCTACAGACTAGTAAGGTAGAGGGAGGAAAAAAACTAAATAGTTTTAATTAATAATAGTCTTGCTTAATTTACGTCTCATTCCCACTGGTTTTACACTAGCTTAGCTTAGTTCCTTTACATTTCGCAGGTGTAAACCAGAACAAAAGTATTGGTGCTTTTACAGAGAGACAAATACGGAGGAGCAAATATTCTGGTGTCTCCAGTGCAGAGCAGCACATTGGCGGCAGCACTGAACAGCACCACAGCATGGAAACCCAGACGGGCAGATTTCTTCTCTGACACTTTAGCAGAGCACAGTCAGTGCTGTGGCTCTTCAGGGACCTCCACACTCCCCGTGCTGGACAACTACTCTTGCTGGACACACATTGCAAACCAGCTCTTCCCACCCTGCGAGACAGAGAGGTGAAACTGCAGCTCCTGCTACACAGATGTGCTGCCCAGTGCCTCTCCCGCCTTCCCGAACACCCCAAGGGCTGCGTATCAGAGCCTGGGTGCGAGACGGAGTTCATTTCTTCAACCCTGTCTTCTCATATGAGCAGTCCCACTGAAATAGCACTTGCACGCTGCTCGTGCGAGTAGCTGCTACTCAGAATCATCACCTTTAGACTCAGCATAAAACTTGGAACTGATGATTACCAATTTTGCAATGACTCATGTAACTCTCTCTTTTTTTTTCAGTATAACAGTGAAGCAAACAACAAGCCTTCACTGTATGTTCTCAGCTCTAGGTTAGAGGTGTCATTTTTCTCTCCTCCTTTCCCCACCCAAAAATCATTTTTTAAGTATTCATGCTGCATTAGAGCAAACCAACTGGCAATTACAAATCTGATGATAATGAGTAATTTTCTTTCTTTTAGTTAATATACTGGGTCTCTAGAAGATTATTCATTTTATAAACACCACAGGAACTGCAGCAGCAGCACGTTAAAGCTTTAAAGATATATCTTATAATTACTTATTTACTGGTAACTATATAATACTTAAGTTTAGAATCTGTCGAACTTCTTCAGATGGGATATGGAATCACAACAGTCTCTCTGCCTATGAGAAATGTATTTCTGAATAAAAAGTTTAGTGTTTTTAGTTTCCCCCTTATCTCCCGCCCCCCTGCCCCGAGAGTGTAGCATATTTGTGACAACATTTAGCTTTTACATTTCTTGGCATTTCAGATTTTGGCAATACTCCCCCTGCTACTTCAGACAGTTCGCTGCCTGATAGGGCATCCTCTGTCAATCATTAGCAGTTCAAAAAAAAATCTGTTGCTGACCTCCACTTATTTTACTTATTTTTACAATAAATATAGTTTTTGCAGTACATTAAGGTTTGGGATCTAAAGTCTTTGAGAGTGGGCTTTAGGGCAGAATGCATTCAATATTTAACAGCTTAGGTTTGCAAGCACGTAGTTCAAGGACTCAACCATTTGGCTTAGATTCCTTCACATCCCTCCGAGTTCCTCTACCCTAAAATCCCTTTCCCAGCATCTATTCCAGTTCAGACCCATGGCAACAGCCAAGAAATTGAACCACTTCCTGCTGTTTGTCTTTCAGTCTCTGCCAAACAAAAATGAGAGGCCATATCAAAGCTCCAAAGATGCTCGCCTGCAATCCATAAACCTACATGTACGTACATGCACGTCAAAAGCTAGGCACTCAGTGAAAAAGAACAAAGTTGAATTAGGTAGTAGAATAGGCTCTTTTGTAGGATTTTCAATCCAAGCCACACACCAAAGCTACCTCTCTGCTGCAGTAAGACCAGAACAGAGTTTCACAGTAGCAGGTAGAAAGCTCTGACCTGGGGCTGGAGACCATCTATCAGGAGAACAGTTCACTACCTTTGCAATTATTTCAAATAAGATTTCTAACAGGAGGTCATTTTTTAATGTCACATGGGTGTGCTGGTTGCAAAATACAGAATGGGTGAAAAACAATGAAACTCTCAATGCTACCAAAGGCTGGTAAGCCTAGTTTAGGAGAATGCAAAAGCTGTTCATCCTTCCATGGAGGTTTAGACTTCCAGGCTTTTGAATTCTCCAATGAAAGGAACTCACCTGCTTTATCTACATCTCTCACTTCCCTCCTCATATACAGAAGCCCCAACATTTTAAGGATGTGAATCAACACTGAAAGAACTGCACTCCACATGACCACAATAAAACTGTTGCCGTGACTTCTGTAAACAGTCTCTTTTTGTCATGTTATATTCTCTGACCTTTCAAAGAGAAGGGACAATGATCTCTGAAATTATATAAAAAAAAAGCAAAATAAAATGATAACAGTTATATGTTGCCGAATTGTGTGTGTTTGGGACACCGCACAGGACAAAAGCTTTGATCTGATAAACTGCTGGCCCAGTTCAGTGCATAGGTTCCTCTGTATCGATTAACAGATCTTCACCCTAACTCAGCAGGGTCTACTAATATTTCAGCATAATCTATTAATACCAATTTGCTAGCATTGGTGGGATAAGAAAAGCAAACAGAAGGCTTTTTTCTTCCCCCTGTGCTATTTCACCAGGATGCTAATGGAACAACGTATACCAGCCCAGAAAACACTCCTTCTGGTGCAGGCATTGGGAGGTCAGCCATAAATTACTTTCCAGAGGGCATTCTAAGGACAGTAGCAAAGCCAGAAGCAGGGAGATAGCTTCCCCTGGGAGCACATTTTTCCTAGACAGAAATATTTGTACGTCTGGGATGTCTCAGACTGGCCATGAATGCTCTGTGGAGATGTTCTTTGCATATGCACAAAAGCACCCAGGCTTACTGATGTCCATGCATAGACTGCTTCTCTGACCAGGCTGTTCGTATCTGGAAATCCCTGGCAAGCGCTTAGCAGACTTGGCATCTTTCCCCAAAGAGAAGCCACATTTGGGCAGAAATCTCAAGAAGTCCGCCAGCCACAGGACTGTGCGTCTAAGCTCGAGGCTCGGCGTGGAACGGCCGGTGCAGAGCGGCGGGAGAGGCTGTGCACCGTCAGCAGTGCCGGTGGCTCGGGAGCAGGGAGCGCTCTGCAGAGCGCAGCCCCGTGCGCGCCCGACGTGCAGCCTCGCTGCGTGTCAGGACGCACACAGACACTCACACCTGCGGCCCAGCTCTCCTAGGGGCCAGTCTAGCCGGCGCAGTCCCCAGAGAAACATCATGGCTCGGAGGCAGCACTGGTTCAGACAGCTGCAGAAGTGTTTCTTTAGTGAATGAATGGCTTTTGATAACCATTTGAACATGAACATTGGCAACTTTTTAGATAGAAATATCATTAAAACAGCATCAACTCCCCTCCCCAGCAGCCCATTTCAAACCCCGAGTAATAACAACTTTGGCATTTTTTCCACAGCATAATTTTCTCCAGTTGCAGTTAGTTTTACACTTTTTATCACTGATGCAGGTACTCCCTCTTCATCTTAAAAATAATGTGTTTCTTTGGCCCAGTTGAAAATAAGCATGTGAGGAGGTAAAGCACAGGGTTCTTAGTAATAGTTCTGAGTGAGAGTCGCAGGAACCATTACTACTTGAGAGCTGACGCAGTGGGGTTTCCCTCTTTCTCTCTAGAATCTTTTCCTTGAACCCTTCTGGGCATGGACACAGCCTGATCATGAACAAGATACTTTTCAGAGATGTAAATAGTTATAAAACAGTATTCTAATACCTTGGAGGCTGTACTGTCTCTTCTGAGACACAGTCCTAATAGAATATAAGAAAAGAACTTGGTGTGGATTCAGAAATTAACTTGCTCCCATCCTGCCAACACTTTTATTTGGGACTGATACTGATGCACTTTCTCTTTTCTGAAACAAGCACAAATAAAGAAGGTGTTTATAAGATGATGACCTGCAACAACTGTAGATTTCCATTTGCAACTTAGAGATGGATTCAGGAACACACAGGTTGCTGGTGAACCAGAATATATCAGTGCTTTCCTGAATTGGGTCCTTTCAAAGTTATAATAAAACAAAGCAGGAGATGGCTAGGGAATCACTGTCGCTATAAGACAGCATTTATTTCTTTTCCATTATTAATTACAGCACTTTAATAGAAAACATATTTATTTATTTGAAGGAGGATGCCCTAATAGTAATCTATCAGATCATGTCATCTTTGCAATAGAAGCTCATTTTGCAGCAAATTTAAATATTAAACACACTGATCATCACAAAAGCTCCTCATCCTCAAAGAGCATCTCAAATATGTTGCAGCATTTTTACCCTACTGAGACACTAATTAAATTTAGCCATCTAATTACTGTTGTTCTACTGAACCTTCCTTAATCTACAACCCTTTAAAGGTTGTTTGGGAAATTCATTCTGTTAAAGACCAAAAAGCATGCAAAGCTTCAGAAAAATATTTTCTATGCACTGGGAACTAAAATTGTATTATATAAAGTGGTCTTTGGGTATATAGTTTGTTTAAATTAAATTTCAAGAGCAAATCAGTGAGATCTATTTTTCTTACTGATTTAACTTTTTTTTCAAGCTACTCTGGACTAATCTAAAATTGCGTTAAAAGGAAAGATACTTTGTACCCCTTGTCCAAAAAGAAAGGGAGGAGAGAAGCCTGAACAGTTTTACAAAGTTTTGCTTTTACATAATTTTGAAGTTATCAAGAAAGTTTCTAAGGTGACGTGCACATCATGATGAACAACCACATCACCGTAACCCTCCTAGGGCAAGTCATCTAAGCACAGCAACAAGATAGCACAATGTCATAAGAGGTTTCTTTGAACATTCATAGCTTTCATAGCTTAAAACATGTTAAACCTGTGCCTTAAATTCAACATAAAGTTCTAAATGAGCAAAAGCACTCAGTTTGCAAAAGCAAACCGTTTACAACCTACCATTCAACAGGAGAAGTTTCATGAAAACTGCTGGCTCTCTTGCTCATGTAAACCATGAGCTTTACACAAGGGAACGAACAAGACCAAATGTGTTCCCACGTTGTAATAAAAGCTGTACGGGGTTCAGGATGTTCTGAATAACATACTTTTCTAAAATCACATCAGATTTTGCTATGGTTAACACTGTTACCAGGCCTACTTACTTAGCATATCCCTCAATCTCTTGCCTATCACCATCTTTTTCCTTCTTTTTTAAGTTTTAATGACTAAGACAAAAGCTTTGACTAAGTTCAGTATCATATCAGCTACATCTGCGTAGTAAATAAGGAAAGGGACTTAACTTTTTAATTCTCTTCCTTTATTCCCCAGACTGACATGGCTGATACAATATTTTATTTAGTGGACAGAGGGAAACAAGGAGTCAAAAGGCAGGATGCATTGGAAAATAAGCAAGCAGGTCCTATATTTTGCTTCGTCTCAATAGGAGGAATACCTTAAATTGCAGCTGGTGAGAAATACCACTAAGTGCTGCCAAGGACAGCAACACCCAGAAACAGAACTTGAAACACTGACAGCTAAGGAGCCTGTAACACTGCTCCTGACACAGCTACCTGTGACTGACTCAGATAACAAAAAGAACATGGACATATCTTTCAAAAAGTGACCCCTCGGCTGCCCACTTTAAGTCTTTTAAACTTACTATGGGAACAGACGGTCCCTGTGTGCTCCTGAAGCTGCTGACACATATGTGCACGTATATATAGAACCACGTAGATGAGTACCTGCTAAGAACAGGTTACTGTTGTCTAGCGCAGCATTAAGTGCCAGCAGCTAAGTTTAGCAAGTCCTGCCATTTTTTGATGACATGCCATACATTGCCTTAAAGTCTCTGTCACCAGTCCTCCAATTATTGCACCATAAAGCATGTAGAGTAAGTGCTATATGCCTCCTGCATCATGCACAGCCGCATCACAATCTCTGCATTCAATCTGAGCACTTTTCTCGCACAGCAAAAGAACAGCAAATCAAGCAGAAGTAAAAAAACAGTGCCATATGGAAACTATACTACTATGCTATTAGTAAGAAAAACAATGGACAATTGACAGATGTCAAACTGGAGCAATCTCTATCTCAAGGAATATCACAGTATAATTATTAATTTCCCATTCCACTCTAATGTGGGATATCTCTTGTGTGACCTATGCGTGACCTATGGTTTTACTGCAAAGTTGTAGCAAAACTGGACTAACCTTAGATAAACTCATTTTGATTTAAGGTTATTTCTGACAGCTTACCTTAATAGTGGTATAACACTTGACTGCCTTAGGTTGTTTTGACTGGGGGGATATAGGAACATTTCCCAGAAGGACACCCCAGTCAGATCTTAAAATCTATCCATCTGCAGCCTTCTTCCCTCCCCTTTTCTCTACAGAAGAGAAATACGGACAAACAGAAAAGTGCCTCCCTCAAGCAGGTTCTCTCAAGTTTGGGACATGGGGCTTGCCCTCATGGCTACCTGAACATAACCTAGAGGCATCCTCATTTCCACAAATAAAACACACAAGAAAGAGAAGAAGAAACAACAAAAGAAAAAGCAGGAATGGTGCTATGGCAAGATTCCTGCATAATAGTTTTATTCTCCTGAACTTATTTAAGTGGTTAAGACATTGAGAGTTAAGAAATAGAAGATGTAGAAGGATGCAAAAGGAAAGGCAAGGAACTAAGGAAGCTGCTTCAAAAGTCAAAACTAATACAGTACCTCTATCCCATTTAAAGTTTACCATTAGCAAAGAGGTTTACAGTCTCTTTAAATAGTATTCATTTTTAACTAGATTACCAGATATCCTAATTCACTCAGAATTCAACATGTGTTAAAAGCACATAGTATAGCTTGTAAGACTAAAAATGTGCAATTTATACTGTTCAGTTTCAACATAGTTCTTTTTCTTCAGTTACATTACAGCATTATCTAAAATATTAATTCTCACCTTCTGTTGTAGTATGTGTAATGTGTATGATTGTAAAATAACTATTTCCAACACGCTGGCAAAGAATTAGATTTAACCATGATGAAATTTTTCTTCCATTTTAATAATGTATCTAGCATTTAATTCACTTATAAACTATTAACCAGATGTCTGTCTGTCCAAGTACTATAAGCTCTAATCGGAAAAATCATATTGCACTATAAATTATGCATAGCAAGGGTTCTCTGATTAAACTGAAATAGGTGCTGCTGTGGTTATCCATCATAGTTAAAATGCCACGTGTCCATACCATACATCAGCATGCAAGCACACTTGTCACATATTTCCCATATCTTATGTACTTCAAAACCAGAACAAAACCACAGCCTCGAGTACAGAATAAATACAGGAAATTGCTCAAAGTCAGTTCAGTTTTCAACTTTGCTTCCCATTTTTTTGCCCTATTTGCTGCTGACAACAATTCTTCTTCAGGCAGTACCTTCACTTTGTCTCTGATAGATTACACTGTAATTTCAAGAAATGAAAATTATTACCCTGCTGTTTGCACAGTCTGCAGTAAGGGCATTAGAAATCTTCATTGCCAAATATGCCAAAACATTAATTTCTTAATGAAACCCTGGGAAGGCAGCCATGTACTACAGGTCCAGCTTTAGTGTTTTATCAGCATAAAACAAGACAACTAATGCATTCTAAAGGAAATAACAGAATCGTATGATTACAGATTATCAGTTGCAAAGCCTTTTAGCATGTAAGTATTCTGAATAAAGAAAATATTCTTACTTGACCACATTAACAGATTGTATTACCATATAAAACACATTAAACAAACATAATAAGTGCTATAATTGACACTATTTTAAGTTCTGGTGCACCTTATCCATAAAAGATAAAATGTGATGAACTCTGCTCATCAAGAAAGCATGAATGCAGATGAGTATTTAAGTGTAATATTCCACAATAATTCTATGGTCTTGATTCTAAGCGTAAGAAACAGCTGTTAATAGCACGATTTCATTTGCACAGAAATCTTACACAATCTGAGAGCAGACAGCCCAGGATATTCTTCCTGCATCAATAACTTCCAGTCATACTACAAAAACTTATAAATCTTCAGACTGCTTCTGAAGGCACGTACTTATATGCCTAGCTGTGAGTATCACTGTGAGTAGTCCCAATGAAACCAATTAGTTGACTCAGAGTAATTAAGTATTAAAGCTAATTGCAGCTGTTACTGAGAATTAGGCCCTTCTTTTTACCAATTTTTACAGTTAATATACGTGACCAGTGTTCCTGTTCTCACAATTATTTTATCTGAAAATTTGGAAAATGTGCTTTCCTTAAAACCTCAGTTCCAAGAAAAAAAAGGTTTCCAATGAAACAAGAAAACAAAATATACCCTTGCAGAAATAAACTTAATTAAGTCTACCCAACAAATTCATCAAGCAAGAGGCAAGTATAAGGATAGATAATTTTTCAATCAGATAAATTTTGCCATGTAAGTTTTCATGAAGGAGGTTACCAGAAAAGCACTACAGCAGCCTTAAAATCACATGTAATCCAGACAACTGTAAAAGACACAAGGTTTTCATGCCTTGATCCATAAGCAAATATATACCTTACTTCCTTCTCTCGGAGTCATTCTAGATCAATGACAGGATCATTGCTTGCACCGGTATTAGCTGATCTCCTGACATGAAAAGGTGACACTTGTGTGTAGTGCTAAAGGGAAGGATTTTTTTTAGCTATTTTCAATAACATATTCAGCATTCTGAGAAATAAATTTGGTGTGGTTTTCACTCTTTCTGCTTCCATGATTGTGATTCATTATGCCTTTCCCTTCAAATTGTCCCCAATTCTGTTTGCTAGATAAAGCCTGCATTAATAATTCCTGCTTTGATAATAGCATGGACATCTCTCCTCTTTACAGGATTTCAAGAACCTTAGAACTAGCTTTTCCTATGTGGCGCTGATTTCAGAAACTTGGGGTGGCATTATTAAGACAAAGATCTACCAAACCAAATTAAACAGGTAAAATGTCAGCGTCAGTTATGATTTCTTCACTCAAAATAGAACGTTTGCCTGGTGTATTATACACTGTTGATGCTGAGACCCTTGCAGCAATGTCACTTGGCCCTGGAAGGGGCCTATTATCTTAAATGACCACATGATACATGTCAAATTTAGAGACCTGTTTTCACCCACATATTGGGGGAAAAGCCAGGGTTTTTCTCCTCAGTTTGAAATGCAGGTGTAGAACAAGTGATGGGTACAAATCTGATCTTCAGCTATACTCCAAACTATGCTTAGTTGCAGCATTAAGATTAATGGCTACAATTCAATTTAGGTGAAGTGCTGATGCAAGTTTTGGTAATGCAAAGTCAGTTGCTTAGGCTCTAGGTATTAAGCAATTCTTTGCCAAAATTGGTGATTTGGGTTCATAAATCCAAAAGAATATCCATGACAATAACCTAAAGGACTGATTATAGCAGAGGGTAGATGGAGTCTCTCCAAGCATGCATTTTTACTAATTTTTCTACAGAAAAACCTCCCACAAATATTAGAAAGCTACTACTACATATTTCTCCCTGGTTCTCATGAGTCCAAGCTTTTCTATCTTAAACTTAAAAACCACCTTATTTTTAAAAATATTTTTAAAAATCCAATTATGTCCTCCAGATTACGGCTTAAATATCATTTCTAATCTAATAACTCCAATACATCCAAAGCAGTTTAAATTCTTAAATCATTTTAAGGATTATTTATTTTAATCATGAAACCATGGTGAATATTTTATTATTAATATGCACAAAAGTATGTTGGATAAATAGAATGAAAATATAAGTACAAAATGTAATAAAACTTGAAATAACTAAGGGGATGATTAATTGGGCTAGTTGACTAAATCATATGCAAGAATGGCCAGAGCAAGTCCAGAAACTTCAAACCACGTTTTCGAATCAAACGATGGGTTGTAGAAAAAAGAGAGGAGGGGAGGGGGAATGGAGATTTCCTGTGCAAAATCCAGTGAAGTCATTTAACTTTATTTTCATACTTTTAGATTTTACCCACCTGAGTGAGCTGTGCAAAACTCATGGTTAATTTTGCACAGTGGCAGTAAGTGCAGAAGTCAAGTAATCACTGAAAACTTCTCCTTGATCAGAGAAGATAAGCCTACCACCTTTCTATATAAATCAACATGTATGACTCTATGACATGACAATATCTTTCCATCAGAATGCAAAATCATGTATCATTTTACCCTCTGAGAAGTATCAGCACAACTCTAAAGCTATATGATGAAAGGAATAAAACAACACAAATGATAACAATACAGCATTTTATCATGCAAGACTGAAAATCTGTATGACTTGAGTAGATTGTGGGCAGTGATAGGGCAGAGAAAATGGAAGAACATTTTGATTTCAACTCTGGGTGCAGTCAGGCTGGGAAAGTTCCTGTGTATAAAGCCAGTGAACCCTCTTTCAGGTTTTTTGTGTCCTAGCTTTCCCGCCCATCCACTGCCTCACAGGAACAGCCAGCTAGGTCCGTTTCCCAGCTCGCTAACATTTGTCTCAGCCATTCAGCAGTTTCTGCCGGGACCCTCCTCCTCCTTCTCCTTCTCTTAAGCAACGGTACGTGAATTAATTCTGCTGGTTATGTGAATTAATTCTGCTTGCAGCAGCAGGCTGCTGTTCCATCCCCCCCACAATGACATGAATTAATCACCACGTCTTAAGCACAGTAAATTGAATTTAGTTCACCTGTCTCTCTAGAAATTAAGATATTTCTTCACTAAACATGGCCAAAATGTGGACAATTTTAACACCTCTATGTTATTATTTTCAGAGCCACTCAGTCACTTCTCTCTCAGTGTCACTCCCCCAGAACACATTCCAGGAGAACATGTGGCTCCATACAAAGAGATAAAGCAGAACTTTCATCATCTAAGGGAGGCAGAGATGTGCATTTCTGCAACTTGGCTCAGATCCCTAGCTGAAGCCAACAAACGATTTATGTCACTTGAGGTTCCAGCCACTTAGGTGAGATTGCTGAGACTTAAGCACCTCTGTGCTGTGCTTCAGGGCCAGCCCCGCCAGCCACACTCTGCAGCTCATACAGTCTGCAAAACCTCTCTCTGCTCAGCCCTGCTCATACCACTCTCCTCTCCTGCAGAGTCCAGCACTTGCACTCCTCAGGCCACAGTCTTCTGTTCAGCGACACCACTGGCCCCTGCTTTTGAGATTTTTTTTAAAAATCATTCAAAATCCAATTTCATCCCTGCCCCCCGCCCGTTTCACAGCAGAGCAGCTAAATATATGCCTCCTGAAGAAACAGCCCTGCTTTGTGACCCATGTGCAGTTAGTGTAGTCATTTTGTCCTTATACCTTCTCCAAAGCCCTGGCTTTTATTTCACCCCAAGTCTTCATCCCCGGATTAAATTTTAAGCAGAAAGTTAACCTTGTTCAAATAAAAAATGACATTCGGTGAACTCTCTGAGCCACCTCAGGAAGACCCAATGGGAGCTGAGATGAAAATAGGTTCTGACTTTGCTTAACTTGATCACTCTGCTAGAATCAACTTCATGAATGACTGCAATATAAGGCTTATATTTCTTCAGCTAGGACATATGAGCCTGTAATAGTGACTGACACAAGAAGGGATGAGAGAGATCCTGGTTTGATCAACTCAACATGGTAGTTTCCCCTCCTCTAACAAAATCAATGCAATTACAACATAGATTTTCCACACAGTCTATGGACTCCATATAAAGGATTAGAAAAATAAAAGGCATCTTGAATCATTTAGTGAGTTATTAAATAATGCCTTTTTATCAGGTATCATCTCTACAAATATATCAACCTTTAAAGTGACTTATCATGCATTGCGATTTTAAAAGTAAAATACTTGGCAAACAGAGGTGAATATGAATTGGTCAAAACCTGTAAACACATACGTACTTCTCAGATGGCACAGTACCAGAAGAGAGATTGTGCTATCTGACAGTTGACACAGACGGAGGCCCAAATTTTTAGAAGCAAAATCAAAATTAGTTTTTGGGTGTCTAGAGAAGAAAAATAGAAAAACAGTTCTAAAACTCTTTTGAGAAAATGTGCAATGAAAAACTTGAACACTTTGAACTTTCTAAAGATGGAGGCTAAGAAATGGACCCATGTCAGATGGTTAACCCTAAAAGAAAAGGATGGAAAATCAGAGGGAACTAAGAAAGATCATCCAAAAGCCAGAGCCAAGAGCACACTTTATATTACTGTAATCTACTGTATGTAGATTGATTCAGTGTCAAATATGCAAAAAAACTGCATCTGTCTATAGCTTTATGATGTTACACAGCTACATTAATTTTGGTAGAAGAGGTAATTTAAATCCTTTGGGAAACATTATCCTCTTGATATTAGCACATAACTCAGATTAATGGGATTTGCATATGTATAGCAGTAAGGAGAACAACCCTGGGTTTGGAAAACAACTTTGTATTTTAATCAGTTTGAAAAGACCAACAAAAATATATATTGAGTTCCACTAATTGAACAGCATTTGTTAACTTGTGCTAGATAATAATTATGACTTAATCAATCAATAGGTAGAAACAAAATAAACAAGGATATTTTGGAAAAGTAAATGAAATGTGAATAATAAAGAGTTAAAATAATCTAAACAAAAAGGCAGGTAGAATTTGCCTTGTTAATTGTCTTAAATTGTTTTTTACAGGCCAGACCAAATTTATGTTGCACCCAAATTGTATAATTAACTCTGTGTGTGCAATCTTCCAGTTGTTCAACAATATAGATTACAGCAGTAATGGTATAATTATAACTTACAGCTGAAGTAGATAAAAACCTCCTAGTTCTTAACCAGTGGTTGTAATTAAGAGTGGAGAAGGGTAATATTCACAGCATCTGCTTATGCTTCATTAATAAGATTGGATTTCATATTCCAACACAGTAACGCTTCACTACAACCCTGACCATGTCCTGGGGAATGCAACTTTGCTTGTAGGCAAGCAGCTGCATAAGCAGTGGTTGAGCAGCAGCTGTAGACAGGGAATGCATCAAACAGGAAGCGCACTAGGAAGAGGTTATTTCCTGTGCCCTGAGCATGCCTTTGCTTACAACTGCATCAATGGGTGGAGGAGACGGCATTCTCCAGCAGAGGGGAATAAATACACGTATCCTTGTGCATACACACACACAGAACCCTGTAAGAAACGACGCAGGGAGAGGTAGGTGATTCTCAGCGGGTGCCGTTCAGCATCCCGGCGGCGGACAGCGCCACGACGCCGCTCAGCACCGCATCCACCGCATCCAGTTCAGCACCACGGCGGCGGACAGCGCCACGACGCCGCTCAGCACCGCATCCCGTTCAGCACCATGGCTGCGGACAGCGCCTCGCCGCCGCCGAGCACCACGCCGCCGTTCAGCACCACGGCGGCGGACAGCGCCGCGCCCTGGCCCTAGCGTCAGCCACCCGCGGGAAGGGCCCGCGCGGGGACGCGTGTCAGCCCTGCGCGCGGGGAACCTGCCCGGCCACCCGCGGGGCGGGCTGCGGCAGCGGGGCACTTCACCTCGCCATTCGCCAGCGCTTCCTAAGGTATTAAGAGTTATTTGGCATCCTCTGTAACACATTAATAACATGTTTTTCCTCTGCAATGTTGCTGGACACTTAACTTTAGAAATACTTTTTATGCACACACACACAAAATTAAAGACTTTTGCGCCTTATAAGCAGCATGTTTCAAAAGTAAATTGTCCCCCACCATCAGGTACAAGCAAAAGTGGCTAAGCAAATTTTCTAACACCCATTTCCTCAGTGCACACAGTTTCCAGGTGCAGGCCTCCCAGTTTGTGTTTCCTCAGAAAACTGGAAAGTCAACCCAAAAGCTCAGTAATGAAGTGGGAACCACAGGCACGTTTTGCTTGCGTTAGATCACTCACTTGATATGGGTTGCTAAGCAATTTTTTTTTTTTACTAAAGCTCAAAACTACTCACTGCCAGATGGATTAATGAAAACACACACTTGCTCCGCTTCAGACACTTTCCATTTATGTTTCTCAATACACCAGGACTGTTTCTTTTAATTATTTATTTTAAAGGAATTCCATTCCCAGGTTTGAAAGCAAAGCTCTGCTACACATGTTAAAGGGAGCAAGGCAGAGGGGAGGAAGACAGCAAAGCTGAGCACATTTACCAAATTTTCCTGTATGTTGCAGAAAAGAGGTACCTAGAGACTTGCACATCTTCCGGGATTTGTTGTAGTAGCAAAGCGTGCCTAGCTCAGCATAAAGATGAGAGGCACCAGGTAACTTCAAGGTGCCTTCCTCTTAACCAGTTTACCTATTTATGACGGCATGACATGACAGTATCACCTGTGACAGTGCAAGCCTGGTGCATTTTGGCAGTCCAGTCAAATGTACAGAGCCTCTTTTTGCACGCAGACATGCTCCTTCTCATTTCACCTCCTTCTTTGCTCCCAGTTCCTTAGCCCTGGCATTTGGCACCGTAGGCCAACTAGGTCACCACCCAACTTACCTACAGCTCGTTTTTTTTGGGGGGGGGTTGCTTAAAGAAGTCATGACGTGAAGGCAACAGCGACCCAGCGTGCGCACCCAGCGCCGGGGGGCCGCAGGGAGGGGTCCCTGCGGCGGCCGCAGGGCGCAGCGCGGGGTCCCTGCGGCGGGGGGCACCGCGGGGCCGCTCTCACCTGCGTCGAGGTTGAAGGAGATGCGCGCCTCGGCCAGGTACGGCGTGTCGCTCTTGGAGCGCACCCTGCGGATGGGCCGCCGGTCGATGTCCTCCTCGGATGAGGCCGCCATTAACGTGGGCACGGTGAGCAGCGTGGCCCGGCGAGCTGAGGGCGAGCGGCGAGCGGCGGCGCGGGGCGGCGGGGGAGGAGGGGGGAGGAGGAGGAAGAG
>VWPW01026100.1:278861-426973 GCA_013389825.1 Crypturellus undulatus
GGCACCGGCACCGGCACCGGCACCGGCACCGGCACCGGCACCGGCACCGGCACCGGCACCGGCACCGGCACCGGCACCCCCCGACCTCCCCGCTGCCCCAGGGCAGCCCCGCAGTCAGGCGGGACCCCGCGGGGCTGAGGTGCTGCCCCTTCTCGCCCGCCTCGGCCCCGGGCTCACCCCGTGAGGGAGTGATATGGGGGGCCCAGCATTTTCCACCGCAATGTGACGTGGCTGAGGGGCTTTGTGCCATTGCTCCTTTTTTTTTTTTAATTACCCTTTTTTATTGTATTTTTTAATGACTTTGTCACTTGAGCTTTAGACTCATGTTCATATCTCCCAGTGGCAGGTGTTTGGGGAAATTAAAACAAAACAAAAACTCAAAAAACACAACCCCCATCTGTTTATTCTTCCATCTATGTTTTAGCCTTACCAGAGAGGAGAAGTGATGTTTTTATTTGCAACCCACAGCCAGAGTTAGGAGTTGTGGGTTTGCATCCCACCTTCGGTCTAAAACATGCTTTCATGTGGCCCTAGGCAAAGACGAGCAACTCGGCCCCTTGGTCACAAAATAAGGATAAGGTTTTGCTGCTTCCCCTGCTGTGGAGGTTTGGAGGTTCTCATGTGGTTGCGCACTGTCTACCATCCTGGGGCTCCAGGCTCACCAGGACCTTCGGATATTAGTGTAATACAAATAACAAAAAATGCCTTTTTTTAACTAATTAGCATGGAAGTTCTACACAAAGTAAGAGTTTAACAGCTACAACATGAGTGTAGTGAGTGTACTAGTCCATTGCTTAATGCAGATCGTGTAAAGAAAGCATGATCTGCTTAGAGTCGCCAAGTTGTTCGGCAGCTCAGATGATATCTTTAGTTTCGGGTGACCTCCCTAATAAGAGTTTCAGGGAATGCCAGTGCTGCTGTAGCTCTGCGGGCAGCCCTTGGCAGCTCTGACTCGTTTTGGGATGGGTCTCACTCATTCCTGCAACAGTTCTGTGTTGCACTTCTGCCAATAAAGCTAGCGATGTTTGGGGGCATGCTGGATGTTTCTCCATGATTATAATATTAAGTCTAGCTGAATTCTGCTGTTAGGTCTAATCCCTTCATAAATGTGCAGAACAACTGTCTTTTTTCTTGTTGACTGGACTGGGTAGAGTGCAAATAGATGATTCTTTTTTGAAAACTCGTTCTTTCCTTGTTTGCGAAACCATTTTTTTTTTTTTTGCTGTCTTGTTGATCTCCCTGTCTGAAGACCCAGGCTAATTCATGGGAACGCCTGTTGTTAGCACTTGCAGGAGAACTTTGGGAAGGATTCATGTTCAGATGTCCTTGGTGATCCATCATGTCACAAGGTGAACAAGGAGTTACCCTCTGGCGTGTGTACAACACAGTGAAGTCTTCCTTAAGCATCCACCGTGCTTAAGAGGGGAAGGGATGTTCAAGTCATACCTGAATTATCCAGGTTGAAGCAGATCCTTGCCTCTTCCAGGTAGGGGGTGTCACTCTTAGACCGGAGTCTTCTGATGGGTCTCCGGTCTATGTCCTCCTCTGAAGATGCTGTCATCAGTGTCGGCACAGTGAGAAGAGTTGCCCGACGAGCTAGTAAGAAAGAACGAAGGGGAGAATAGTGGGAGAAAGGAGAAAGGGGAAGGGAAACGAAGAAGAAACAGTGGGGAGGAAGAGGAGGGAAGAAGAAGGAAGAAGGAGAAGGAAAATCACTCAGTATAAAATAAAACCTTTACTATATAGCAAAAGAAGCTGTTTCCTGAGGGTCCCTTCCTCCCATGCTGCAGAATTTAAATGCAGTGCTGAATGATGCAAAGACAAGATGAGAAAAGAAGGCTAGGCAGGGTGCCCTGAAGATACAGGTTCTGCTCTATTTCTACCACAGAATTCACATTTGATGTTCCTAGTCTTGCCACTTAAACTGCTGTTTTCACAGCTGTTCACAAGCTGCAGCCCCCGTGTTCTCAACAGAAGTTTTGAGACTGTGGTGTCTGAGTAATGGAAGTATTAAGTACTCTCTTAGTTTTCTATGGAGACTGTGCTTGGAGCACAAGTGATACATACAGCAACTCTCCAAATTCAGTTTCTCAATGCTTTAATTTGGCCACTGAAAGTCAACAGACACTTTGTGCTCTTAATTTCCTTATGCCTTAGTTTCTCAGCTATGAAAAAGCAGTGGGGCGGGTCATCATCTTGCTTCCTAGTAGGGATTTTGTAAAAATATAAATTCATTAGTATTTGTAAATTATCCATATACTTTACATACAAGATTAAAAACATGCAAGGAAATTAATATTTCTTTCTTCTGAACAGGGCTTAAGTGGCTTGAGGCCATGCCTTCAAGGAGGAGAAAGCAAAATATTTAATACTGGCTTATTAAGTGAGCACTGCCCTCTCTGTGCACTGATGAAATAAGTTGTAGGATAGTAAAAAATTACTGAATCATCATATAATTAGAAACTGTACCATAATACGTATGTATAAGGGAAGTGAATTAATGTTGCAGAGGCCTAAGAATTTAGCACTTGACCCCACAATCTTGATAATTTTCCTTTAAAGTAGGTGCTTTTTTTATGTGAAAAGCAATTATGAGTGTCTGCCCAGTGCTTTCGGTGCTGAGCAGAGCGCAAACAGAAGGGTCCCTATAGATATATTCCCCTTAATTCTCTCTCTGAGTTGAAGAGGGTTATCACAAATGCTGCATGGCATCTGGCTGATCATTTCACATATGAGTATCATGCTAGGTAGGGACACTGCATGTTCCTCCTCTCCATCTGGGAAGAGAATTCCTGCCTGAAACTCCATCCTCTTAAGGACTATTAACACCAACTTGCATAAGAGAATGTACTCATTCTTATAAGAGAACCTCCCCAAAATATGCAGCTTAGGAGATTCACACCACCCCTCAAAGGTTACCCTGTTGTTAGCACTTTGACATGGACTTGGGAGAGCTGGGTTTAATTCTTGTGCCTGATGCAGTCCCACACGTTCATGCTCTCAGTTGGAAGATGGAGTGTCCTTGCACTCTTTCCAAAAGATCCAAAAGAATCCCCAAACCCTGGATTTTTCTTGCTGCTTGGGCATCATCTGGACTGAGAAAGTCATAATTTTTTGTTAGCTACCACACTTCAGATAACAGTAAAACTCTGTTTTCCTCCTGGGGATGAAGAGCACAACTGACTGACAGTGACTAACAGCAAATTCTACAGTCTTGCAATAGAGATTTTCTTTAAAGAGATTTGTTAGAGTTCTAAATAATATCTGTCTATTGGAAGCCTTCAGATGCCTAACACCAGTCAGGCTTTAGGCACGATAGCATATAATTAATATGATTTAACAAAAGCTGCCACTCTCTATTTTTCAATTTGCAGAATTATATAGTTTACCAAAAAAGCATTGGTCTTGGTATTTCCACTCTAGACTATTTGTTTTTTGGTTTTAACTAGCTTTCTTTTAAGATTTTGCTCATTTCTAATTTACCATGTGGATTTGAAATAGAAGCAAAGGGCAAAATTGATTTAGAGGGATCAGCTGTTCAGATTATGCTAAAGCAAACATCACTATTAGACTGTAAACTATTTCTCTCTTGTAATGGATGTACAGTAAGAAGATAAAAGCAAATGGAAAATTTCTGCAATGGAAAATTTTGTATAATGCCTCATCAAATTTGCACATAAGGATGATTTATTTTTATATGAAGTCAACATTGTAAAAAATATCTTGCAAAACAGCCATATACAAGATTTGTCTGATAAATTGATCCAGTGGTAGTTCAAGTTAGTGAAAGGGTACCCATGCATTTCATGAGTGTCTGGATAGGGCACAGGAAACTATTAGAAAAAAAAAGAAATTTAATATTCCATTATCTTGTGCAGAAGATGAGTTATTTTTTCTTTGTGATTATTTATAAATTATTTTTACTTTGGGCATAAAAATGTTGGGATGTGGCATGTATTTGTTTTCACTAGAAGTAGATGGATGTTGGAAGATGTTTCCTGAAGCAATTAAAACATATGACTTAAACCATGATTATCTCCCCCTTACATGTATATATTTAAGTATTTCCTGACAGAAGTGTTCACAGAAAGACTGGAAATTTTAAGTAAATGAAAAAAAACCTCAATGGACATATTACCTTTCCTGACATAAACTGTGGCACTCCTTATGAAGAAGATTTACCTTTTTTTTTTAGTAAAGCTATTAGCCTCATCTGACCGATCTGTCTATCACAGAAAACCAGAAACTATTTTTAGCTTCAGATACTTTCCACAAATGAGTTCAATCTCTGATATACATTTTAAGTGATGCCTTTAAAGGAAATTTATAAAGGCCTCTTAAAGGTCTTGGAGTAAGAACCGCCCTGCAATACTCATTAAGGGATGGCTCATACTGCAAATACGTTTGAGACCGGTGTATGGAAACTCAATGTAAACAGCCACTCTAAATACTATATTTTTCCTAGAATGCAAATAACTTGATTTAGATGATAGGCTTAAAGGGGGATCAATGCGTTTTAGCAATACCTTGCTTGGTATTCGTTAGAAAAGGAAAAGATAAGAATGCTTATGTGGGAAAAACTCTTTAAAAAAAGATGCTGTAATGTATGTAATAACACACTAAAACTAATTATATATAATTGCAAATTCATTGTCTCAAAATACTGTATGTTGTTGAAATATAACACAAATGCACACTTGGAAGAGGGGAATGTGAAATACATGAATGATTATATTGCATTAGAGGCATTTTAAACAGAAATTTATATAAAAAAGTAAATTTAAAAGTATATTTAGTTACACCTACAAGTGATCTAATTTTTGAATATTGCTTGAAATCACAGAAAACCTGGGAGGATTGCAAATATATTTTTTTTAAAGATATTTTTTCCATTAAAATACACTTTTACATATTTTAATAAAAATTACTGCTAATTTTTGTTTGCCAAGAAGTATTCTTTGCTTTAAAATATCAAACTATAGATCTTTTAAGACCTGTATGTTTAGAAAAACTGTGGACTTTTAACCCCAAATCTTTCAGAAGTGAAAAGTCATCCTTTTCAAAATTGATTAGAAAGCCCATTAGAAAGCCATATTTGGAATGCATTGGAAAGTATATGTTTCTGATGCATATAATCAAAAGCAACTTCAAATAATGTGCAAATAGCCATAGAGGCATGATTTTTTACATCAAAAATTTTTCAGACTTTTTTTGAGGAAAAAATCATTTCTCAAGGTAAATTTTGAATAACCTTTTATCTTTAGAATACCTGTGAGATTATTTTAATTGCAAGGCTGCTGGGGTTGATTGAGTAGGATTCTTTTGTGCTACGTATTTTCATCAGAAAGTGCACAAACTTCTTACTTGAGTGTATTTTACTGGCACCAACTCCTCTTTCAGTTCTACTCCTCCTTCAAGCTTATCTGGAAAGGGCTCAGTATGTTAAGATACATGTAGATAACACTCACATATATGTATTTCTGGATAAATAGTAGCTTTAAAACCATAAATCTACACTTGTTTTGATGCATTTAGAACACGTTTTTCTAGGCTAAAAAAAAAATTAGGAATATTCTTTAAAGACTGTCCAAGCAATGGGTCCACATGGTTGTTAACTACAAAGTAGAACAACGTGGCCTGATTTAATGCCATTTGTTTTTCATTTTGCTTTAAATTCAAGTGGTGAAGAAGTGAACAATAACATTTGAAGCATTGGAGATGTGAAATGGGGCATGACCGGGAGAAGAAAAAAAAAGTAGAACGTGCAAACACTGAAAAGGACATAATTTGTCATTTTTTAAGAGTGATTTATAGGCTTGTGACTCCTGGACAAACAGAGAAACACATGCATATAGATTGCTGCATTTCACTACAGCAAAGGTGTTGAGATCTTTGACACTGGTTTGACATCAATAATCTGAAAGAAAGGACTTAGATATATAGTTTCAGAACACAGGCCTGAGAACTGTATACAACAGTATATATGCAAAAGGACCACCTTAGGTGGAAAGGGGAAAAACAAAAGTTAAAAAAAGATGGGGTAAATGTTGATTTATTATTTTCTAGGATTTAAAGTGGCAGAGGTTGACTACACCAGGAAGGCACACTTGCTATTACAAATTTGCTGTTATTAATGTTACTCATCTGAGAATCAGTGACAAATGGTCACTGCAATGGAATAATTCTGGACTGGGGTTTGGGGATGGTGCAACAATAAACAGTAAAATACTGGACATACTTTGATTTATAAAAGCAGAAGGAAAGTAGCACTGAATAGTCAGCAGTGATTAGAGTTGAGCATGTAGAATGAATCAGCAATCCGTGAATTAAAATAAATGAGCTAAAGTGAAGCACAGTGGAATATATAAATTCAGGAGATAAAAGAGGAAGCAGGCAAATGTGGAGTTAAAACTAAGTGGTAGCATTTTATTAAATCAAAGTTGGAAAACTGATATAAGAGAAGGATTTCTTGGAATCTCTTGAGCAATCATCCCCTGTGCATCTATACAATATTATGAATATATTAACCATTCGCCCTATCTTTCTTGCTTATTTCAATATTTTTTACTACTTTACATTTTTAATCACTCTTTACAGTCATCAAGTAGCTTGCAGGAAGTTACAACCAGTATGTGAATACCTAATGTAAGTGGATCCATAAATAATGTATGAATATAAAGAGAGTTTAAGCTTAGCCTTCAAGAGAGTTCTGTTCAGTTAGTTAAATAAGCACAGTGTATCCTGCCAAACTGGCAAACAATTTCAAAGTATGTAGAAGCATCTTGATTAATGGAGATCATTTTAAGCATTGGGCCCCCTGCTGGTATAAGAGAATATGAAACTGGAAAAATCTGGACACAAGTTTCTAGAAAACTAGAAATTTTATACCCCTAACCTTAGGCTCACTGAAAAGCAGTGTTACACACAGCCTGCTGCGGGCAACCCTATTTTGCAATGGTCACCGAACCCTTCATTGCGATGTACTGAGTAGAAGCATCTTTTCTATATATATATATGTTCATTCAAGGAACTTTATTCCCTTTTGTACAGTCTAAATGCTAAGGGGGTTGAGGCACTGCCAGCTCCTTGCTGCAACTGTTTGTAGTCACAGGCAGTATGTATCACATAGGAAAAAAATTGGATATGAAGGGGGCAATGATGGCGCCAGACTCCATCTGTGGGCATTTACTCCACTAGAAATGGAGTTGCCCTTCTGCCCTTAAGTTCCTTGAATTTTATGCTTCATACTTTTAACAGGAAGGATTCATCATTCCCCTACTTGGACGTCTACAGCCTGCCTTATTAAACGCTAAGAGCTGGTACCACCTCTGCCTTTTGTTATACTTCAAAGGGAAGTCATGGTGTCCTTCAGGAAGACCCATCCAGCAGTGTTGACACACTGGTGTTCTTCATTTGCAGAACTGCAATTGGGACTGAGTCACAAGGCTCAGTGCTGGGGGCTGCTTGTTTCTTACTGCTGAGCAAGTCTGCCAGTTTCAGAAGATTAGCCAGCTTTCAACCTCTTTAAAAAAGAGCAAGAAGCTTCAGCAGCAGCCCTCCTGCTCCCTCTACACTGAGGCTCTTGCCCCCTTTCTTAGCTACGCTGCAGCAGCCATGCCTCAGCTGTGCTCCTCATTGATCCAGTCCTGACTGCTGACTCCCTGCTTAGCTGCCTCATCATTATGAACTTGACTGGTGAACTGGACTCTTGGCTGAACCTGGAGACTGTTGCTGGACCTGCTCTGCTGCCCTTATTTGGGTACCAGGCTACTTTACCTCTTGTTGGTGAGGCTCCTGCCTCTTCCCGTATCACTGGCTCTCGGCTCAACATCCCTTATGGAGCTGTCTGCTCCATCCTGCTGCTCCCTGACACCAGCCTGCTCAGCTCTGTCAAATCTGAGGTGTTTCTTTGCACGACCAAATGTAGAACTTCTTTCAAGTTGATGAGAACTAGTGTCTCTACAAAACACGCTAGAACTGAGATGGGAGTTTCACAGTTGTAGCTTTGAATTACTACTTGACATGTTTCAGGGAAGTTGCTTCCTTTCTTGAATTATGTCCTTTCTTGCAACATAGAATTCCTCTACCTCAATAAATACTGACAGCACAGGCATCTTTTGTCTGAGGTTGCTATTTGCAAATTTATAAGCAATGGAGAGAATAAGATATGATTTATGTTATCCCAAGGGAGATGTCTGAGACCAGGTGAAACATGCTGTTAAGATGACTATTTCTCCCAACGATTATAAGGGTGTCATAAGGGTCAGAGGTTTTAGGTGAAGACGTCTTCGCTGAAGACCCCTAAGGATAAGTGATCTGAATCCTATTGTAGACTATGTTACGTAACAGGTATGGCTGAAGGCAACACTCACAAGTGATCTTAGTATTTTATTTCCATGTGCTTCAAAGAGAGAAGCAATTTTCAAAAATTGGAGTTCAGGTCTACATTTAGAATTCAGATTAAGCTTTTTCCTAGAGCAAGGGGCCTGACCCCAGGAGTGATGGTCTGTTCTTCCCTGTTTCTGCCTTGCACACGTGCCAACAGGCACTATGCATTTGGTGAGGACACTGCTATATATTTTCTAGATCATAACACATGGCAACAGAAGAGACAGTCAGGGATGACTGCAGACCTTAGGATATTCTTGGCTGGTATCTGAAGACCAGAGCCAGCTGGTTTCATTTACCAAGTTGCTCTAAATCTAGATAATCCTGCTGTCAGACTCAGCTTTTGTGACTTTTCCATCCCTCCTGTTTCACTTTCCTTGGAGGAAACGGGGAACAGCTGTTTGAACGGCACATGAAGCCCGAATGGCCAGACATCTTCTGCTTCTGCTCCCAGCCTACAGGCATAAGGTAATGGCTGCTTCTGCACAAGTAGAGGAGGGGAGAGGAAGCAGCTGATTCAGTCACACTTCTCCCCTCCTACCCTACAGCAACAAAAGCAGCCCTGCAGCTTTCTGCAGGGTTAGGAATGAGTTGTGAGGGTTGGTGCAGACAGTATGGGCTAGAGAAGAGGTTAATTTTTGGGTGCCAAATCCATGTTTGAGTTCCTATCTGAGGTGAGAGCACCCTATATTTGCACAAGACCTGAGGTCAGCTGAGATTTGCTATTACCTGCCAGCAACAACATCACAGCTCTTTGGGCTCCTTCCCAACATTTTATTGCCCTTTTCTTTCCCTTCTCCCCCGCCCACAGGGAACAGGTACTGGTCAGAATCTGTGCTCCATAGCTGCTATTTGTAATGTCATATCATTTGTGTGAAAACATTGGATAGGACAATTTTCTTTATTTAGAGGATGAAAAGAAGAAAAGGAAGAAACCTTTAAATCTCACAGAAAGAGTAAATTGGTCATAAACCACCTTCTGTGATTTGTAAATAGAGCACACGGTAAAATAACAACTGTAATAATGCATATAATACATTTCAATGTTGATTTTAATTAAATGGATGAATACTGGAGTCTTCTTTCCCTCAATTTTAACATAATGCAATTTTAATGCATATACACAAGTTCTTTGATAGCATTCTTTGCTAATAGTAATACGTTATTATATTAGCATCAAATAATTACTTGTGATCCCATTAGATAAATTGGGTAACAATGATTTATGCAGACCTTTTTTTCAGTTCCCAACTAGCTACTTGAGCTACACTAGTAATATTGAATGGGTGCCTCATATTCAGTACATTTTTTGAAAGAAAAGTTAAGCAAAAGCAGCCTAACTATTTCTCAGAAGGCAGATAAGGAAAGAAATATGTTCTTTTGCTATGTTTGGAGAAATCATGCCATTATCTCATATAGAAATGTGCTGTAGAATCCTGCCTTAAAATTTGGCACAAGTTACAAAGATGACAGGCATCACCAGTGCTGTATAGGCGTCTCCAAGGCATGCTGGAATAGTGTAGAGTTCCTTATGTATGAGGGACAAGACAGCTTTAAGGGGCTTGGGGGTAAGGATGGAATACAAGGGCATTTCCTACAGAAACATTTCTTGTGAAACTCTTACAGGAGCTTTGTAGCTTGACCCGCCAAAGCCATCTCTGTCACCTCATGCTCAGCACCACACCAGCAGAGGTAGAGAATGAAAGACTCTGAAGCTGCTGTCTGCCCTAGCCACGTTTCATCTCTCTCATCTGCTATTCCTAATCAGATTGTTCATCCATCCTTTCCCTCAAGCACTCCTCCTGTTGCCAGGGGGCTGCCGTGCTGCAGTGTTTGAGAATGTAGAGCAAAACTGTCGTCTCTTCTGCACTCATAGCAATTCCCCTGCTGGCATCCAGGTTGTCAGAAAGCAGCCTGCCTCAAATGCAGGGATCTAAAGAGCAAAGAGAGAGTCCTAGGAATTTGGCTAAGAGATCCGGTGAACGTGAGGGATGAAGTATGAAGGACTGGAGCTGGGAACAATGCAGAAAGAGGAGCAGAAAGAAATGTGAAAAGTGCAATGTGGCTCAGCTATCACTGTGCTGTTCCCAGTTGTGCAGGAATCAGGTTTTGGGAGCCTCTGTGCCCTGCTGTGGACAGTGGAAGCATGTGCTCATAGACAGTTTGCCTGCAGCGGGACAAAAAGTCCCAGTGCTCATTTTTGCCTGTTCTGGAAAAAGTGACAGAAACCTGCATGATAGATCTAAAGGTCAAAACCCTGATAATAATGCTTATATCCACGTACATACATTTCTGTAGGATTTTTTTTTTTCATTTACATTTAAGAAAAGGACAATAATCACATTAAAACCAAGAGATGACCAGGTGCTAAAGGAACAGTAAAATCTGAAAGCCATGCACCCAACAGGATAGTACAGGCATATCTATCTGTGATCTTCAGCAATATAATTTCTCTAACTATGGGTAAAAGAACATTTTTTCTCTAGCTGCCTTCTTAGAAATATTTATAATGAAGGTTTTTTCTACAACCCTTATTAGTCACATTGTAAACAGTTATATTCATTACATGAAGGCATATTTTTCCATAGCCCTTTCTGAACCTTGTGATGCACAGAAAGCTGTTGATAAATTGATACAGAATGTAAAGCAAGAAATTGCAGGTTTCTGCATTCTACTTTCCATGGAATTGAAAATAGGAATACCTAAAAACATTACTTTAATATTATTTTTGTAGCAATGTTCAGGTATGTGTTGCATTTTAGACAGAGAGGAGAGAAAAAAAAGGCAGCAACCAAGATCTGTCATTTCCCCCACCAGATTTTCACCTAAGGTACTGAGTATTTGCAATTGTGGTTAAATGCTGCATTGTGGCAAGAAAGGTTTCCTGCATCAATAGTATGCAGAAAATTACATCATGATGGCTGAGACAGCATCTACACATGTGTTATTGAGCAGCACCATAGTCAAGACAAAGGTTAAAGGCAGTGCTGACCCCTCTGCATCCTGAGAAGGTGGGAGTCGCTGCAGAGACTGAGGTTTGCTCTGGGAAAACACCCTCCAGAGTAAAAGCAAAACTCTGTTGGCTGGACTTTGAGTTCAGCTGGCAACCGAGAGAAGTTAACTGTGAAAAACAGGCAGCATGTGGAAAGAAAAAGGCAATAAAGCTACTTGGTTTTTACAGTTTTCTTCCGTTTAGTATGGCATTTAAAGATTTTTATAAGGAATAAAAAAATCTTTGCTCTTTGAAATTGCAAATTTTCTGCAAAAATAGAACTGGTGAGAAATATGTACACTGACTTTGCCAAAAATATATATTTTTTTCATTTCATGAACAAGTCTCATCTGCATTGCATTACAGTTAGGAAGTTTGATTACTCCTTCTATCTGTTGCATTGCTATTACTCAGTGGGGGTCAGCATTTCACAGGGGAAGAACACGGACCTGTAAGAAGGCACTGCTTGTGTACAGCGCATTGGAGTGTCTCAGAGTTTCCCGAAGTTGCTTATTCCTACAACACTACATAATATGTCCCGAGCACTACTGCCAGCACGGAGAAATGAGGGGGAAGCACCTCACATACTTGCACAGCGTGCGGCAGGAGGCAGCCTTCCCCTCCAGACAAGTGTCCATTCTGAATCTCCACTGACAAGGTTTGGATCTCTAGAGCAACTTTTGTTCCTGCAATGTGCTCAACAACAAGAAGCTTTTCCTTATCCTCCAAGGGAGCAAATCAGCCCTGTCGTTGTTTTCACAATCCTTGTTACACTCAGCGCTTTTTGAAGGTCCTTCCTGATGCCTCCTTATATCTGAGTAGTTCAGTCACAGCAGCCAGCTATTCATCAGTCCCAAAATATCTTATTATACAGTTATAATAGTCATATTCTGAGTTTCTTACCTTGAGCCCCTTGACTGTAAAACAGTCTGTGAGCAGACTCGACATCCAAAAAGTAGTCCATTTTGAAGGACCTTGTGTTTGCCAACAAAACTCCTGAATCAGTGATCAGTCAGATTCCTGCGAAAAATAATAGAGGTGTCAGACAAAAAAAAAAAAAAGAAAAAGATAAATTTCTTTGTGGAAAGGATTGTGTATGCAGTCATCAAAATACTAAGTTTGAGGTATTAGGGTCAGAACATTTTCAAAACTGTATTCATCGAACCTCATCAATACCCTTTTCTATTTTAGACAGGCTATTTTATTTAAATATGTGCCTATAGCCATAAAAAAGTGATGTTATGTAATCTTGCATTAGCAAATTCCTAGTACATTCACCTTTATCCTAGCCACAGTCTCCATTGCTTACATTGCATACTTGATTCACCTGCCTCTTACATTTGGTCTTAAAAATAACATCAAGAAATCTTGCGGCATCTTACCCATTCAATGCCCAGGACAGCAACAAAGCCAGACCCATGGGCAGGACCTCTGAGCAGGCACTACTATAACTACAGCAAAGCCAGCATGAGTGCCGATTATGCCAAAACTGAACTAGAAATGAAGTCACAAGACTGCACTTTCTCCGGTGCTTCATTCAACCTAAAGAAAAAGGAACAACCCCCCCACCCCTTTCAGTGACCACTGACCAAGGTGCAGCAGAACATGCCACCGTCAGTTTTAAAAGATGCAGTAAGAGCAAAGATTAACAAATTCCAGGATGCTGTCAGCACTACTTCATAGCTGAAGTTTGTCTTTTTGACTTTCTTCTGAGCCTCAGACGTGCCTCAATCGTAATTTACATCTCGGGTGCACACTGAGCCAAGTTTGCACCTGCCCCACAGTGTTCCTGGGTCATGTTATCATGACCCTTCTCTGATGTTCTTGCTACCTCCTGCACTTTCTTCTACTCCAAATAACTCAAAATAAAATCCAAGATTTGCAGAAAACACACAACTCAGACCTCTCCTCCAAACCTCAGTTAGCTATAGCATATTGTTATAAGCACACAAACAGCTATACCCAGCAGTTGTTTTACAGACAGGCAGAAAAACATACCTCGAGTCCTCTTCCATGAAAAACTAACAGAAAGGTTCAGGCAAGAAGACCCCTCTTCAAACAATTCCTTTAACAGCTTTGGCCAAAATGAGGAAGCCAGAATTCTAAAACTATTACTTTGTTCCATTCAGCTTTCATTGATTAACATGCAGTCTTTTCTAAAATTTAGAAACCGATCCTGATGAGAAAACTTCTAAAATTCCTGAGCAAATCACTTAAAATAAAGTGACTCCCAAACCCACAAGCAATACTTACTGCAAAATACCAGGAGCTGCCTGGCAGTGATGTAAGCTCCAGTAGTTTCAAGGAGGGCTTCTTTGATCTCACTAAATGTCCCCAGTGTAAGCAAACAATTTTGATTGTTTGATTGGAACTCTGATGAATAATGCATAACGTCAACTGAACTTCCTTTATCAGATAAAAATGGCCAGGAGATGTTGTTACTTAGCAACAGGAGGTGACACTACGATCATCTCCCCCACTCCCCCTCGCCCTCTCTACTGAAAAATTAAGCCCCTGGTTTTGATTTGATAAAAACTTTCCAAGGGAAAAAAAATCATCTACATCAAGTTTCCTTAAAGATTTGTTTTTCACTCTAATCATCCTTATTGCATCTCACATTCTCAGATATTTGTAAGTGTTCCATAATGATTAACCACAGCATTTTGTTTTGTCTAATAATTTGCTTTTGGTAACTAAAATCCCTTTCTTCATCAGTTACCCCAAAAGTAATGAGAGTGTTAAATATTTAATCGTGAGTATAACGCAAATAAACAGTTCTTGAAGATATTCAGTTCTTTTTCTGGTACTGCTTGTTGGACAAGGCATACAGAAAATGCAACACACAAAATGTTCCAGTGATTCTATATGAAATATATAGAATATCCTGAAACCTTTCCTATGGCAGAATTTCTGCTTTCGGTAATTCATTCATTCTTGTTGGTGCTCTAACATCTGATACAAGCATTTGCTAAAAATCATCGTGTTTCTATATGAGACACAGCTCTGTGCAAAATGCACAATATAGCTTTCTGCAATAAATATAAATTGATCAAAAGCAAAAGCTATATGAAAAAGATTTTTAAAGTAAATAAATAAAAGCAGATGCAGGAGATAGGTACTTACCAGTTTTACTGACCTCTTTCCGTCCTACTGTCCTGGAATAAGACTAAGCAAATGCAACCCCAGTCTGTGAGCCAGAACGAGCAGCTTCTAATTTTCACTTCAACCTCAAAATCAAGAGTACTGAACAGAGAAAGGTGACGGATCTGCTGTTTTATATTATGATGAAATGAAAGCTCTTAGCAGAGATCTGAGTAGTGCTGCTTTTTTTTATATATATTACATTAGATTGCTAATTTGAGGAAAGTGAAGGGCTTTGTTTTACTGTCTTTTATCTGTTCTCTTTGCTACCCCCACAATTTAATTTGCATTTAAAATTATTCTTATGTCTCCACTGCACTCCAAGGTGTGGAGCATTTTCTAATCATGATGAATGTTCACTGTGGTTTTTGTGCAATGCCACTTTTATTCTGAGCCAGAAACATGGTGAGTAATTATAATTGCCAGTTATTTTCTAGAATGAAATACAGAGTGGCTGTCTGATGCAGTTTCTGATTTTTTTTTCCTCCATTTAGCAGCATATTGCAATAAACTGCTCAGTTAAAGCACGAGTAAAAATATAAATCAAATAGCACAGTGTCCTGTCATCGTAGGTTAAACATGACCCTGAAAGCAGAATGTGTCTTTCTAGTAATAATATCTTTTCTGAGCTTGAAAGTGGGTTTGGACAGACAAGGAATCTGAAATGCAGCACAATTACTTTTTGTGGCTTCCAGCTCATCTAGTTCAACGTTACTGGAGTTTCACATTGTTTTTTGGAAGCCTCACAAAGCCAGGCGCTGGAGGCTAGCGATGGCAATGCTATGAAGCTTCGCAGGGCATCCCTCCCTGTGAAGGGAGCCAGCAATGTGCTGCTTCCAGCGAATCTTTCAGAAACAGATTAGAAATTGAAGAGAGCAGTAATAATGCGATCCACTCATAAACTTCATCTCAGAAATTCTGGACAAGAGCAGGGTTAAGGAGGATAGTCACACTCAGTCTTCTGATATTTGTTCTATTTAAGGAATCAAGTATAGATACTCTGACATACATTGCCACAAAACATTAGCAATGGCCAAAATCAGAGGTTCTGAAAAGCTGGACTTTTGTATCTTAAATGCGAGATTTTGAAGCTTTTAAGAAGAAAGCCAAGAAGACATAAATCCTCAGAGAACAGGTTCTTTGGTGCAGGTCAGAAAGGAATAATCCCTTTGAGCTCATTATTCCACGGATTTCTACTCTGAGATTTCTTATATGATTCTTCAAAGCACCAAGACGGTATCAAAGACAAGAGTGAGCTACATGAGCTTCAGGTAGAATCTGGCCTGGCAGTTCCTACACGAGCATGTTGCTAAATATGGCTGGGTTGAGTGGGAGTGTCACAGTGTCACCTTGGGTGGTGGGCCTGGTTTATGCAAACTGTTCCTGTTTTGAGAAGTGTGACAAACATTTTCATTCCTAAGCACAAATTAAAACAAAAACAAATAGCAAGAAGACTGCAAGTGCTTCCTCTTTGCATTTCTGAGACTTACTATCACTTTATTCTATGCATTTTGGAGAGTTCATATTTTCCCCAATGTCTATGGAGCATAGGTCACTCCAACGTACCCTCTGATAATTACTAGATCTGTTATCTTATAGACCTAGGGCTACCTAGCTGCTTATTACAGCTGACTTTCTTCAGCAGGAAAAAAAAAAAAGAGAGAGAGAGAGAGAAAAGAAGAAAGGGTGGCATCATATTGGAAGACACAGATGAAAAATGGGTGAGAGGAGAGGACTGTCCTTCACTCTCCACATAGACCATGCCTGCTTGCTTGCAGTCAGGACAGAATTGCTTTTCCCTAGAGGCACTGGATTTCCCAGTCTACAGCAAGTGAGACAAATACAAGCTTGAATGCTAGATACTCTTTAACAGTGTCTGTCCATCAGCCTTTGTGTGTCTTTTCAATCCTCTCTGTAATCACCTTTTCAAACTGAGTTGTCACCCACCACCTTGACTGACAAGTGCAGTCATTAAAGTCACCAGCAGTATCTTGGCTGACCATTGCCTGATCATCCATCTTGATACCTTCATCCTTCTCAAGGATTTATGGTTTGCTTTGATTTACAGTGCAGCAGTTCTAACAGCAGCAAAGAGCTCTGTCTGACTAGGGGGTACTTAGCAATGAGGAAAAGAACAATGCCTTTTTATTTATATATTATTATTAATACATATACTTAGATATTTCCACGGTATTTGTCACCATGATGGAAATCCTTGCTTGACTGGTTACAAAGGCTTAGATTTGACCATTAGTCTCCAAGATGGAAACTCATTACCTCCAGTTCAGTTAAAAGGCCTATGTCGTAGAAAATTGTTCAGGTGAAACAGATATATTCCAGATTGAGTGTGATCCCCAAATCAGACTTAACATATTCTTGAAACTCACAGCTCGTATTTTGCACTTGAGCCAATGCATGCTACACTGTAGAATATACTCTGAAACCTTGTGTGCAAGAACTGTTTCGCACCTCAGGGCATTTCTGTGTGGGAAGGATAGCAAGAGTCAGAACCAGAAATATTGCTCTCCAGCTCACTAACTGCTTCCCTGTGCTCTCCCAGCTCCCAGAAGACAAGCTTGCGAAACCTCTTCTATTGCCTAGACCTCTTATCAGTAGATAAGAGGATAACCAGTGCAATGGTTTGGTAATACACACAAACACCCACAAGATTATACTGAGACTATACTTCTTCTGATCTGGATTATAAAATCAGCCAACTGACCTTTGCCGAAGAAATACTTGGAGAAGAACTGTCATTTGGAAAGATCTCAAACTGGCATTCCTCATGGTAAGCTTAAGTAACCTACTGCATCACATTTGACTTTTTCCCCCAAGTTAAAAAAAGAAAACCAAAAAAAAAAAAAAAAAAATGCCAAGCCCTCAGGCGGAAAGTAATTGAACACTTGGCATTTAAAGGGAGTGAGTAGCCTTCTGGTTTTCTAACAGAGTCATGTAGGCAACAGGATTGGTTTTTTTCCTACCCTGAACTCTCTATTGAGAACATAGCTGTTACTGTAATGACTCAGAGCCTCAAAAAAAAAAGAAAAAAAAAGGTCTGCTGCTGCTGCTGACAAACACTAATATTAACCTGAAAGAAAGTGGGAGAGAGAATGTAATGTGTGACTGAAGAAGTGTAGGCAAGGTGATTATTAGAGAGTTGTTTCCTGAGGGACACATTCAGAATAAAGGAAGAACATAAAAGTTTAAGCCCCTAATCTATGAAGAAGGTGCTTGTTTTTTTTTTTTTTTTTATTATAATTATCAGTCTTGCACTTAGATACATTAAAAATAAATGATTGCTAACAAAATTAGGGCAAAAATGTGTTCTCTATTTCTTATTTGCAATGCAAGACAAATATTACAGTACACAGAGCATAAAATAAAACACAAATATTGAAATGAATATTACATGTGCTTTAGTCATAAAAAATACTAACACTGACGTTTTCAGAAGGTTCTACAAATTTTGTACAACGCTATCTTGGGTCCCTGACTGACACCAATTATGAATTCTAAGAGTTATCCGTAAGAACTGAAACTTCATGTGTATGTGCACATGTGTGCATGCACGTGTGTTTTTAAGTGTTTCTGCCATTAAAATATACATATATATATGTATCAATAACCAGAAAGACTAAAGAGAACATAAGAGTAACCCTAGTTATTGCAATCAGTGGAAAGTTTGCTCTGGGTTTTTAGCCAGCATCAGGGGCATATCCTTATTGTTTAACTCTGAAGAGAAAATTGCACAGTTTCCAGTGTAGAAAAGATGAACATGAAAAGAGGCAGCTCCAGCATCTTGTGACATGAACAGGTAGTTACTATTTGAGAAAAATCTTAAAGTGCTGTCATGGAGAACAAAGGTTAGATATCCTGCGTAGAAAAAAAGTCTATTCTAAGATGATATATGGCAGTTTCATACGCCTTCATTTGAAGGAGGAGAGGTTGAAGTCATAATTATATGATAAACATATTAGGGAAGAGAAATTTTGGGAGAGCACGTATGTTAAAACTTATTCCTTCAGTCTTATACAGGCAGAAATTCTTCTGCATTAAACAGACCCTTGCTATCATCCTCAAATACAGGGCTAGATTATTTGTTTCCATAAAAAACTCTGCAGGCATAGAAAAACAGCGATATTACCCAATTGATTCTCACAGATAATTTCGAGGGGAAAGGAGAGAAATGCAGAACTCTCTGGAGCAGGTGAACTGGATGAAACCAGTAGAATATTGAGTAAGCTGGAGCAGGTGAACTGGATGAAACCAGTTTTATTGAGTAAGCTTTCCTCCTTTTGCCCCATCAATAGATGATAGTCATAGAGGTAGAACCATCCTTGTAGGCCTCTAGGCCCTCTTCAAGGAGTTTTGGCAAAGCAACTCCAAAAAGATTCAAAGGAACAGCCAGAATCAATGACAGGAATCCAGCAAAAAAAACCACCTGTGTCTCTGTCTTCCTAGATCTAAGCAGTCGATCACCAGAGCTTGAGCTATCCCTCATACAGCAGACTGCTCAGAAAGGCAATAAGAAAATTCAATGACATTAATTTTCAGCAGAAAAAAAAAAACAGTAAAAGAAAAACAGTAATGCAGGTACTATGATCTCATCAACCTTCACCAAAAGATGGGAAAATCCAACAGAAGTAAAGAAACAAATAGGTGTTTACTGCCTTCTGAAGGCCTTTGAGAAGTTGCACTGCTAGTGGATCCTTCCTTAATCTTTTTTTTTGAGTTGGTTACCAATTGTAAATGGAATAAGTAGCTCTGAAATAACTGAGCAGCTGAACATAAGCACCATAACATGACTACATCTGATAGAAATCTAGGAATTGCAGTCTGGTTAGAACAAAATAAAATGACTTCTCACAGATTGGCTTTATGTGAGGCAAAGACATAACTACAGAGTATTAATGAAGTTACAGAATAGAGTCCTCAAATAACATGATGAGACTTAACATTCATATGGCACAGTGCATACATAGATAAATAATGAATATGAATGCCAACACTGGAGTCATTTACAAAAATCAATCTCTTTTCCTGTGTCTACACTGTGCAATCATACAAAAACTGCACCAGCTTCCAATATTGTTTTCCAAGTATTCAACCCGTGTCTTTAATGATTAACTTCCCTAGCAAAAGAGTTAGATCACGGTGAGCTTTAGGAAAACCTATCCACCTGGGCATAGGTTTCCTACCCTACACTGCTGTGAAGCTACTGAAGAGCTTGGCCTTTTGCAGTAGGAGCATTTGAAGAGTTTATAATGAAACAAGTAAATGTAACTGAGAAAAATCACCTCAATGCTTTTAATGTTCCTGACCATATATTACTACACTACTGAGTTAGTTATCCTCAAGTTTGTATGTGCTGTTAACTAAGTTTGGATACAGTTCCTTATGTGCAAAAGTTGTATATTTTTCTAGATTTTAAATATGTATATGTTTGCAATATGCTACTACACATTCTGCACATCTGAACATCTTTCTTGGCTTTATAGAAGGATTTGATCCTGCATAATGCAGGGCTAAGTGATGTCAAAAACGATAAGCAAGACAACAAGCCAGGAAAACATAATTCTCTGTTAATGACAGCAGAAATGTAGAGCTGTGAAGTTACTTCTGCCAGGCAGCAAATGTATGGCCTCAGAGAAGAGTATGTGTTAGAGGTAACTGCTCCAGTAACACGAAGGAGATTACACCACCTTGCTTGTCTCCTCAGACATGCCTGTTTTCTGCCCACATCTTCCTTCATTTTACCACGTATTGTTGGCTCAGGAGAGTGCTTCACACTCTTCATGGTGCTCGTGACTTCAAAGAAATTCTGCATTTCTTTTCGCCTGTAGTAGAAATTTATAGCACTAATGCCGCATTTGCGTTCCAGCATGCTGATCTTCTCCAGTACCTCTACCTTGACAGAAGAACAAGCTTTCAGACAGAACGCTAGCCCGGGAATTGTTTCTAAATCATCACATCAGTCAAGGACAGGTCAGATGATAGGTTGTACTTATTTTTAGTCAAACACATTGAGGAAAAAATAAAATGCTTTTATTCTGCTGCCCAAGTTTCACAAATTATTAGAGGCACTGCAGTCATGTTAGTGAGGTGCATCCCCATGAACTGTCAGAACAACGTGTACTGGCAGACTGCAAATAATTGCCCTGAAAAAAATGACGTTTTGCATTCCGTAGGTGGCCTTATCAAAACAACATTCAGTGTTTGTTCAGTGTCCCCCAGGCTGATAACCACTAATTTTGAAAAAAAAAAATTGTCTTTAGAAGAATGAAGAGAAAGGCATTCATGGCAGATTTTTTTTTCTTTTTAATTTCATTCCACAGGGGCTTTCTTGAAAACATGCTAAAATCAAGGGAGAATCTTCTCTTACTCCTGTGGGTTTAGATGTCACCCAGCACACATAGTGCTTCAGTATCATACCTTATAGTTCAGATCATGAATTACCCTGAGAAATCCTGAAAGTTTTAACATTAAGCCTCTGGTTAGCTCTCATTTGCATGCTATATATGACTCATTTCTGAAATGTTTACATTCTTCAGTTAGCAAGACCAGTCAGTGTCCCTTGTGCAGAATGTACTATCCACGCACAATTTCCAAGAGCCAAGGTGCCAGCCAAGAGCTCAGCTGGTACCCTGTTCTTGGTTGCATTTGACATGAATGATGGTTTCAACATGGGATGGCTGTGGGCCTGGTGCACATGCAGTGGTGTGTGACTGGCACCTCTTAGCTTTTTGATATAATCATGTAGGAGCTGATAGTATAACTGTAAATCAAAGACTTGCTTTGTGTTGATTTCCCATATTCAAACAAAGTTAATGTTAAAGCAAGAAAGCTACCACAAAAGCCCACCCTGCAAACCAGGTCTCACCACTTTGATCATAATCAGAGTGTGCATGAGAGTAATTGCAGTTCACAGCTTTCCTTGGGTCACTGCAGCAGATTTGCAGATATGGTTCAAGGTTGTTGTGCTCGTTCCTGTGTTGCACAACAGAGGAAATGTGAAGCTCGGGGCAGCTGGTGAATTGCAGCCCTAAAACTACAAGGATGCAGGTTTCATAGAGGTCAAGGGTGAAGGTGCTTGGGCTGTTAATGTAGCCCATTGCCTTTTTTTTTCTTTTAAGAGAGAAATACGACTTTAATACACTCCCCCTCCACCTATAAAAGAGTCTTCCTGTGTAATAATAACAATAAAAAATTCTCCCTCCAATGTTTTCTTTTTGAACACATCAAGCATCAGAAAAGCTGTCATTTCAGACCAACTTCTGCCCATCCCTATGGCAACTAATGGAAGCATTTAATACTATATATACAAAATGTAATTTGCTCCCCCGCCATCTCTAGTTATACTCTTCTTTTTATGCTAAAATTGCTCTGTGACGCCTACAATGTTTGGAAAATGCTCCTGAAGTGACATGCATCAGAGGTTCAACGTCACCAAAGAAAGCTCAAATGACCAATTAAAAATATTGATTCTGAACATACAGTTGAGGAAATTAGCAAAGGCCAAAAATATCTTGTCTGTATGGTCATATTTGTATTTCTAAGAGGCTCAGCATTAAAACCAACAGTGTCTCTGGGAAGGGGGAAATAGAGAGTGGGGACAAACTAAATCAAGCACCGATGATTAAATCAGCAAGTGACAGTATTTAATATCTTTGTAGAATGCAATCAACAGTCTCTGTCACATAAAGAACTTCAAAAGCTGCTAAGCAGACTCTAAAAACCCTTCCTCTGCCTAGCCCTGGATGAGCTTTAGAAGTTAAAGTCAGTTGAACTTGAGGGCCCAAAATATTAAAATAAAAATAATGAAAATATAAAAGTAAAATGGATTTTTTTAAATCTCCTTTCTCAGAAGGGGAAATGAGGAGTATTCATTGTTTTCAGCTCTCTGTTATGAAGCCTTTGTATAGAGAACATATTTACAGTTATTATTTGTCTGTCCAGAGTCAATTGCCTCACTGTTTTCCAATTCCTTGCAGCTTTTATCGATACCATTTCAAAAGACCTAAGCGGCATACAGTAGAATGCATTATTAAAGTCAAGCATCCTAGGAATAACTTCTTCCTGCTGTTACCCCCTTTGAAGCATTCTGACACACACAACTAGCACCTTAATTTCAAGTAGGACAGATTTAAAGATTTTTTCTTTTTATATAAAAGACTTCTCTATTATAAACACTATAAAGATTTAAATATACTTCACAAAACATGCAAGAAGGGAGGTATTGCATGATAATAGAGTCCCTTCCCCATTGTTGTAGCAATCAAAGAAACTCTACAGATACCTTCACAGAATGTCTCCCAGGCACCTCATTTAGGCTTTTCAAGCATCAAAAGGATCCCCTACATTAAAATCGGAGACAAGGTAACTCTGTTGCTGCCTGAATTCCTTTATTCTTCGTTAAGGTGTGGTGCTCTGTAAACAAGAGGCCCTGTAGCAACAGTTCAACTACCGCTTACAAATACCCTGAGTAGCTTTACCTGAGGAGGTTTAGAAAAAAACACAATTAGGTGGAATTTTATGCCTCTTAGAGAGGCTCAACGTGGGAAGTGCCCTCTAATTTAGTAGAATGCTTTCTCCAATATTTCTTTTGAGGTGTATAAGGGAATTGCAGCTTCTGCTGCAGAGGTAGATGGACACAGCACCATTGCTATGGTGGTTGAGACCAGATGGTGGTAGCCACTTAGGTTTCCCAAGAGAATCTCTCTTGCAACAGCTTTCTTGCACTAATCTTCTAGCACACACAAACACAGACTATTGCCAAATATCTATAGCCTCCTAGCACGGTTGAATGGTGTGGAAGTTTAATCAAAACTGTTTCCAGCTAAGGAACCACATTTAAAACATCTGAATAGGTTTACCAGTCATGGGGAGACAAAAATAGCAATAAACTGAAAAGGAATAGGGTAAAATGTACAGGAAGGAGGTAACTGCTGTACGCAGTGAATATACAGCAAGCTATAAAATGGTTGACAGTAACCTTTTCATTCAGGTTCTTCACAGATTTCTTATATAGTTTGTTTTTTTTGCTTTGTGTACGCATAGGAACACAAGCAGCTCCTTCTACTCCTTCAGACTCCAAGTGGCTCTTGGCTTATTCCTGTGATAGCTCCACACTCACAACTTTCAGCAAGACTTCAATGGATTTCATAACAAATGAAAATGAATTGTCCAACTATAAAAATAAGGGGAGTGGGAGGGAACTGTATTTGATTTAGCTTGAAAAATGGGATACGATTCAATTGAATACTTTCCCTAACCAAAGGAATATTAGTTGGAGGGTATCTATAGCAACTCTCCATTGTATACGACAGGTGCTTTTAGCCAAATGCCAGCACTGCTGAAATCAATCTGTGTTTTACACCTGTCTTCTGTAGGCCCAGTGTTTGACCCCATGTGAATAAAGCGCATTGGGAGACATTAACATTTTATATTTTTGTGAACTTTCACTACTAGGCTATAATTTTCTTTTCAATGTCTTGAGCCTATGAGAAAATGCAATTTGTTGGGAAGAATTGTAAAAACCTGGGGCAGTACAACCTGCAACATACAAATAGTATGTTTTTAATAAAGGAAAGACGTAGCGTGCCCTCTGGGAAAAGGATTACTGTGGAATAAAAAAAAGTCTTTGAAGGCAGCTACTAAGTGTGGAATTGCAGCCTAAAAGACAAAGATCATAGAGGGATAGATCAATATAGGAAGAGCAAACAACAACAAAAACATTCACAGATATACAGAAATACAGAGACCTCAAGAGATTATCTAGTCCCTGTGCACTGAGACAAAATTAACTTCACCTAGCCCACTCTTCACAGATGTTTCCCTAACCTGTGCTTTAAAACTCATGAAAGACATAGCACTGTGGTAAGGTTTTCTAGCATTATAATTTACTTAGGATTACAAATGTTCTTCTTAAAATTCCCTAATTTCTTTGCTGCAAATTGAACTTGGTTTTCCTTCAGTGAGCATTGTGAATACTTGAACAACACCTTCTAACTAGAACATCTCACATGATGTAGTGAGCTACATTACCCACAGGAGAATTATAGTCCTCTGTAGGCGATTACAAAAACAACCACAACATTCTCAAAAGTGAGAACCGTTGAAGAACACAGCTGGCTATTCTGAGCATTTGAGATACCCCAAACCAGATGAAGGTGCTCAACGTAGTCTATGGGCTCCTCTGCTACTTTAAATCCCGAGATCTAATGCCCTGCTTTATGGACTAGACCTGGTGAAGGACTATACATCTGTGGTGGAAACTATGTTCCATAATATAAATGTGTTTCTAGCCCTCTTTAAGATAAGTCAGTATTCTGCAAAGTTATTTTCCTGAGTTCTATCATCTTCAAAAGTATGATTATTTATGTAATTTATTTTAGGACTCATCCGACTTCCCAGTCATCTGGGGAATTACATCATAGGAAGCAACTGCCATTATTGGTTAAAAATACAAAAAGAAAAATGGCCAAAAACCCTCTTCCCCATTACAGATCTAGTGAGATGTCCTTCTGCTTTCACATCCAGAAATCCTTTACTCTAGCAATTTTCTGTAATAAACTTCTGTTGCTTATGTCTTATCTTCTCTTTCTGAGGATTTCTATCACCATGTCTTTGATTTGTTCCTTTATCACATCCTATTTGATGACAGAAGTTGGGCTACAGCAATGGCGAGTCTGAGATTCAGCAGCAAGCTTCAAAGGGAGCGTGAGATTGAAGGGCTCTGAGATTAGAGGCAATCACAGTGGAAAGACACCCTCTTCCCCCATCCTCAAAAAAAAAAAAAAAAAACCCCGAAAAAAAACCCAAATAATTATAGCAATGTGTATTCAGATTGGGTTGGCTAATAAATACTCAGAGCATAACAAAAGATAACACTTGGCAAAGGAGAGATGGACTGACTCCAGCTTCCCTCTCTGCTGCTGCAGAGGCAACTGGAGGAGCTGGAGCAGCCACTATTTCAGGGAGGGACTGAAATCTCCCAGCAAAAGCTCCTCAATGAGCAATTGATAAAGAGCTCTGTAGCCTCTTCTGTTATCCAGACTCCTTCCCTTGCAGCCTGTTTTGCAGCCTGGTTTTGGCTAAACCTGGATCTGGCTGGGAGAAAGAGACCCATCCCACATTGCAGGGACCAAAGCCTGACCCTACAGCAGAGCCGATCATATATCCAAGATGTAATTAATGGAATAGGTTCCTTCTGCTGTAATTAGAAGGGAGAACTCCACCCCAGCTGTATTTTATTCCTCAATTCATCACAGATTATCTGTTTTGTTGAGAGATTTAGCTGAGCGCTGTGTATGCCTTCTTTTAACAATTCTCTGGATTGTTAAAACAATCTTCTTTTACTATTTGTGTTGTTCTACTACTACTCCTCTTCCTAATTTGCCTGAGTCCCTAATGTCTGTAGTCACAGCTCAAAAGGCTCATTGTGGCAAGTAATGACAAAATAAACCCTGCTCCAAAGTATTTAACATGTAAATATTCTCCAACAAAGAAACAAGAAGACCATTGTCACTAGTGGGATGTCAGAGCATGCCTGCTGTATCTTGCCATTGTTTTAACCATTAGCACAACATGCAATCCCTTCCCAGACTTCAGTAAGGTATAGCCTCTCCACATGCCTTCCTTAGGTGACCATGCATCATTTCTCCCCTTCCCAAGACTTCATTATTGCTGCTGCTGGTCTTCTGGGGTTCTCTCTCTTGTTATGTTTATTTTTATCTCAGTCTTTCTGCAAATTTTCTGCTTCTATTGCTCCTCCATGCTCTAAGACCCAGCCTTGTGAGATTCAGGACCCAGTAGTTTCTTTGATAGCAAGCAGGGACAAAAAATTCATGAAACAAGGGAAGTGGCATAGACAGCACAGCACCCTAATCTCAAGCAAGACAGTGTATTTCAAGTTTGGGCCTCTGACACACACCTATTCATGCCTTAGAATAGGGTTCAAACATTTAAGGTGAGTACTAGGCAGGTATCTAAACAGATGCTACCAGGGGAGCAGCAGCACTGAGAGAGGTATCATTAGGAGGCAGCTATCACCAGCCTCTGCCTCCCAAACTAAATGCATCATATGCATCAAATGGATGCAGCAGATAAGTCTCATGGGTTTCCACCAGCTCACATAAAAATCTAAGTTGGAAAAGAATAATAGAAACTGACTGTTCTTCTGTCTGATCTATACCTTTAAAGATGTTAAATAAAGCTAAAGAGTATTGTAATAGGTACTGAAATACTGTTTCAAGCAAATAGTTGGAGAAGTGCAGCCCCTAGGAACCAGACGAGTTCCCCCCTAGCATGGGGAGACCCAGCTATCCATGAGATGAATAGAAGAAAGCAGAACTGCTTCCATTTTTGTAGCAAAAACCTTCTACAGGGAGTACATGCATATACAAAGAGACAGATGAGCATGCACATAGGCAAGTAAGTAAAACAAATTTTTAAATGATGGATAGAAAAGGGTTTCTTTCTCTGATATTTGTTCATCTCCACGGTACATGGAACCCATATGAAATGCAGAAAAAGCTGCCTTGATGCAAATGCTGTTCTAGCACACATGAATTTGCTAAAGCTGCAAAAGTTTCATTTTCACTCTACTAGCTTGGGGAAAAAAGTACGTTTTTTTTCTCCAGTCACTCTTTGGCAAAGTGCAGTGTATCTAATTTTGTTAAATTCCAAAACGTACTGTGCACCAAAGTATTTGTAGGTGTAAGTAGAATGTCAAGGATGAGTCAAAGATTAATACCTAAATTACGGAATGTGAAATGGGAATTATAGTTTTAAATATCACATTAGGAACTAGGAAGTATTTACCCAGTCTAAAGAACAACTGGCATTGTAAAAAGCAAAGAGTTATTCCATTTAGTTAAGAGGGATTTTTTAATAGTCCCAAGTTTGAACAGGTGAACTGCATAGGCTAGCGTGGCAATTTTATGACAGACTTTTACAAATTTCAAGAGAATCTTTATTCATATAAAGCACTCAATCATGACTGAAGCATAACTTTAAGTTTACCTACTCCTATTGCTCTGCAGAATAAAGATGAGTTTAGGTGGTTAGAATAACAGCTGCTTGACTAGTTCATACCCTTGAAGCTTATTGCTTCTTCCATTATTAAACTATAAGATCTTCAAGTACGGAAATTTCTGCTTTCAACAGCCTGCCCCTCAAAAGTCCTCAGCTAAATCCAGGTTCTGTTTTCCATCCTTATTCACAAGGCTTTCCTTTGCTTTCATAACAATAAACAACCACTGCTCTCTGCCCACCCCCAAAGACTTGCCTACCTTACCAGTAGTCTGTTGTTGACAAACCAAAACTCTGAAAAACAGTCACCAGTCAAAACTATAAAAGTTAGTGTTTCCTGCTTTCTCATTTTTAACACTTGCCTAAATTAAAAATGGTCAGAAACAAGTTTCAACTGCATACCAGTGTTTTTCTTGCTGACTTCTGGTTTAATAGTCAGTGCTCAGCTAGTCCCCGTATGTGATCAAAGCACATATTTCAGCTACTTTGCACTGCTCATTAGTTGCTAAAAAGTAGGATACAAAAATAAAACTTTTGGAAGCGGACTTGTGAATTGATTACAGAGTACCCTGCCAAAAAGTGATTTTATTTTTATGGTAAAGGAATGGAGGTTCATCAGTGAAACAGTTCCAAAGACCAGACCTTCGAACCTGCATTTTTTTTAATCAGTGAAAAATATTGAATAGCTACATAACTTATTTTTAGTAGAATCTCTTAAATATCACTTCTGTATATCAACCTGCTCAGACACACTGTACTCCAAAGCATCCTCTTCACAGTTTAATGTCTTTGACAAGTCTTGAGACGACACTTGCTCTATACTTCATTGCTTAACCGTCTGCCTAGCAGAACGTAGCCTACATAGGTATTCGTTCACAGGCAAGCAGAAACTGCAGGCATGAGAAACCTACAGATACTTTCTTATCCTTGTGCTTCTGAGAAATCCCTGATAAAGCCAGGACTGCTTTTACAGCAGAAGGCCCAAGCTCTTCTTTGAGGAGGCCTTTTTCTACAGAATTGCTTGAGTTTCCTTCTAACTGTTTCTTATACTATGGAGAAAGTAGAGAACTGAATGTTTGTAAAGATGAAAACTACTGCATTTTAAAGATGCTGGATACAGACTACTAATGAGTGTCCTTGCAAAGAAAGGAATTGCATTTCTGTAGACCTGAAGACACAAAAGCTTTTACCATAATTCCACATATGTTTTGTTGATCACTGGTCTATGTTTTCCTAATGGACATAACATATCTATCCATCACTGTGGTTATATATATATGACAATCAGTCTTATGAAGGCCAGTAGAACAAACATTATATTATAGAAAGGAATTGCTGTGTCTGTACAGTCACCCAATAGCAGCAGCAGAGATGGTCATTAATTATGTTTTTTGGATTTTACCTTAGGTCTATGGCACATCCACCCCTGAGCATCCCACAAACCAGAAAATTTACAGTATGACATTCCTAGAAAACACTATTTAAAAAAAAAGAAAAAAGAAAAAGTGATTTTGCCAATTAGAAATATGTAAAGCATTCCAAAGCCTTCACTAATATGAACTACCACACTGAAAGGAAGAATTTCACAAAATATAACTGTGGCTAATTTCAGTATTAGGATTTTTAGGCACAGGAAGGAAATTGAATCATCAAGTAACTAGGAAAAAGGATATGGGTTGGAATCCAACATTAATGATTATGTTTCAACAGTAGTCTGAAGAGAAGCTTGCGCACTTGAAAGAGAGCAAAATTGCTAAGATAAAAATTTCAATCTGCAAATTTGCATAACAAGTGACAGAAATTATTCGTGCTGAAATTTTCTGAAATGGAAAGGAATACAGAAACAATTACATTGATTTACTCTATATGAATTGCAGTGTGGTTTCTAGTGAAGTTTGGAGAAAACAAAGTTTACCATAGTTTGTGAGTTTTATAAAATATGTCCACAAAGAAAAAAAAAAAAAAAAACCTAAAGACAAGACCTTTACCCCTATTCTCACATCTATGCTAGGAAACACACAAGAGATTTCCCAAGCTAGTAAACTTTCCATAGCATTCACACACAAGTTCAGATGATAAAGGCTCAAACACACATGTAGGTAGCTATGTGAATTCACGAAGCCTTTTTCTTCATGTGAGCTGATCCTCCACTCTAGCCGGACCCATGGGAGGAGTATAGTAACTCAGAGCTCTCAAACATCATGACTTGTGGGAAAAATGATATTCAAATGCAGTGAAGATATTTGTAATGGGACCAACAATTTTTAGTAACATGAAGCACATATACTGGAATTTTGAGCCTGAGAACTTTGTGGGTCTCTTCATGCTTCCTTCCTTGGTTGGCAAACTGAGACAAAACTTCACACAAGTATTCCCAAAGAGTTACACAGAACCCATTTCAGAATTAAGACAAAGATATATCTAAAAGCCATCAGGAAAAGCTTGCATCTGCTGCTAACTCTCAATACATGTTTGAAGAAATTAATCATGCAGACAGGACTTGCAGATCTGATTTTAAAGAAAGAAAAAAAAAGTCTTCAGGACCTGAATTGCTTTTTTTTCTCCTTCTGTTTTTGTCTTCCATTTCCTTTCTATCATGATATTATCCAACTGACCAGTCCCTGCCTATATAAAGTAAGGGCCTGTATGGGTGATACTCTGCTCAGATTATATATCCAAGTGAAAAACAAAGAGAAAGAAGTATTAGACCTCTTTTATGAGTGGAAAGTTGGATTTATTTGGTAAAAATCAAGAGCAAGGATATTAAAAAGAGAGAAAGAGAATAAATCCAAAAAGCCAGCACTAACTCGTGAGAAGCTTGTATTTTCAGTATTTCATATTCTGATAATAACAAAAACAGAGTTCAAGCAGTGCCAGTTACATATCATCGGAAGGACTCGAGCAACGAGAATGCTAGAATAACAGTGTGTAGATACCAAATTACACACAGTGAAAACCTGAAAAAAATCCACAGACTAAACATGTATCAGATTTTTTAGTTCAGTTTCAAGAACTGATCCCAGTAACACCTGTTACTGGAGTAACACTGCTGACTTGTCACAGAATAGCAGAGGAAGATCAGATTCAGAGAATTACACATATTTTATTTCCCCTAACTCTGAATTTGGCTTATATAGTGCTAAATTTTTTTTGGTCTGAAAAAAAATAATGTCTAATACTGTTTATGAAAGCCTTAATTTCTGTCATCAACTGAGTAGGTTATCCCTTGAGCTAACAAGTATTTTTACTGCATAAAGGATCTGAGGAAACTTGAATCAAAACTTTTTCTCTTTTGCCTGTAGCATCATGGTCTAAGACCACATTGGCCTCTCTACTGAATGTCCCCATTTCATAGGATTCATCTCGACAATACCAACATGCAAGGGAGGATTACTTCAAAACTTTTTACTAAAATAATCCATGTTTGAAGTTCTAGGTGATGTATTCTATTTCAATATTTGCTACAATATTGTTATGCTAATGACTGAGAATATATTCAATCACTGCACTGTTTGACAAACATCATTTTAGATTGAATGTTGCTTTTTTGATAAGGTGTCATAATATATGCACACAGTGTCTCTATTACCAATATTACTGCAGCAAAATTTTCTGGTTGTGCCCTTCTCATTTCAAATTCTTGCTTGATATTACTGGCAAGCATCAATATTCCTGCAAAGGTTGATTAGCATGCAGCGATGCAATACACATGTTGGAAAACTAACTGAAATTTCCAGCATACTACTAAATTATGTATTTCTCTGTGTGTGCAAAAATACACACCATCACAGCACTCCAAAACTTCTAGCAGTCAACATCTGCTCACACAAGGTGCTATTGGCATGTGCTTATCTGTGAATTAGTATATAAATACATACAATTGCAATGAGAGAGGGCCCTGGAAGGCCTGAAACACATTTATCTCTTGCTGAATTAAGAGTTTGCTGAATTAAGAGTTGAGCTGACACTGACAGGCCCCCATTTCTGACGGAAACACAGTGCCTGCTCTTCCCCCTAGTAAAGCAGAACATTATCCGAGTACAAGTGTTAGAATTGAACACAGCAGTTACTGATTCTGATAACATTTTTCTTGATCATTTTTGTCTTGTGGAACAATAACACATTCTGAAGGGACACAGGCCTGGGCAATTGCTTCTAACGAAGGTGATACCAAGTGAAAGTGTTAATGATGTTTACCAAGAAGACTGGATCTTTTACTGGTGGATGCTGTTCCAAAGACCACAGAAGAATCCTCTGAAGAAAACCTTTATTAACATCACTCCTCCATTTACACCCATGTAGAAATGGGAACAGTCAAATCAGCACGGCCAGTGAAAGTGGCATTCCCTTAGCTGCTTATTAGCAGTGCCGGTCAGCTGTTTGTGATGAAGGTCCAACCAGCAAAGTTCTGACTGAGGTGAACCTCACATTTCTGCTTCCATGAAATGCAGTCGTCTGTTCTTCTTAAGACTGGGCTAGACGGCTCCAAACAAGAAGTTATCACTGGTACTTTTTGGCATTGACCTCTTCAGCTATAGCCTCTTTCTGCTTGAGGCATAGTCACCTTGTGCAGCTGTTCTAGGAGCTACTTACATTGGCAGGTGAGGTGGTTTTCCTCTTCCCTAACTCACCGACCCCAGTAGGAGGTATAGCTGGTGTGTTATATTCTTTCCATATCTAGCTGAAAAGTTTTAGTAACACATACAGACTTACATGCAAGATCAGAGCAGAAAGCCAAGAGATGCATGGTGTTGCTACAACTTGCTTTCCTTTGCAGTCCATGCAATATAAAACCCAACCTCTTTTCCCTTCCTCCTCCAATATTTACTGTGGTTTCGGCAGCCAAAATGAAGCAGGAATTTCCATGATTTTACTTAATTTGAGAGAAGGAGGGAGAAGTGCTGAACCTAGAAACACACAAATTGATTGCCCTAAAGTGCAACATGACAACTGCAGACCACAGGGCAAAGCAACACTTTCATAACACCCACCTCTCCTTTCAGTGCTTTTTTTTTCATTTAATTCCCTCTTTTCACAATCTCAAAACAAACAAAAAAAGACCATTTTTAGGAATAAAATAAATATTTTGATGTGGAGGCTGCTAACATAGATCCTGGCTTTTTAGAACCTGGTTAAATGCTCAGAACAAGCCAATTGGAGATACTGCTTGATACTGAATCTTGTGCTTCTAGATTGAACCCTGTACAGTAAGCGCAAGAAATCTTGCACTTCAGTCATGGACAGTCAAACCACAGGGGACTGAAGCAGTAGCTTAAGACACAGGCTTAAGTGAAGGCAGCCCCCCACTATTAAAAGCAGATTAAGCATGTGACAGATGCTTCATGATAGGTTTGGAATAGTACACACTGACCCATTTTTAAAAATGATTTTGATTTAGTTTAGTTTAGTTTAATTGGAAAATACAAGCAAAATCTGTAGATATGTGGGGAAAAAAAGCTACTCACTGATAAACACCTCAGGATAGTTAGTGATTAAAAAATGAGTTGTCAACTGGCAAGATTCTATTTCTCAGCTCCAACCAAGCTGCTAAAATTTCATCAGTCTATGTTGAAGTCTAAGACCAAAGAGAGCCCAGGGGCTAGATGCTAAGAAGCCAAATAGACTGTCATAAAAGTACAATTAGAGAAAGCTGAGGGAAATTTGTACTACCCTGTCACCATGACATTGTGAAAATATATTCTGGTAAGAGAAAATATCACAGTCATTTTTTCCCAACTTGCTTTACTCCCTACTGCTCATATTACTTAATATCTTTGCATGTTCAGGATAAATTACAGATGCCAAAAAATGAGCTTGATGATTTCATGAGGTTCCACAGCCCTTGGCTCTGGCTAAGCGTATGGCAATCATGCAGCCCGGCACCAGGTAAGGACATAACGCCTGGCACAAAGAGGCTGAGCTCAGACATGCCAGATGCAGCTAGCTCTAGCTGTTATAAATAGCAGCTTAAAGTTTCATGAATAATCTACCCACCGCGGGTGCAAACTTTGATGATTTTAAGCTGTATGAATGCATTCAGTGTGGCTGTTGATCTGTTGTTGTATGAGAATTACCTATAAACCTCTTGGGAACACCTGTGTGGGGAACCCATGTCTCTGCAGTCACATTAACAACTTCGCTCATTTATGAACAATCCGTGTACTGGGAGCCACCTCTGCAGCCAGGAGATATAATTACATTTGAAGAATTATGCAGAAAGGTGTTACTGTTTCCTGCAACACCCAGATCACAACTGGACAGTGCTTTTGTTTGAAACATCAGGTGAAAATATTTCTTTCAATAATAGAGAAATATTTTTTGAATTTAGGTCGATTTCAAAGTGTTTGTTCTTAGAAACAGCTGTAGCTGGCGGGGGCGGGCATGACAAACAAACCTGAAAAAGTCAAAACATCATACTTCTTTGACATTTTTGATAGTGATATATTTTGCTTTTCAAGCACAAAGCAAATTTTCCATTTGAAATGACTTTCAAAATGTATTTAGAAATTATTCAGAAAGCTCAAATTCAAAACAACACTCTTTCAGACCAATCAAGACACTTCTTCACCACAAGTGCTTCTTTTTAGATCTTAATTCAGTGAATTTTTGTTTAAATATTCATTGACTCAATCCAAAAAATCACTTCTCTATTTTCCTGTGGCTGTCATCAAATCAAAAATCCGTTCTATACATTCAGCTGTAATCCTGGAATCAATTTAAAAGAATATCTAAACATACCCTTAATTGTGAAATTAAGTACATGATCAGGTTCTTCACTGAATAACTATGAATTCCAGCTTTGCTGAACTGCCAAGCTGAAGCAAGACCTCCCCAGTGCTTCTTTTTCCCTCTTCAGAATTTAATAGCAGGATTTTTCCTCCTCATTGCTCAGTGGAAAAAAAAGAATGACAATGTATTAGAAATTATAAGAAGAATCTTCTTTCTTACACTGCAAAGATGCTGTTCCTGACATTTCCATGAGGAAGCAAAAATAAAGACCTACAAAACTTCCTTATTTGGAGATAGATAATACGAATTTTCTTACACATTTGAAGGATTCTCCCTCTCCCTTCCTCCCAAAATAGACGTTTTCTATTAATCAAAAAACACAGAAATAAGGACTGATTAAAAACCACCACCATCACGAAAGTACAGAAGGAGGGACCAACCAGGTCACCGTTGTTTCCTCCTTACTCATCAGCCTTACTGTATACAAATAAGCAATAAAGCTCAAATTAAAGTCCAGCTCTTCATTTTTGTGTAGTTCAAATATTTTTTGGAGCAGACTAGGCTCCATTTGTACCTACATATACTTTAAAAAAACCACCATGCACATTTTATTGAAAAAACCACACATTTCAAACTTCTCTCCAATTTTATTTTTTGCATATACATACATTTCATACAGCAGGGGGGAAAAAACACACAGAACAAGCNGATTAAAAATCACCACCACCACGAAGAAGGGACCAACCAGGTCACTGTTGTTTCCTCCTTACTTGTCAGCCTTATGTATACAAATAAGCAATAAAGTTCAAATTAAAGTCCAGCTCTTCATTTTTGTGTAGTTCAAATATTTTTTGGAGCAGACTAGGCTCCATTTGTACCTACATATACTTTAAAAAAACCACCATGCACATTTTATTGAAAAAACCACACATTTCAAACTTCTCTCCAATTTTATTTTTTGCATATACATACATTTCATACAGCAGGGGGGAAAAAACACACAGAACAAGCCATACGCGGTTAACAAACTCTTAGTACCCTTCTTTGTTCAGCTCCCACAATTTTCTGCTGCTGGTGGGCGGAAGTCTTTTGAACTTCTCAAAAGCAGCAAAGATAAAAGTGTAGATCAACGCATTTACCCGCGCGCTTTCCTGGGCTGCAGGCAGAACAGCTCTCGACATGAAGAGGAGCAACATGCCATATCCAAGGACATGCTGGTGCGCCTCGGGCCTTCTCTCTCTATTTTCTGTTTATTTATAGCCCTTATGGGGACACTTGTAGCCAGCGCACCCAAGTGCCTGAGACATCGCTTAGTTTATGTTTACCACCAGCAAGAGAAAGAGAAGTACCACGAGATTTGCCTTCCATATGAAGATTGGGGATGAGTTGGAACAATGGGGAGAATTTGGGAGAATTCAGCCCCCATTTCATGCATGGTAGAAGGTGCCATCCTCCAAGGAGGCTTCTTTCTCTTCCATATACCCTCCTCATCAGCCCGGTTTCTGAACACCATTAAACTGCACTTTCGCATGACTTGTCTTTATAACAGCCTCTTTTAGGGTTAGACTTTGTCTGCAGAGGAAGCACATGCCGACTCCGGAAAGCACCACATCTGAGTTTGTTTTCTCTGGGAGCTTGAAACAAATCAAATCAGAGAAATAGTGCAGGGAGTAGCCATTAGTAAGAGTTAACAACCATAAAGGTAGCATAAGCCATAAAAAGCTATCATCTGAGTTGCTTGATAAAAAGGGCCCATTCCAGAAAAAAAAAAAAAAAATTCTAAAGGCAGTATCTTCTTCAAACAGTGGAAAAAAATGGTCTGAGGAACAAATAAATCCAAACAATCACACAACCAGAAAAAAAAGTAAATGGCTGTTGCTAAGACTGCAGTGTAGAATCTTTCCAATATTTCATGTAGTTAGAGGGGAAAAATAGCTTGCAGAAGGAAGGATAGGTGAGGAAAGGGATAGGAAAAGTTAATGAGGCTGCCAAGAATTTAGAAACAGGAAGGGCTGTTTGAAGAAAACAATAACAGAAAGAAACTGCTATCCAGGGAGGTAGAATGGAGCTTGAACTCATATTTGCTGCTATTTGTAGTCTTATTCCAACACTGAGCAATAAAATAAACTTATCCATGTTATTAAGTCAGCTTCATTATGGACCCAAGCAATTCTGCTCCAGCTTGGCCACAGAAGGGTGTACATAATTCCTATTAGGTCTTTTACCTAGTCCAGAATTGGACTGAGAGAACTGCAAACAGAGGAAATCTCCAAAATCCTGCTCTGCTCCTGCAACTCATAAGCTGGGGTAACCCTCTCCTAATGGGAGACTCAGGCTGACCTCACTGCTCCTTGGTCCTTCAAAGTGTTCAGGGGTAGTTTAGAGAGCAACTAAGGGGAGAAAGTCAAGCAATGCTGCACTTGCAGAAAGCTTCTTTGCACTAAATCACAAGGCTGTACTTTTTGTTTCCTTCTGTCAGGAGCAGAATGGAGGTTTGGCCCCCACCACTCCCAGGGGAAATGCTGTTCTGCCAAGCTCTCTGAGTCATTATTGTGACACTTGGTATTAAAGCTCAAGAAGTTTTAAAACCCTGTTATTTCACTTGTACTTTCAATTTTTAAATAACCCTACTAATTCAAAAAGGTTCATAATCATTTACCACATCAGCCTTCTGACTCTATGGAATGCTGTTCCAAGGTATTGTAAAAGTGGATTTAAGCCACTACAGTCTATCACATAAATCCTTCTTAGTTTGCGGATTATTGACTTGATAGGCCCAAACAGCTCCATCTGTCCATTAAAACGGACATGAACATGGTGAGCGTTTAGTGCTTTCAATCCTATTATTTCTAAAGTGCTTTCTTTCTTCGTGTGTCTGTGTGCAGTGTCAGTATTCAGGGACAATTTATTGTGGAGTTCTTGTCTAAACTCTTTTAATTATAGGGCTTTCCAGGGCAAACTGCCCATATACTGCAGAGCAAGCTAAGTGTACTGCTACTTGCCTTTGGAAATGAAGCTGTCGATTTACAGCCACCCCTTAGGAGTCATATAAAACTTGACAGACTGGTGAAACATTTGAAAATGAAAAGGGACTCCCTTGTGAAACATTGGTATGAACCCACGTTTAGTTAATGAAGCTTTTATAGCTGTAAAGAAAGTTACTTTCAGGTATCTGCTCCAAGTTGTTCTAATGAAAGAGCTAAAGTGATGCTACAGGAATGTTTGTTGAAGAGAAAAGAGTAATAAAATGCTTTATTACCTGTTAATATGTGTAAACATAAGTCAAGGTAAGAGTATACAGAGAAACACAAGCATCTTTCACCGTAAGGAATATCAGTTGTTAAAATCTCTAACAAAGGCCAAGTTAAACACGTTGACTTGTTCAGTCAAATAGTATTGATGTGCTATAAAAGAGACACACTGTGTATATACGTCTTTTTCCTCTGCAGCAGATACTCTGTACATATTATTGTTAGAACATGTATTAAAAAGACTGGAGCACAAATAAAAGGACAGAGATTTGCTAAATTTGTCTCTCACCGCAGCCTGACAGTTTTCTTTGCTGTAATTTGGTTCTCTTCATGGGGCATGAACTGCCATCAGTGGAACAAGACTTGAAGGACATGTGAGTATAGCGTCCCAGTATGTGGAAGGCTTTCCCTCAAACACAACTGGTATTAGCAGAAAAGAAAAATGTCAATGAGTCAATCCTGAATAATATTTAAAAAAAATACAGACTAAAATTGGATACCTTGCAGATGATCTATCTTTTGTACATGTAAGGTAGAAAAGATGACAGCTTTTGTATCTGTAAGGTAGAAATGTCCTAGATTTGATATTGAGAAGAAAGTGGTTTATATCCTGATCATACTCTTTTCAATGAGCTTCATACGTTTATGCTCTGGACACACAGTAGTTTTTTTTAGGGATGAGAATAGGGAAACTCACACTTGGGGAGTTGGGAGGATAATTTTGTCAAGCAGCATTTAAAAAAAACCAAAAAACTTACAAGAGCTTCTCAAAGCCACTATAATATGGAGCTAAAGCAAAGCCATTACTGAAACTGTTCAAAATGTAAGATAATACATTTGATAATGTTCTTTCATACAGGATGATTTTAGCATAAGTATATACAGAAGTATACAAAACTTTTTCCAGTTATTGCTTGTTTTGTTTATATAGGTAATTTCATGGATCTGTTTAAGGTATCTGGATGCTTTACACAAATTAAGTGTGCAGTTTTTGACCCATTACTTCTGGAGAATTTATACAATGCCAGTGACAAAATATTGTTCTAAAATGTAAAGCTTTCATGAAAGATTTCTTCCTTCAAGTGAAAGCAATTACCTTTTTGTTTTTTCCCTCAAAATACCTCAAATGAAGGTTACTTACAGCAATAACATGAACTGTCTCCTAGATGCTCACATTTTGTTTTGACATATAGAAATGTGGTGGTCTCTAAGGATCACCCACCTACTAGCCTGTACAAGACTGTGGTACCCTCCCAGGCTGAAGCTATTTCAAATTCTGACGTGTTACACAAATTAAGATAAAAAGTTTGGAGAGTTTGGGAAACTTCCATTTCACTTTTGGCATCAAACTGATTTTCTACAGCTCTGTTTCAGATGAGCACAAGTAATTCCACTGTATTGGATACTCAGCCTAACGGAAAGACATGATATATAACCTTGCACATGACATATCTCAGCTTTAGGATAATATGTCTAGAATTTCAAATGTTGGCTTGTATACTACATAATAGTAATTAGCATTTTTGTCCTACAGATGTGGCAGCTTAGCAGCTTAAGAGCATCTAGGAAATAAATGTATGTGTAAGTATTCTATTTATATATAGATATGTTGTATGTACAAATAGATATATAAATATACCTCCATATATACACAATACCTTTAAAACTACATATAACCAGTTCTGTTCACACTCACTTCAGTAACCAATAGATTTAACCCTGATGTAGTTTATAGATATCAGTTAATTTTGTGTCCAAATTATGTTTATCCTAATTTAGTCTCACTCAGTTGCTGAGACAAAATTACTCTTCTGCAAGCGAGGAGAAACTGGCTCTCCATGCATGAGCATGGCTTCCCACCTCCTGCATGGAAACTGAGCTGCCTAGAGGAAGCTCAGCTCCATCACCCCAAAAGTATCGGGAATCACCAGAGAATGGTTCAATTGCTCACTGTGTTTATCCAACATTTCAGCAGCCAGGAGGCAGGACAAAGTTTTGGTGTATCACTGGGAGCAATTTACTTCATGAAATATACTGAAATTGTGGCTTATATTCCAGCTGGGAACTGAATTAGTTTCTCCGAGTTCATCTTCACAATAACAAAATTTATCCAGTTAACAGTCAACTAAAAAGTTGAGCTTATGAACTGGCCATCAGCAAACATGGATTTTGCATAAGTAGGATTTTTTTATTAATAGCTAGGACACTGTTTTAGTAATGGCTTTAATACTGGCTTAAAAATCTGGTTCATTGAATTGCAGAGGCTGAGTGAACACAGTCATTGCTGTAATGAGGTAGTCCACATTATACTGCAGGCCTGTGAACTGACCTTTCTCTGTGGAGGGCCACTTCTGCTAGTTGGCTTTACAGGCTTATAGAACCAAGGGACATATTTTATTTGTTTATATGCTTTTAGAGCTTATTTTTCATGAGGCTAAAAAGTGAGGGGCAAGACACTGACAGATTTTATCACTGAAATTTCATCTGTCCTTACACACATTTGCATTTTGTTCATCTGGTAAAAGGTAAGAAATAAAATAAATAGCTATATGTAAGCCTTTCATCATGAAATAGAGCATAAAGCTATAAACATATAGATTATCTTGTTAAGAAGTTGATGGCTATACAGTTATAACATTCCACTAATTAGGAAAGTCACAAGTCTCACAAGTCTCATTACCACAGGGGATTCTTTTTGCTTGTATTTTAGTTATTTAATTTAAATGGGAAAGAATGATAAATTCTTGATTAATTATAAAAGAGAAACACAAAGAGGAGATGCCTGATTTTTTAAATTTTTTGTCCTACTTCTCTGCCAGCACAGATTAAGACAAATCTTGGGTGGCTCTAAACTGCGGCCTGGTTCAGAGTCCTTTGTGCATCCCTGCAAAGGTGCCGAAACTCGATGCCGTTCCAGCTGACCCCAGAATTCAAAGCCATGCCTCTGGTGCAATCTGTGCTTGAAGATGCTCTGCAGAATGCAGTGGGTAACAGTACATGCTCATGATTTGTAGCAGGAGGATTTCAGCTGACCTTGTACATTCTTTGTGCCTCTGGGATATAACAATGACTCTGTGGAAGCCAAATCAGGTTCTTTCTTTCTTAACAACCCTGTTTTTAAATTCATATGAAAAAGAAAAAAAAAAAAAAGACTACAAAAGTAGACCAAACATGACTAAACAGAGCGTGCTTTTTAAGTAGCAAAGGCCAGCACACTGTTCTGAAATCACAGTGAATATCAAGTATGTGGCAAACTGACACGAACACAGTGTCTCCAGATGCTGAGAAGAAAGGATACAGAGGAGCACTGATCATCTGATAAACATCTAGACTGGTCCCAACTGGTCCCAAAGGAGGAATACGGTCTAGCTTATAAGGACATTACTGTGTTGCCCCCTGCTCCATCAAGAGACCTGGCTGCCTATGAGCTCCCTGAAAATAAAAAGCACTGTGTGCACAAAGGATCCTTCTCCTTTTAGTTCTGCAGCAGCTGGAAATGCAGAGAGTGATCAAGCGCTTGTCCGCTTTTTAGGTATCAGAAAAACCTCTGTGGCAGAACTGTCATAAAGCTTTACATTCATATAGCCCCTATAAAACTGCATGTCAGAAGAGCCCTCTGTGTGGTTCCCTAATAAAAATAATGAGTGAATAATCAGCAGCAATATACATGCAAATTGACCTGCCAATGCATGGAACCACAAGACAAACTTTATCAATCAAAGGCACCAGAGCAATTGTGAACAGTCCCCAGAGACTGAGCCCTCCAAGAGGGCATGAAATCAATCTGGCAGCCTGTGAAATATGTTGTCCAGTTCCCTACATCTGTACGAATATTCAGCCTCTCACCAAGGAGGCACTATGGAGTGTGGATAAAAAATTCCGCTTAGGGTTGAAACAGTCTTTCCTCGATGAGAAGCCAGATAGATGCTGATCATTATTTTATTTGTGCAAGCAACATATATAAGCAAATTGCACATAATTATGGCAAGATACAATCAACAACATGACAGTCTCCTGTTGTGTGCTGGGGCATTTGGCACACAGTGCTACCGAGTCAGATGTTTTTTCCCTTTTCTGATGGTTGATGTTTGTGCTTTGCCCGTTGCTTTGATTCACACTCCCGCTTCAATAAACACTTGTTATACCATGGCTGTGTACAGTGTTCTCTGATTTATGCCAGAAGATTGAACTCCAATAACCAAAAAGTCTCATATTCACTCTTTACTGCAAGGGTATTCCTCATTCAGAAGTGCTTTCAAAGACCCTGGGAGAATGAACCCAGGGAGCAGCATCCCCAAGGGAAAGGGATGGATACATATATACACATCAATATACACACACAGATATACTACTGGAGCTCGGCAGGACAGATGATAGAAATCTCTCTTCAGGGAAGGGGAAGGTCATTTTTTGCTCAAAACCTGCTACAACCTCTGCACAATAAGAGTTCAGCTTTTGAAACTGGTGGTCTGGACTTGCTGTGGAGATTCGCACTGCTGCTAAATCACATATATCTTTTAGGGGACTAATGATCGATCCTTACCAGTGGGAGCCTTTGTTGATGACAGTGGGAGACGGTGTTAGCCCCAGAGCAAAGGCTGAGCTTGCCATGTAAGGAGGTGCTATATAGCAAGTGAGATGATCTCATCCTGCCTGACTAGTCCAAATCAAATGCAGATGAAGTCCAGAGGTTTCCAAAGCTGTTAAAAATCAAGGAAGAATCACTAGACAGAAAAGACAACTTCAGCTTTTAATCTGCTTGCTTTGCAGAGCAATCCTGACTAGGTATCTTGAATTTGTACAGAGCTAAATGATTGGGTAACACAATGACAGATGAAATCTAATACTGACAAATACAGTGCAGTTTACTTGGAAATTCACAAGAGTGACTAAACAGCGCTAAAACCATAGTTTTTGCTGCACATGTAACTACTGTCCACAAATAGAGAGCTTTAGAAGCAGGCTATACATATTTAGCAACTGGCTCTGAGGAAGCGTCCTGAATTTCTTCTAAGGTTTCTGCAAGTGTTTGAAGACAGATGTCCATCTACCTCATGAAGCCACTAGAAAGTACAGGATTAATAATACCATCTCCTCTCTGTGTTTGCCTTTCTGCTAACCAGAATTTTTTGTTCAGTTGCAAGGCCTGGTTGTGGCATCACAGGTCTGGCAGCCCAGCTGGAGCAGCAGCTCTGCACGCACACGGCCACGGCACGCACACAAAACACGTGCAGGCTGAAGCACATGTGGAGGAGCTGCTGGCATGCACAGTTTAAAGCCTCGTGGAGGTGTACATGCACCACAGCTTTGAGGCCAGCTAGGGGAAGAATATACACTAATCACTTAAAATTGTCACCATGGAGTGAGGCCAGGCTGAGGAACTGTGGTGGCTGCTAGACACCATGAGAAAGGAAGGGGACTGTGCAGCACAGAGGCTTCGAGGACGTGAAGGGGACGAGGTGGAGCAGAAGCCAGGCTGGCAGCAGTTCCCTCCTCGCTGGGGGGCATGGCCCATCCTCCCATGGCGGCAGCAAGAGGGGTTGCAGACCCCTTGTGCCCCACATCGTTAGCTTTAAGGTCAAGCCACTGGAGATTTTAGTGCTTGAAGGAAGTGGAAATAAAGGGGAGAAGCAAAACAGCAAAGGAAGGGCCTTTAACGCAGCAATGCTCCCGAGTAAATCCAGAGCAAATGCAGCTGCCACGGCTCCAACAAGGCAATGAGCCCTCTAGAGGCTGCTTCCACCAAAGCAACCTGTACCGCATTGGTGCCATGGAAAGCCACCGGCCAGGTGTCCCCAGCCTTTGTATGCCCCTTTTGAGCCCTCTCTCACCCTCCCCACTGCTCTCCAGCTCCAGCCAGTCCCCTGGACGCAGGTCCCGTCGGAAGGAGAGCACCACCACGGGGCTGGGCATCCACTTCCCCTTCTCCCGCACCACTGCGCTTCAAGAGGGTTCTGCCTACCCCTCTGCTGCCACCGCTGCCTCTCGCCAGCAGGTTCAGGAGCTCCTGGGAGAGGCAGGGGGGCAAAGTGGGCCCAGTGGGACACCTAAACTTCTTTTCTTCAGCAAACCACAGTAAAAACACCTGCAAACTGCCCAGTAGCACGTTATCTGTGGACTACTGAACAGTCCTTGGCCTAGCTGGCACTTACTTAAAGATCCAGGTACAACAAAATGCAGGAAAAATGACTTCTCCCAGTTGCTCACTACTCCTCCTGCCATCATTTAGACTGTATGTGAGGCAAATCCAATTGCAGCTTTTATAACTCCCATTAATCCCCAAATTAATCCCAAAAGTAAAAGCGCAACACATGTGTCCTGTCCTGCCGCATGTTTTCTCCCAAACCTTGATGGGGAGGAGACAGGAGGCAGGAAGCCCCAGGGCCNGTATGTGAGTAAATCCAATCACAGCTCTTATAAATCCCATTAATAGTTGTAAAAGCGCAACACACGTGTCCAGTCCTGCCGCATGTTTTCTCCCAAACCTTGATGGGGAGGAGAGGGGAGGGGAGGCAGGAAGCCCCAGGACCTACAGGGTACAGGGCAAGCAGGGCACCCCACCAGCTGTGTGGGCTCAACCATGAAGGGCAATTAGTTTCCCNGGGAGGAGACAGGAGGCAGGAAGCCCCAGGGCCTGCAGAGGTACAGGGCAAGCAGGGCACCCCACCAGCTGTGTGGGCTCAACCACGAAGGGCAGTTAGTTTCCCACTGGTTAATGGGTTAATTAAGAACAAATACAGGGCACCTGCCCCCTTGGGCTGCTGGGGAAGGAGAGAAGCTGGACCATGTTTGCTGGGCTTTGTTCTGAGTGCTGCAAAACATCATCAACAACAATGCTAATGATAACAATAACAGGAACAACAACAGTTAGGTGCCTCTGTTCTGCCTGAAACAATAGGCCTCAAGCACAGCCTCTTGGAGGCCAGTGACATGATTTTGTTCTGTTTTCTCCTGTTCTTCTTTCTGTTTCCTAAGGACTGGGGACTTATCAAAAGCAGCAGTTTACTGTGTAAGAGAAGTTATCTGTGCTTTGAAAAAACCCTTCAGGCACTTTTGTACATTTGTCTTTACAAGACAGCGCAAGCCTGTCCTGAAATACTGCTCAGGAATATATTATCTCCCAGCTGCTTGGGTGCAGGACAGTCCAGAATAGCCTTGCATCTAGTCCCTGCTTCCTCTGCAAAGCTCTGGATGGTTCCTGTGTGTCTGCTATCAAGACATAATTTCTCCACAAGGAAAATCTTTGCTTTTACTCCCTGTTTCCACAAAGGAACCACCCTGTAAGCTCGGTGTCTGGCAGTTTACACCTTAAGGCCATCATGAAAATGTCTGTGGTAGCAGCTGCTGAATCACCTCCAGCCTAAGGTATAACAGCAAAGTCGTTCCAGTAATTTCTCTTCTAAAACAACCAAGTCTAACACTGGCATTTCCTACCTCCTTTCCTCTTTTCTTTTTTTTTTTTAACAGATCTAATTTTAAATTATTAAAATTTCACAGTTTTCTTAAGAGAAAATGACTATTCTAAACAACCAGTTAATTTCTCTGCACTGTTCAGTCATTCACCTCAGATGGAGAAAAAAACTGCAACATTACAAGGAATTAAAAATCCTCTTGCCACAAGTCTCTTAGGAGATTATTTGTGAGAGCTTGTGAAAGAAGGTATTTATCAGTCCTTTGAATTTTTTTATTGTGTACAGAATTTTTAATGGTGTGATGGACAGTTTGATTCAGATAAGATTATGTGTTAGCTAACACTTAACTTAGAAGAGTAATCAGCAGAAGTTCTTCTGATTATATTTTCCCTCTCCAAGTGGAGTCATATATTGCATGCAGTGTTGTTGAAAAGCAATCAAAATGTGTCCTTTCATTCGATTGCTTTGCAATATTTGTTTTAGTAAACTAATAAACAAATTCATGTAGGTGAGGTAAAGCTGCAGCTTGTTGCTTGGGCTGATATGCTAGGAAACCAGGGGAAGGAATGATTTATTCTTGGAAGCCTATGACAGAATTCATGTAAAGTCTGAAAAAGATATGTATCTTTATAAAGATGTTGGTGCTGTACAAGTAATAGTCCACACATTTTTTTCTGCTTGTTATATAGTTGGTCTCTCTCCCTAAAACTCTGCATTTTTATAAATAGTAGTAACAGCAATCCCTAGCTCGCTAACATCAGATCCCTAAATACTTGTAATGCAGCCCAAGCCTAAACTAGAAAATAGAGCTGACTTATTTTTTCTTTTTTTCCTTTTGTGTTGTTGTTGGCTGAAAGTTGAGTTTTCTGTGTGCAATTATTGATTAAAAGTTCCAGTTTAGTTAATGCCACCTTAGAAGAGCCCAAATCTTTCTTTTCACTCTTAGTTTAGCCTTCTGGGCTAAAAATCAGGACTAAAGCCATAAAAAACAATAATCTTGTTGCTGCTGAGTGGATGGACACACAGCTGTATCACAAGCCTATTGGATCAAGCCCAACAAGGGGGAAAGAAAATGGTTTGGAAGGATCTACCATTTTCCTGTGAAAGCATCATGGCATTTTATCTGTCTTTGGGTACTGTTTGCAGTAGGAGAAGAGCTTTTGCTCTTTACCTTTCAGATGAGAGAGAGATAAGACTTTGTAGCTTCTTTGGGATAATCTAGTAGCTCTTTTGGGGTCTGTGAGGAGACCCTGAGAAGACTTTGGCTTGGTAGTAGAAGAGATCAATAAGATCTGCCTTTCAACCAGGCTGAACAAATCTAGCTTTTGCAGCCCCTAGATGGACTTTGTAGCCCTGATTGCCATACTTGGACCCTGATAGTTCAGATGATTTTCCTCCTACCTTACTGTCCATTACTTCCCTCTCTCACCAAGACAGTTATAAATTCCATTTCCAGAGGCAGGTGTGAATTAAGTTGGAAGTTTAAATAACCATCTGGATTCTGAACAAAACATTTTTATGAGCTTGAATGATAAGCAAAAATATAACTTTTGGTGAAATCTTATGCCAAAAACCTGTTTCACAGACTATGAATTTGCTGCAGGTTTGCCCAGAGATCTGCCAAATAGCAAATGGAAACCCAAGAATATTGTGAGATTGAGGGCACCTCACGTGTACGGAGTGTTGAAAGGAAACTTCCTCCCTGGTAAGCTACATCATACCTATACAACAACAATTGATCTAGAACAAACATAAAAACATTAAGCCTGTTCAGAAAAATATTATTTTAAAATGAGGCTATGAGCTAATTCTGGAATATCAAGCTACTAGTTTTGTGGTTTTGTTTTTTGTTTTTGTTTGTTTGTTTTTGGAAATATACCTGCAATATATCCCCACATAAAGAGTATTGATATTGATATAACTGTTTGATGATAATGTATCACAGTGTTTGTCTATTACTTCTAAATTTATGAAAACATAGGATTTTTTCTTTGATTTATAATAATTAGTTTAGTTATTGTTCTGAGAGTAGCTGTTGTAATTGCCTCTTCTGGTTCATCTGAGAGAAAGGATGACCACAGAAGTCAAATGAAACTCAGAAAACCTATACAAATTAAAGATTACAAAACCATCAAAAAAATTACGCATAAGTCATTTCTTCCAGAATATTTCAGAATTATTTTTAATTCTCCTGAATATTACTCTAGCTGATGTCTTTGTATTCTACACAGAGACAACACTTTCAGAAAAGGGGCTCGTGATTTTAGATGCCACTATTTTGGGTGCTCAAAATGAGATATTTTAAAGGCGCACGGGCATTAAAAGCATTTTTTAATTAACTATTTGCACTCCCAGATTACCTAGGCATTTTGAAAACAGTGGTGATATGTCCCTTCTGGTTCTTGCAGTCCCATCTACTCAAATCAGCAGCAGGGCTCTTACTCCACCTACATACATAAAACACCTACAGTGATGATGGACATGTTTAATAAACAAACTTCTGACTTCTCTCTTTGGCTGAAGTGTTTCTGTGAGACACTGAGGAAGTTAGGCTTTGAACTTGAGACATGTAGAATGATTTAAATGGGAATCAGGAGCCTACATTCAATAGGTTGGTTCTTTATCAGTAGGATGAACAACTCTAGATCCTCTAAAGCTGTGCTGTCCACTTCAGGCCTTCAAACTGCCCACCTTGAAAAGCCTCACTGCAACAACTCACCGCAGCTTTGCTTGGCTGCCTGCATACTGCTTCAGTCCAAAGCAAGATGCATAGGGGATTGTCATTCAACCACCAAGTCTCAGCTGGGACGTGGCTGGGGACTCACATGGGATTTAGAGCTCAGGGGAGCACCACAAACAGCATCTGTCTATCTCCCAGTGCAGACACAGCCGAACAAATCTAATTAAGCCTCGAGCAAGCTAAGAAACTTGTGACAAATCGGAAATGCACTAGGAAACAAACATAAAAAGAAGAGGAGCGTGAAGCTGGACCTTTACAAACCTTGTCAATTTCAAAGACACATACTGACATTATTGGCAGTGGATGGGTGGATTTTTTTTCCCCAACTTTCCCCAACTTGATGCGGCAGATACATGTTAATTTTCTGCAGTAGAAAAGATAGGGCAATAGCAGACCCAGAACCTAAATATAGCTGCTTCTACACTTAGTTACTGTGTAATGTGGTTTGATGATGGTTGCCAGAGAAACCCATTTATGCTGTTGAATAAGGTTGTGCTGTCCCTGCTTCATCCTCTCCCACATAATGAACTTTTAGAAAAGTGAAGGTTTAGTATAGAATTGAACTAGCGGGAATGTGCTGCATACAGAGGCAGTAAGTGTTTGGATGTCAGCTGTATATGTGTACTTTTCCATTGTGGGGCATGGTGGAATAGCTTGAAGCATCATTCTGTAGTGCTAGAGAAAGGCAGCATTGTTAGCTGGGTCTGAGCTCTTCAGTCAAGACATGCTAAGTGTGGGGGTGGGTAGGGAAAGGCACTTTCAGAACACCCTGACTTGGAAAAACTTTCACCAGTCTATTGAATTTAGCCACAACTGAACCTCTTAATAGTTATGAAAAGTTTGGCCAATGAACCAGAACATGATCTGAAAGCAGTCCAAATGAGGATCCTTCCATCTTTTTGAATGATTAATTGGCTCTTCCAAAAGCATAATTTTGCCTGAGATATTCAGCAAAGTTTTTATCAGAAATGTTAAGGTGCTTAACCTCCTCATCGTCATTTTTACTCCTGCTGTAATAGCAGCACGGAAAGATTGTTAAAATCAATGTATCAATGGGTGGTGTTTTAAGAAGTGTCTTCCATTTGCTCCCTTGATCAGTACGTGCTCCCAGGAGCCAACAAGCTAAACCAAAAAGGCTGACAGAAGATGAAAACAGCAGTATCAGTATCAGTGGTGCTTTGTATTATGGTTCAGTTTGCATTATGCCCAAGAACATAAGGAAACAGGCTAGGAATGGCTTGGGAGCTCTTCAAGCTGGAATGCAGATTACTTTTTGATAGGATAAAACACAGGTCTACAAAATCATAAATTGCACAGAGCAAATGCATAGATTTTGAACTATTCCTTGTCTCCTAGAATCCATCAAGGGAAGCTCGTAGGAGTCAGGTTCAAAACACACAAAAGGAACCGGTTCTTCTTGCAAAGAGCAGCATGTGTAGCTCTTGGGCAGAGGAAGTTGTGGATACAAAAAGCTTAAAGGAGCTCAAAGGATGAACCTAGAGGTACAAGAAATAAGGGTACTATAAGTGTTCCTAAACAGAAAAACTCCATCAGATTTGGGAAACCTCCTGAGCTAAAGATAGCTGGAGGATGGAATAGGGCTCACAGCAATATCATATACACTTGCCCTCTTCTCACTCTTTTCTTGGCATAAGTATGACTGCCATTCAAGATGGATATGGAATAAGGTGATATCATGTTTTGAAGAAGAACAGATGTGATTTTCTTCCTGTAAGTGTAGGTAACTCTGACCTCTAGGTTTCATCCATGTCTCCTCCCTTCTCAAATCTTCATCTTTCCTATCTGAATTTTGCAAATGTTGTGCTGGACTCACATAATTTTTTGGTCACTGGAACAGACCTGCTCACCTCAAGGAAGTGTCTGCAAGATTTTCATACAGTTGTGGTTATATTGTAAACTGACCTCTCCTCTCAGTCAAGATGAAGAGCAAAAATTCAGTCCTCTGATATTTACGCTCTGTAAAGCCCTCTAATTAGCCCTGTGAACTTTATGGGGCTGGTGGGCCTTACAGACTTTTAAAAGGAAACATGCTGTATTCCTAAAGGGATTGTCCCCCTTTAGCTTTGGCATTAGCTCAGTCTTATTGCTTATTGATTCATAAGAGCATTAGTCTCATGACAAAGGTTTTAGTGAAATGTTGAATAGGGGAGGAAGTACACCAAAAAGCAGCAAGGTCAGAGTCTGGGAAATAAGGGCAGTGCAAATAAAAAATATCGATTTCCAGAAACACAGGCTCTGACTGGGGAACAGCAGAGCCATTGAAAAGAGAACAGGACTTCAGATCGCAGCACAAGGTTCTTTGATGAGATGGGAAAATTCAAGTCAGAGAGGGAGTGATGGTGAACCAATGAAAGCGGCAACCTAGGAAAAGAAACTAAATTAGGAAACATTGTGAGCACTTGAAGCTGAACTGCTCGGGAGAGAGTATCAAGTCCCCTAGATAATTTGTATGCTGTGCTCAGAAAGCGCTCACAGCTGGGCAGGAGATCAATAGGACTGCGACAATTAGATATTGAGTAGAAGGAGAATGGTATGGAAACACCATGACCAGACTGCTAGAAATATTTGAACGTGAGGAATGGAGGTGGAAATAATATTTTGAGAGCCTGATACAGGCATTTTCTCTCTCCAGTAAAATTAGCCTTAATTTATTTCTTTTGAAATGTGTCTTCAAGGCTTTCTAAAATAGCCTTAGGCATTTTCCTACCCAGTGATCTGTTTCCTTTCATTTATTTCCTTTCTTTGCTTCCCTTTTGACTCCCTTTATTTGTTTTTTTAAAAAAATCATCTTTGGGTTCATCTTTGTTTTCCAAAATTACTTTTCTTACAGAATCCATATTTTTAAAACTTCCTGACACAATTGCAGTCTAGGTGCTCATTTTGTACTCTTAGTTTTCTGCCTGAAATGCCAAAGACAGTAAATCACTTTTGTTCACTTCTCCTCCACACAGTGACTACAGCGATGAGGCCCCGGTTCTTCATTAGAGTTGCTAGGCACTGCTGTAACATCGGTAATTATAATAAAGAACAAAGCGCAATCCCAGAAGATGCTTCATAGTCCTTTTCACCTCAGTAAATACATGCAGAAATATGATTAGAGCTCTGCTCCAAACCTGTATAGTTGCCTATCTTAGAAGATCCCTTGCTTCAGCCTCTCTGCGGTACTGTATCCATGATTATCGTGACTTTCATTACCAGATTTCTTTCATCATGGTTGCAAAAGGCAGTGGTTGATAGTGCTTTTCTCATAAATTTCCAGCTCTTGCTTTTTTGTGAACAGGTAGTTTTTTGCTTTCAATTTGCAAAAGTACAAAAGATTTCCCTCTACCTACCTATGACAGAAAACATAGCAGGGAAGACAGCATTGAAGCTACAGTAAGATGCATTAGCAATCATTTTCTTTGCAAGGTCATGGAAACTATGGCTCTGTATGTGGTCTTGACCACAAATGAATTCCAAGGTCCTCCAAATTTTGGCAGAGGGGAGAGGCACCATACGACTCTGTTTGCAGCTGTACTTTCTCTTGCTTTCACTTTAACTAGACTTAACCTTTGCCAAATTTTAGACAGATTGTCAGCAAGTGCCAGGAAAGTGTTAATGCTAACAAGGGCTCTGACTCTGCTCTCACAGGGGTGAAGTAGAGCAGAAACAGTTCTCAGATTGGGAAGTTCTTAGAGCAATACCTGGGGCTTTTCCCTAAACACCAAGTAAGGACTTTTAAGGTTTTAGATAAGCCAAAATTTGACACAGCGATATAATAGAGGTGGCTCACAGCTTCCCTAGAAAATGAATAAGGACTTGTCCTCTACCAGTCCAAAACCAACCATGACTTTCTTCCCTGATGGGCCCTCCCAACTCCCTTGGCTGGCTTTTATGGATGGGGCAGTGTCTGTGTAATATATCAGCATTTTCATCTGAAAAAAAACAATTGGGGAGAAAAAGAGAGAGGGTGATGAGCCTGGCCACAGGAGCAGCCCTGTTCCTGCAACGCTGGGGGTTTGGGCGCTGAGGAAGGCAGAAGAAAGGAAGGGTGATGCCAATCCCCGTTTGCAATATCCTCCCACGTAGCAACTGCTTCTGCTGAGGCCGTTTTTTGCTAAAGCCCTTCTTTCCTTGCAAAGGGAGATGGGGCTTCTGGGGAGCCTCGGCTCCTGGCACGGGCAAACGCTCTGCTTCAGTCAAGAGCAGCACAGACTTGTTCGTGCCTTTGCCTCGCAGGTCTGCTGGAGCACTGCACGGCTCGGGGGCTTCGCAGAGCTCGGGGACGCAGAGCTGCGCATGGGTCTGGCCCGTAAGGGAGACCTGGTCGTCCCTCTGGACAAACTCGACCCTTTTCAGCCTGACCACCTGCTCCTTCTGCTCTGGAGCTGGGGAAGCAGAGGGATGGGAAGTGGCCATACACCACCAGGCAGGACTCCTGCTCTTCCTCACCTCGTAGCAGGAGAATGCCCAACTGGACAGGACTCTAGCCACACTATCCCTCCCACAGTACCCTATTACTGGATCTGAAATTTGTTGTTTGAACCCCTGTCTAGTTTTTATGAAGGTGAGTTTTTTTCCTTTTTTTTTTTTTTNGCTTGAACCCTTGTCTAGTTTTTATGAAGGTAAGTTTTTTTCCTTTTTTTTTTTCATCCAAATAGCCCAAGGGGGAATTTATCTACTCTGGGACACATAACCCAGAATGGCAGTAGAGAAACATGAATTTAACTAGAAAAATATGTTGACAGAGGATGAGCAATTAGCAAGGAAGTCTCTGTAAAAAAAAATTATATAAACTCAAAAAAAAAAGATTCTTGAAAAGCAGAACTAAGTAGCAACCCCTCCACCTGCCCAAATAATACACATTGTAGAGCATTAAAGGAACATGTTAACTTTCCATAACACTTGCTCAGAAGAAAAGGGAAAGCAAATGATGTGCTAATGTTCAAAGAAAAAAAAAAAAGATTTTCTGGATAACTGCCATACATGTTCTTCTGTCGGGAACAACATACTGGAACATGTATTATTACCAGTAAAGCTATTTGAGCACCAGAGACTAAAGAAATGTTTAACAGTACTGTTACTCCAATTAAATTCTTTGACAGATTACTTTAAAAGAAATATATATGTGTATAAATTAACAGTGAAAACTACTGTGCCGTGGTATTTCTGTGTAAGAATATTGATTATAAAACAAACTTACAAAAATGTCAAGTCGTGCCTCTACAAACTCATTTGCTTCAGCCATCCTCATTACTGGTCAGGAAGCTGGTAACTGAAGGATCATTAAGAAAAGAAAATGAGTCTTAAAATAGCTTGTTCAGCAAAGGGTCCCCTTTATCGGATTTCTTTATCTGAACTCCAGCTCTGCTATTTATTAGAGCTGCAATATGCTGCATTCCTGCAAGTTCTTCCCCATCTCCATTACAATTTACTGAGTGAGTAAAACAGCTTCCTCATAGACTGAATTTAATGAACTTACATGGAAAGGCAAGGAAGCAGCTGGAAATTTGCACCACACATTATTTAAAACATGTCTTTTCAGCCTGACTCTTGCATTATAGCCACAGGGGGTTTTAGGAAGCCTAAAGCCTTTGGTGCTGTTTGTGGGATGCTTCTGCCCCGGAGCAGCACGTGAGTCGGGCGACGTGCCTTCCATAGGCTCGGCTCTTCCCTCGGCTGTGCCAGCTCCGCTCTCTCCTCTGCTCAGTGCAGGTAATTATGCCCTCCCACCACTTACAACAAAAATACATTCTTCTCTTTCAAACAGTCAGATTTTGATCATTTTTTTTTCTGCCCACCTTAGCTCATATCAATCAGGCTTTACGTAACTGCAGTATTTTGAGAAGTTACACCTACTCTGCAGAACTGCTATTAGCGAAGACCAATTTAAAATGAAAAAGTGAATAAGAAATGTAAAATTCTGGCTATGGGTGATATTTTCACAAATAAAATGGGAAGCAGAAGCTGACCTAGACAGAGAACATGACACAGAGGGGTCGTAGTAAATAGCATTTCTTTTCTTAGACAAGTTGTCGGTCCTAACTCTGTTTTCATTTTCAATATACTACAGAAGAGGGCAGTCTAAACCAAGCATTTTGCATATTGTAACAAGAATACTTTTGTGGTCACGTTAACCAGATCGAACCTTAAATCTGTGTTTCTCTTAATGCACCAGGGAATGATTTATTCAAGAGCAGAGCCAGCCCATTAAATTCCCAGCGGAATCCCTAAAGAATTTTCTGTCTTAACTCTTTTAGCAACACAGAACTGTGAGTCTTCTTTCAGCCTGCCTCTTCTGTGTATGTAAATCTAGAATATACTCTGCATTGGAATGTATACATGAGAAATGCCAAACAAGGAAAGCAGGGACAATGCTGATATACTCTCAATAATGCGTAACATAAGGTAAGCAAAATGCAGCATGGTGCTTTTGCTTGCTCTCATGGAGACTGGAAGCTTCTGTCACAGGGGAAAAAAAAAAAAAAAAAGCACAGAGTCCTGTTTCTGCTGATTTTCATTAAAAGGAAGGGATGAATGGAGCAACTAAAGGAGGTCTAATAAAGGAGCCTGAGATACAGTGTTTCCAGCTTTTGAAAACAACTTTGTAAGTCACTATTCTAACACGCACTTGACAGGTCGGTACAGGGGGAAACAGAGATGAATACGGGACTGATTTGCTTTTTAAAAATAGAAGAGTACATTGATCTCTGTGGTCTGAGCTAGCTTACTCTGGGTGACCTCACCACCACTCAACCTGCACCCCTTCTAGCAGCAAAGTGCTACTGCTGCCCCTTTGCTGTAGCTAGCAGTGGACTAGAGAACAAGTGCTACAAGGTTTCCAGGCAATGTTCTTGCTCAGACTAGCGATTACTATGACTCAAGGAAGTCGTATTTTCCCAAGGTCTTTGAGGAGTTAAGTTTGCAGAATACTTTTTGCTCCTTCCTTTCCATAGCTCTCATTCCTTTACATAATAGTTCTGTTTCCCTTACATAATGGTAGCTTTCTAAATCTCCCTATTTTTTTTTTTTTGTATGGTTTGTGTCTCTCTAAAAACACATTTCTCTGTGGACTGTGAAGGGAAACATCAGACTCAGCTGGTGGAAGTTGTGTGAGCACAAAAGGAAAGGAAAAATTTCCGCCAAAAGCTGGAAGGAAGAGGGGGATGAAATTGCCACAAGATACTATTACAGAGGTTAAGTTCAAATCTGATGTGTGAAATGTGCTCAGTGAGAAATCTGTAGAAAAATAAGTTTGAGAAAAGAACAGGACCACTGCAGGGTTTTTCAGGTGGGTACCAACCATCTAGTAGGGAAGTCTGTAGTAATGTTTAGTGGGGATGGTGCTCTAATTTAAAAACATATCAATAAAAATAAATTTCTGTGATAATCTTTAGGTCTTAAAAGGATAAGGGGGAAAAAGAGGGAGAGGTAGGAAAATGGAGAGAATAAATCTAACCAAAGTGCTATTTTTTCCTGAAAACTGTATGTTTTACAATCCTGTGTAGGCGGACTCTAAACATTTTGATGATGCAAACGTCAGACTCTGATTCCAAGTGCCCAAAAGCATGAAGTGTTCATATTAAGAGATGGAGTTTCTGCCCATCTGTAGTAGAATTGTACTGTTATTTATAGCCTTGCTTTTCTCAGATATCTCAAACAGTTTCTTTCCTTCTCATAAATAGGCATGCCTGTAACTGAATGTAACTGAGTCATCTAAATGTACTGCAGTTTTCCTCAAATTAACTGGAATCCAAAATCCTAACTTCTCCCTGTGAAAGAACAGAGGTAGGCAGATACTGTCCAAGTCTGTCTTTTGAAAAATTTTGCAATTCCTATATAAAAGACAATTTTGTAATTCTTGAGCTTGGAACTTTTGGGATGGTCCCAGGGTTTGGCATGAAATTTTCCAAAGCCAAGCCAAATTTCTCCTCTTCCTCCACTTGCAGTACTGACTTTTGCCTGTGTTTGCCGTGGAAGATCGTGGCTGTTTTTGTAGAGGAGAGCCATGCTTGGAAATGGCAGTTTTAAACCTGCAGATGTAGTTAACCTGAATGCATCCTTGCAAACGTGCTGGTTAAGTGCATTAGATGTGTTTACCTTGTCAGCTCTTTTTCAGACGCTGTCCAGCTGATTCAGGTTGTTGCAGTTGAAATCTCTGTCAAACATAAACAGCATGTGTGAATAAGGAAAGGGGATCATCACCCAAGCTTATCACTGAATACTATAGAAAAAACACCTGCCCGCCATTGTAGTGTACACAGTGCAGAGACAGTATAATTGTCGGGAACAACTAGAATTGTTTATTGTCCCTGTTTTCTTGAGAACCAAGTATTACTCAAAACGAAGAGTTGCATCATGGTTGTTACTCCTGCTAGCCCAGGAATCTTTTCAGGGCATCTAAGAAGACATATGGTCATTCAAACCAGGACAAAATGCTTAGGAAGTGCAATAAGTGCAATTAAAAATGCTATTCTCACAAGGGGAAAAAAATGTCTTCTCTGCATTTTTATGCCACTTTTTACAGCTAATAGAGACTGGCACTAGGAGGCAGCCATGACTGGGAGGCAGCATGGCCTTTCTTAATCCCACTGCACTTATCCCCCACCCTATATTTTCTAGGGTCTGAGGTTTCGCCAGAGTAGGAAACATGACTTGCATGACTTGTCCAGGCAACACAGACGTCTGCTGTTAGTCCCATTTGGTGCCACCTATGTCAACTTGCTGCTAGCCAACTTCTGTGCCCAGAGTGCAGAGGCCCCTTGCTGCCAGAACAACCCCTTTCAAAGGTCCCCAGAGCTCTCTGTGGCCTCTTGCTATGCCCTGCAAATATCCTGGATTTGCACTACTGCCTGGACTGTGGCAAAGTGCCTTGCCAACCTGTTGCCATCGCAGTTTCTCTCCCTGCGCTTGGCAGAACACGAGAAGCCCTTTGTTATGTTTTACTTCCCTGCATATCACAGCCAGGGCCAAACTGCTCAAAGCCCTGCCAGGCCCTGTGTTACCTCAGCGTGAGGAAAATCAGCCAACGTGTTCCCAGATAACACTGTGAGCTATTGGTTTGGCTGGATGTAAATGCAAGTTTTCCAGAAATTCTGCAGAAACACAATCTCTAATTTCTCCAGAAAGAGTTTACAAAGATCAGCCCAGCCCTTCAGGAAACTGTCCTGAAGGACATCCCATCCTTATTAAAAATCTCTCTCACAGAGATGTATTTGACTATTTGTGATCATTAACCAGCAGGTTCAGCTGTGGCATTTGTGCCTCCCTGCTACCTTCTATATGCCAGGAGCACCAAGGATCAGAGCCCCAAAGTATGGGCAGATATTTAAAAATATACCCAGACCTCAAAGTGCTTAAAAGTCGTGTTGGACAAGAAGAAACAACTGTCTGGGAAGGGGTGATTCTGCTAAAAGGAGAAGCACGGTCACAATGTCTGCATTTGTGCATGCAGTAGAGGAAGGCAGCCTTGCAGGAAAAAGTATCTGCGTGCTGGGGGTGTGTGGCAGAAGGCAACACTATGAATACAGTCATGCAAGTGCTAGAAAAAAGCAATTTTAGGCAAACTGAGTGCAGAAAATGCTCGTAACTGTTTCCTAAGCAAATTATATGTTGTGAACTGTTAGCTTTGTTTTATTAACAGAAGCCTTTTGGACTGCAGAGGTGCGGACTTCTTCTGCTTCACAATATTTCAAACTTGATAATGATTTAAAACCAGAGCGCAAACTGAAGAAGGTGGTCACAGGAGCTATTTACTGCCACACATTCTTTTTTCTTGAAATTAGCTCACTAAACTGCTCACTAGAGGGCACCAACACTTCAGTTTATTTCTCAATCTCTGCAACCATCAGAAATTGAGTTTGTGAAAAAAATTCTCTCTTGTTTACAGCTATGAACTAGTTTAGGACAAAGATTGGGTTTCAAACTTTGTGCTTAACAAGTAAACTGTTTAGAAACCTTCCTAGAACCTGTGAACTGCAAACAGTCATCCCTGACAAAATAAATCAAACTGAATTGTGTAAAAAAAACACTCAGATAATAATTACTTAAAAAAAAAAGAAAAAAGTAAAACCGTCTAGTTATAAATGAACTTGGATAGTTTGATGCATTACAAAAGGAAGCTAAATACTGATGATCAGGTAAATATCTTGTTAATAACTACTGTTATTCCTCAAGGTGCTTTATAAGTAAAAGGAAACAGACTGAACCTGGAAGGATGTTGCAGGTGGGTGTTTCTCAGACTTATGATTGTCCTCTCCACTAATACCTAGAAAAAAGACCAATTTACACTTTTTACTCACGAAGAGGCAAACCCATCCGACGATCCCATCCCCACAAGCGCAGGGGTTTCATGGCATGGTATGACAGGCAGCTGCCATTTGGCTTGATCTCCTCCCCTGGTACTTGCTGGTTCAATATTTGGCACTGCAGGATACAGACTGCAGCTGCGGTGGGCACGCACCTTCCCCAGGATGCCACAGCAAGAGCTCTGCTGTGCCTGAGCCAGCCTATTCAGGACTATTCTGGGACACCTGATGTCAAGCCCTAAAAAGTCAGCTCTGACCTAAAACACCATCGAGCTCAAGACCAAGTGCCTAAAACCAGGGCCTTCTGAAGCCAGTGAGATAGCAAGGCCATGTAATCATCCAAAAGTATGTTGACTCAGCTTTGCTCCCTTGAGGACGTAAATAGCTTGTTTTAACTAGGTTTGGCAGCAAGAGTCTATTCTGGATTCCAGCATTTTAGAAAATTCACAGAACAACCCATCTTTGCCTGAACTGACCAAAGAAGTTGGCCGCAGTGAAGGACTGAGCAACGTGGTGGTTACGGCACTAACTGGCACATGGGGAAACAACTTCCTAAAGATGCAGAGCCCGGTATTGAGCGCCCTTTAAATCCTGAGACAGCAAGGAGCATAGTACCACTGCCATCTCCTCCTTCTTGTCCAAAAGGTACTTTGGGGAGACAGGAGCCTGTCTATACCATATTCTAACAGTAAAAAGACTGGAAGCCTGAGGAAAATAAGGAAAAACCTAGTGTAAGGAAAAACCCTAGTATGGGTATGTATGTATGTATAGAAATAAAAGAAAAACTTGATGGGGCACAGGAAAACAACTTTTCTATACATAAAATGAGACAGGGCAGCTCACACCTGGCAAGTTTTGGCAAAGCTGAGGTATAAGATATGCTGTGACTTCCATTCACAACCAGGTAGATGTGAGTTAAAACCAGACTTCTCAGTGGAAGCCCAAGTACAAAATAAACATAGATGTTTATGAGATTAGCTGGCATTTTTTGAATACTAGTGGTTGGTTCCCTGATGCCCAAAGAGCATCATGCCAGTGCCTAAGTCTGCCTGCCTAACAAGCCTTGGTGACCTGCTTCCAAAGTCAGCATCAGAAACAAAAAGGGAACTGGCACTTTCCACTTCCTGGAGAGCCCTCAGCTCCAGGTGCTTGGGACACTCATGCTAATCTCCTTGAGATGTACGATTCCCTCACTAGAGAGCAGAGCCAGATGTTGTTCTGAGGTATCAGGAAGAAGGAATGTGCGTTTAGCCTTGAAGGATGAATATTGAGAAGCAGTGTCAAACTTCTAATACTGAAACATCCTTGTAAATTGCTATTTCATCAATGGCTCTGCTATCTATTGGGTAGTGGAAGAAGAAATGTTCAGGAAAGATGTTATTGGTTGGGTATGCAGAAAATTCTGTAGCATTACAAAATCTGTAAAGCACCAATAGAGGATTCCTTGGAAAGCTGTGGCATCACATTTGCTGGAAGATTTTAAGCCTAAGTTGGTCAAACATCAGACAATTTCAGTTTTTCCTTCAGAGAGAAAATTCATACAGAAAGTTTGAAGAAAAATGAAGCATTTTTTATTTTATCCTGGCTACCCATGAACACATGTGAAATGCCACTCTTCCAGGATTCTCAATGTACAGGATGTAATTTTCTCTTCCTCCAATGCCATTCCAATTTTATTTGGCTACAGATTCTGATCCACAATACAAATCAGGGCTCTGCCAGCAGGGCACTTCATCAAGTGACCTAAGCAAATATTTAAAGCCAAGACCAAAGGACTAGATAAGAGTATTTATCAGATCTTCAGTTTGCCTTTTCACCTTAAAAGGCGTTAGTGAAACCAACCTGAGCATCAACACACTCACACACACACACATGCTGGCCCATATGTTGATTATCAGGAATTTCTCTCTGTCTAATAGCCTTATTCAGTCTGAGAACTTTAGGAAGAAGATCTCACTAAAAATGAAGGACCTAAGACCAGCTAACAGAATTAAATTCCACTGAGAGAAGGAAACCCTCACCGTGAAGGGGATTACTACTCTGCCTCTGCTGCAGCAGCGAGGAAAAAACTTGAGCAGCGATGCCTGGAAGGAAAGTGGCAATGAAGCTGAGGCAAATGGGTGCACTGTGGGTACACAATGTGAAAGCACCAAGTCACTCCCTTTCTCTGTATGCCTATTTTTTTTTCTATTGTGTAGATCTGTTTTCACTTTGCTCCATAATTTTCCAAGTTGACCTTCTATGGACACACACATTAGGGAATTTCAGATGGTGCTGTAATGTCTTGGCTATTGAAAACTCTTCCTTATTATGTCTGAAATGTTCTGTGGGTGCTTTCTTTAGCGGCTTTACTGGCTCTGTTGCAGATTGTTATTTAATTTATATTCAGCGTGTGAGCTGGCCAACAGGAATGTCAGTTAATCTGTGGGGGGAATTTTTTTGTTAATAGTAACTAATTTGCTAGCAGGGGGGTTTATTCCGTGTGACAACCATTTTTCTTTCTCCTTCTTTTTTTTTAGTTTGTTTCTCCTAGTCCTTAGTGGTGAGCGCTGTATAAGTGAAGAGGGATGACAAAGGCTGAAGAACGAGGTTATGCAAGATCTTCCTCATACCTATATCCAAAGTTAAAAACGGAAAATTCAAAGTCCTTCAACACTCCAAGGACCTTGCCGTGTACACAAGTGGGTAGCTGTGATGATGGTGAGGAACTCAAAGGATTGTACTTGACCTCAGCTTCACGTGTAGCAGTATATAGTCATGGGCATGATGGGAAGACATCTCACACAACGTGGTGCCACATTTCCTGCTGAGCAGGAGTCCCTTTGATGGCATATGGGAGCACCAGAGTGGGCAACAATCCTGTATCTCTTTCTCTCTTCTTTGCTCTGAGAGGTTTCTTCTACTGCTGTGCTTTCTGTGGCCCTAACTCAAGGTTGTGATTTCAGGTGCGGTTAACAGCCTAAACCCTTGGAGATGGACTTGGATCCTGCACCTGAGCAGTAAGCAACGCTTTCCTTCCCCATCTCCCAGCCTGCTGCACAAATCAAAATAGAAATTCCAAGCACAGGTGAAAGAGACTGAAGAGCACCCTTAAGATATTTTAATCAAGGGGGAGCACACTTTAGCCATTACTTCCTCTTCTTTGGTTTCTTCCCTTCCAGCTAAATCAGCACACTGCTGTACCATGAGACTCTGGGTCAGCCACCTACAAGTTTGTGTCTTGTTTCAAGTGGGAACATGTAAGCATATGGGAGCATACATATATATATATATATATGGCTTGGTAGCCTTTCATCCAGGCAGCTCTGAACGCAGCTGCAACAGAGCCGTTTGCTGTTCCTCTTGCTGCCACCTGCTGAATCTCTGGTTTATACATTTCAAGTATCAGCTAATATACTCTCATAATCCGCAGTTTTCAGCGCTGTTCAGGACTGTTATTATACATGCAACACATTTTGTTCTTAAAAAATAGGCATATAAGACCAGGCCATCCTTCCTGCAAAGTGGCCAAAGTCCATACTGTTCTTGCCTACCAGCATTCCCCAAATCTGCAGCTGATTTTTCCACCCAGATCCCTTTTTTTTATTTTCTCCTCCATTTTAAAACTTTGTGAAACTTAAAAATAGCTCTGTACATGTTCAGAGAAAAACCCCAAAACAAAAAATTATGAAACAACAGATCAGATAAGATGAAAACAGAAAGGAAAAGGGGGGAGGGCATGCCACAAATTATATCACTGTCAACATGAAAATGCTTAAAGAATGCATATTGAGAAACAACAGGAATTAAGAGGCCACAGCTGTGTGATGAAAAGCGATAAGAAACTGCCATCCTTTAATAAGGCATCCTAGGAGATATGCTTCAAACGCCCCTTTTCCCCAGGCCTCCTTAATCTCCAAACCAACAGTACCTGCAAAAAAAGAGAGAATAATCATAATAAAAAAAAGAAATTCAGGCCTCATTTACTCCTGTTGTTCTAGATTAGAACCGAGTTAATCTGAATCAACAAGCAAATAATATTAATGTGGACAAATCTTCTGAGACCATCAAGGGGAAGAGGAGGGGGGGAAATAAAGAAAAGGAGAGAGAGGGGTAAATAGCAGCATTAACTCTGCAATTGTTACTAGCCTGTCAACAAACATACTCTAGGGATTTTCTTGTTAAGCCAGGTGGATATATAGTGGTAGTAGAGGATTTCAACCTTTCAAGTTTTATTTAAAACTGTCCACACTCTTTATCTAAAAATGCATTCAAAAATTCTCTCCCCGAACTTCTTTTATGTTGCAGGAGTGTTAGTTAAATGTCTGTTTTAGTAGCTGTTTCATTGTATTTTTCTTTTCTTGGGAGGTTTTTTGTTTGTTTATTTGACTGCTATGCAAACTTTTCACAGAAAAGACAAAGAAAAGCACTTTCACTCCTGCTGGGTTTTAAACCTGTTCTTTTATTTATTTATTTAAAGCAGAGCGAGGAGGACCCAAGTCCTTTGCAGAACAGTCTAAAAGCCAACATTTCTCGAGTTGACAGCCTGTTCTTTTAATTATAACTGGATCTGAGTCTTTTATTTTTTCTTTTGAATTGTCTATAATGTTGCCAACTTTACCATGAATTGTGAAGTATTTCAGGGTCTAATTAAGCCCCTGGTTGTGCTGTCTTGGGGCTGGACTATTCAGCTTTCCTCCAGTAAAAGCAGCTATAGGAACAAGCTTGACAAGCTTGAAAACACTGCCTGAATAACAGCAAGAGGCTCAAAAGCCAGAATTCAAGTAAAAAAAATATCAGATCCATATGACGCAAAAGGAAGTAAGAGGAATATTTGGCAATAAACTGAAATTGTAAACATACCAGAAACCTTTGAATTCTGTAAAAAAATATATATATTATTTAAATAGTTAATTCTTGAACTCCTTTAAGAAAAGAGACAAAGATATGAAAGTGCTTGAGCCTGGAGTGCAACCCTGGAATTAGATAAGTCACTGGTACGTATGGGCTGATTTTCTGTGGCAACCAGTTCTGTCAGTGACAGCAAAGTGCAGCACGCAGCAAAACTGAGCCTGTATCGCTGACTCTGGTAGCAGTGTTAGACATTCACTAAAAACTCACAAACAAGCAAAACTATCCTGGTGGAAGCTAACTTCCTGGCCCCATTGCAAAAGCTGCACTCAGGTTTCTAAAGGCAAATATTTATCATTTGATAAAAGGTTATGATCTAGTAACCATTGAAATTATGCTTCATCACAAGGTCTCAAGCCGAGTTCTTAAAGACTGTTGTTAGAAGCAGGGAGCCAAGCTTGTCAATTTATATCAATTTATGTCTTTTTTTTTTTTTAAGTTTATTTTTCATGCTCTTTAGAGAGCCACACTCTGGTCATGACTGGGAACTACACGTTGCCTTGCTACTCATCAGCCACAGCTCGAGACTTGTGCTACACCAAGTGAGTGACAGGGATCCATGCCAATTTTTTAACTTTATGCTCAAGAGAAGGGGAGAGGGAGTGAGCATAGGATCAAAGATGCGGATAAACAGACAACCAAGCAATCACGATACTAATTTGCTCCTAACCTGCATCAGTTGCTATACCTGCTGAATTTGAGACCTTAAATTTATTATAAAAATACTGACTGTATCTAGTATCACCACAGAGGCCACAACTACTTGTACAAAGATCGATTTTTTTTTTTTTTAAGACAGTGCTGGCCTAGTCCTCCTGCTTCTCCCTTTTCTCCCTTCTTCGGCAACTTCGTCACCTCCACCTCCTGGTCAATGAAAGTATTTCTGCTGGTAAAGAGGATTAATTCAATCCGAAATTAGGAAGTCCCAGTTCTATCAGATACTTCTCAAACATGTGTTTTCCAATCCTTTTTTTTCCTTTTATATTCTTTTCTCATTTACCCTTTAAATGCCTTATGCTGTATTTCTCCTTAAACTACAAATTCCTACTGGATTGCACATCTGTGATTTTAGCTCAGCTCTCCTAGTCTAGCGCTGCAGTCTCTTTTTCTTTTTTTTTTTTGGCTAAGAGGCTTCAATTAATTTAGCATCTAGCCCTCTGTATGACTAGTTCTAATTCTTCCTCCAGCTGAACATCACTTTAGGTCTCTCATCAGCAGAAATTTCACATTCAAGCTCAGAGCCAGATAATCAACTTCTCATCTAGTATACTGGAGAAACCCTCTGCCCCTATGGTGAGAGTGACTGTATTTCAGTATGTGTCTCCTGTGTGCAGTAGCAGGCACAAAGAGATCAAATAAGAAAAAGAGAAGATTTGAGAACTGAATCCCAAACCAACAGCAATTGCTCAGCTGCTTTTGTGAGGTCATTTTCTTCATTACTCACGAGTACAACACACACAGAAATATTTCCTGACCTCCTAAGTTTCAGGTATTCATTCTAGCAATGCAGCTGTCATTTTCCTGGGTGTGTGTTTCCAGTTCTCCAGCAAGAAAAGAAACTAAGCAAGTGATTATATCTGATAAACAGGGAATTACAGTCATCAGAACTGTTGTAACAAACAGTTCCAGTAGCGTGAAAACCCGGAGATGTCCTGCAAGATACAGGCAAACAGAAAAAAGGGTAGAGCTTAGCATTTGCTTAGGATACAGCAGAGCACTTAAGCTTGTGATTAACCTTAGACAAATGAGTGGACCCTGTAAAGCCAATGTTATTTTTAAGATTTACTTTGTCCAGCTCTTCCCTTCTCTGCTTATTAACCACCCTACAAGATACAGTGCACTGCCTCTGAGCGGCGCCTAACACTTCACCCTCCATCAGCCACTAAACAAGACGAATAAGCTGGGATCCTTACGCTTGCTCACACAGAGGTGTACTCGTTCCAGATTTTTTTCGAAGTGACTAATACTCTGAGGAACCTCCTTTTCTTATTTTTAATTGACTTGAGCCACCTTTATGGAGCCAGACTTTTCAGACAGCGCTGAGCACTTACGCACAGGAAAAAGAGATCCTGGAGAGTCTTAGCTGGGACGAATCACTAATCAATTTTGGAAGATGAAAAAAGAGGGCATTGTTTTAAGTTGACTGCATTTTGAAATGGCTTTCCTCCTAAAGTTTTGAAGATTTCTTTTTCTTCGCGCTATGATTGGATCTTATTAGCGGGATGGGCTTTTCCTCTTACACAGAAAAAAAAAAAAAAAGTTAATCACCTGGCATTCAAAATTAAAGAATAACACATAAAACATGAAACAGTTATTCAGCTGAAGGGCTGCAAAAATGCTAAAAATTTCATCGTGAAAATGCGAAGGTTCTAGTATAGTGACAACTGTATGTTGGTCTGTTACTATATGTGTAAACAGTGTGACAAATGGCAGATAGTTTTATGCCAATAAGCATTGCCAGCTCTAGTAAACTGATCCCAGGTATTGCCACAGTTGATGCATTTCCTAAACCTCAGCTTTGCAAATGTCCAAGAATTTTGTTTGCAAAATAAGCATGTTTTCAAACATCATTTCTGGAAAAGGGAGTCTGAAAACACCTACCAAACCCACCTTTAGAAGTTCAGAGAGTAAAGGCTATGTTTTTGGAGAGATCACTTTTTGAAATAACATAGTAAAATAAAGTTTATTAAAATAAAAGTTAAATTATGAAATCTTAAAACTCCTGTTACAGTGTTTTTATAGATTAAATTATGATTTATCTTTTTTAAAGACCTGGACAGGGAAAGCATGTTTATTTCTTCACACAGAGGCTGACAAAACCAAACACAAAGGAATATTTTGTAACATGCAATTCAGTTGCCCATGTGGCATGTGTGTTAATACAGTGAAAGGCTCAAGAGAACCTCTTGGACATAATAGGTTCTTATTTATGTCTTTTTTTTTTTGAGATTAGGTTCAGGTGTGCTCAATATATAAAGCCACTTACAGTATTTGTGAAAAGCAAAAACAAACAAACAGGAAACACACTAATTTTGATCCCTTTGTTCTCCGGCCTGCACATCTTGACCTGACTCCTGCAGGATATCTTGAATCTGCAAGTACTTTCTCAAGATGGAAAAAAAAATCGCTTACACCTGTTAGGAGCTATAGCTATTGTCACTTGAAAGGGTTAATGGATAGTACAGGATCAGGACATTTTTGCACAGCTAGAATCTAGCACACCAAAATACTTGTTTTTCTAGCCCTCGGTAAAGTTGCAATATGTTCCTGTTCAAGCCTCTCTGTGTCCCCTCCCCAAAGCACACAGTATCAGTCCCTGTCCCTCAGGGACTCCCATGGTAAGGCACCTGGGGTCATCACCTCCATGGATTGCTGGCTGTTACCCCTTCTGTACAATGTATATGGGCAGCTGGTAAGGCTAATTTCTGTGCCATCAGATATGAGAATTTGGATGGAGAGGAATGAATCACAGCAATTTTTTTGAATGGCAGCATTGGTGCAGAAAGACCTAGAAAGAGAAAGGTGGGTGGGGGCAGATGTGCATAGGTCAGACATTGAGGCCAAACACCTCTTTTTTCTTTTTTTTTTTTTTTGTCTGCCTATACCAAAGGATTTTGTCAAACATATCTGGGCTGGGAAAAGTGCCTTCCCCTAGCTCTGTCTCCCTCGGGAGCAGGAGCTGTTAGTGGTTTTGCAGTGACACCAAGGAGACCTGCTTGCAGCTCAGTAAATAAACTCCTATGCAAGTACACAGCCCAGAATGAATTTCTCTTCTGGGCTTGCTCTAAGCTTTAATTTACATTATAATTCAGATGGATAAAATGGACAAGGCAGAGTGCTCAAAAGAGATGAGATGGGGTGTAAAAGATGCCTATCAAAAGCAAGCGCTTCATCCCTTTGCATCTGCAGTGAATGTTAATTATACATTTGTTTAACTCCTCTTCTGAACTCTTATTTATTAGAAAACAAAACTCTACTCCAGGCTGCCTGATGGGCTCTCCATGGTTTGGTGCTGATCAGGTAGTAGACTTTGCCTATGCAAGCAAGGTATTTTGCTTGTTTTGAGGCCAGAAGCTCTTCCATGATGCAGAAACAGCAAAGAAAGAGGACCAAAAGTAAAGTCCTTAGATTAGGACGATGTCTCAGGACAATGTTTTCAATATTTCAGGCAATTTACTTCAGGGTGCCTCCATACCTCAAGAATAGCATGATTTTTCTTTCCCCTGCCAGTGATGATGGGATGAAACAGAGGGATGAACCAGAAGGCAAGCATGCCTCACCTACCCTATGGGTACTGCAGGGTTCAGGTTTCACTTCCCCTTGAGGAGTTCAGTTCTCCTCTCCCAGTACCTCGGGATGCTCTATCCCCTGAGCACATCTGTACATGGTCCTCAGCAAGTGACCTCCCCATCTGAGTCAAGTCAAGCCTGAGTTTAAGAGGATGAACTTACAGCTCTTGGCATGGCTCCTGGGCTGCTCTCCTCTATTTACCAGCGTGTGTCCTCTCACTGCATGATTAACCTGACTCATTTTCTTAAAAAAAGCCAATTTCTCAACTTTCAAACTTCTTGGCTAGGAGTGTAATCAATGACAGAGACACCTCCCTCTTCACTGTCAAGGCACAAGAAGCACTCGCTCATTTTAAACACAGCTTTTCTGCATGACCAGCGAGCTGCACCAGCAGCCTGCTTTCAAAAAGTGATGGGTTTAGCCTGAAGAGGGTTAGCATCCGAGGTGTCAGTGAACTAATTTCAATATAATGTAAAGAAAGAGATAGTAGGAAAAAATTCCCTTTTTCTGCTCACACCAAAGCTGCATAGAATTGGTTGTTGCAGCCTTTTGGGTCTGAGCCCTCCTGTAAAAAGCAGTTGGTTTAAACATCACTGGACAGATCCATGCTGGTATAAGCCAAGGCTCCCTGCTATTTAGGAGATCAGGGAGTCAGCAGAGAAAGGCCCTGGAATTTATGGCCATTTCCCAGAACTTTCCTAGGAAAGTAGCTGATGTTGCCCTGCTTGGGCACGGCCCCGGCGCCTGGCTCCTTTCTGTGGGATGAGTGCGCTGGCTCCTGTGCCCTCACCTCTCCCCATGGCATGGGAAGTACCAGGAGCCCCCCTGGGACCCCAGCGGGCGCTCCTGCTTTTCCCCCGCTGCCCTTTTGTTCACTTCACGGAGCTGCCGCGCTCGCCTGCTGCGTGACTTCCTGCATGCCGGGGGGATGCTTTAGATGACATGATGGACATCTCCTCTTTGAACCGAACCCAAGCCCGTGCCAGAAAGGCCCGTGATAGATTCCCCATGCCATCCTGCAAAACAGGCTGAAATATAGCACCTTTTAACCAAAGCCCAGGGTAAACAATACAGCCTGTACTCTGGTTCATAAACAGTCTCCGTTATTACAAAGGGCATTTCAAACACGGCGTGCTATGGCTTGACCTTAAAAGCTATAGACAATCTAACAGAGCACAGACGGTTTCATAAAGTACAATCGCTTCCTGGAATTCTTGGGGCAGTGCAGCCGGAGCCGTGCAAATCCTGTTTTCCCTGCATTGTTTCCTGCATGTGAATATCATCAGTCTAGAGGCGCTTGTAACCATGGCACTTGTTAAACAGGAGAGGGGGAGGCTTCTGATAAAGTGTCCAGGGCTCCAAGGATTTGCACGCGGACTGTGGTCTGGACTGGGCAAGCGCGAGGTGCCAGACAACTCTTCAAAAGGTTAAACAGTCAACAAATACAAAAAGAATCGCTTCAAGAGCAGTTGCTGGGCAAAATTGCTGTCAAGTGCACCACTAAAATTGGTAAAAATTGTTAGGGGCACTGGGAACTCCCACTCTTCAATAGGAGCCAGTAGTCATCCTTTGGGAGAAGCCTTTGGCCCTACAGTAGGATCCATGCGTTAAGGAGAACCCAAAGACTCTGGGCATGAACAGGGGGGTCAGAATTCTCTCCCTGCTGTTCTCCATGCTCCTTTACCTCTCCATCCTCCCTTATGGAGGGGAAAAGATGACTGGTAGCATCACTGAAGGAAAAGTCTCCTCATGATGACCAGCATAAGCTCTCAACGAGTGTCAACACTCATCAACACTAGCAACACTATTTTTTTTTGGTGGAGTTCTGGGGGTATTAGGTTCCCAGACCACACACGGCAGCCCCTACCCAGAGTATTCATCCATTTAGGATTGCTGAACCTCCTGCGTATATTTTTTTACCGGGAAGTCTGTAGCTAACTGGATGCAGTCACACATTTGAAGAACAAATATTGCCATGTACTGATCACTAAGCATCTCATGAGTATCAGATCTCTGAATACTTTGCAATCTTCAGTGTATTTGTACTCTGTTTGATATAGAAGCGTACCTGGGTCAAGGAGACATTGGAGGTGACAAGGCTTCCTAACAGGTTCAGCTTACAGACTCCTGTCTCCCATAATGAAACAAATAGCGCCAAGTCTGACCTCGATGTTCTGACCTCAATGTAAAAAGCTGCACCCACAGAGAGTGAACTAGAACAAGGCTACTGCAAATATCAGGCAAGTAAAGACTTGGTAATGGGGAAATTTTTCCTAATTAATAGAAGAGGCAGGACATAGTCCGTCGTGTTCTTAAAATACTTTAGCAAAAAAAAAAAAATGTTTAAAAGTTTCCAAGAAAGAATAATGTTTCTCTGGGGAAGGGGTGTGTACTTTAGTTTTGATTCTGCTGAGTAGGGCAGAGCTTTAACATGCAAGGCAAGGCAGTGATCCTGGTCACAAAATGGTTATATTCATGAAGAAGTACAAACCCTTCCACAAGACACACACTTACTTCTGACTTCTGGAAAGCAAGCTTTAACTGCATCATGGAAGTGGCAAGTCAGTTCTCACAGGAAGAAATTATAGAGGAAAGGGTAGAAAAGTTACTATGTGAGACTAAAAAAGAGACTGTGCAAGACAGCAGCAAGATTATCCAAGGTGCAGAGAGAAAGAGGAACTACAGATGAGGACTAATATAAGAGCTCTGGGAGTTGATGAAAGATCTCAATACTAAAGGAAACCATGGAGAAGTGAAAGTGCAGACATATAGTGATGAATGAACATAAAGGAATAGCACTAACATCTAAATGAAAAACCAGTAACAACCAGCAAGAGATATAAAAGGCTCCCCAAATGTCTAGAAGTGACCAGACAACACTAAGAAACCCTGTTAACTTGTTAAATAAGAAGAACAAATAATGACTGAACAAGAGGAGGCTGTTTAAGTCTATGTAAAAGACTCATAAGCAACCACATACTCAACAAAATTGATTTAACGGGTGTTATGTATCAAGACCAAGCAAGGGAATATTTTTTTTAATTGGTCAAACAATATTTAGATAAGATAAATGCTTTCACATTCATGAGGCTTGATGAAACTCACACTAGTGTAATTAAGGAACTAATCAAAGCAGGCTGGTCTATTCTTGATTATTTGCAGAAATTCAAGGATTAAAGAGCATGTCCCAGAGGGCTAGAAAAAAGCAGAGAGAGTATCTGTCTTTATAAAGAAGGAAAAAAAAGGAGCAAAATGAATTCAAATCTAATCTACCTCACTTAGACACTTAGACAGAAAGATACCAGAACAAATAATTAACCATGTTATAATCCCCAGGAGAATAACATGTTGACAAATATTGGAAAACCTGGATTTATTAAGAGCAAGGCATGTCAGACCAATTCTTTTACAGGGTAAGTAGTCTGGTGACTAAGAAAGAGGCAGGATGCCATTTTTCCTTCATGATATTCTGAGAAGGAATAGGAAAATATGATCCAGGACAAGTCACATTCAGTTGAATGTACCATTGAGTGAAAAAATGCACTTAGAGATCAGTTACCAGTCATCCACTGTCAGAGTGGGATGACATTTAAGAGTCCTTCATGCATTTATCCTGGTCTCTGCTCAATTCGTTTTATTCATTAGAGACAGGGATTGACAGTGAGCAGAGCCATTTTACAAAGCTGGCAAATGATCCAGAGTGGGGAGGAGTTTCAAATCAGCACCATGAAATCCAGAGAAGATAAGATTTAAAATAGATTGATTTAAAGCAGAATGAATAACCAGATAAGCAGCTACATGCCAGGAAATGATCCCAGGGTTGCCGAAGACCAGGAACTCAATGTGCACACACAAAAAAGACTGGATTTTTTGCACGGTGTATCAATAGGAGGGTTGAATGTGAGATACAAAGCAATCAGCTTGCTCTGTGTGACACTGGTGGGGAATCAGCTTGGATCCTATTGAGACAAAAATCAAAGCACAAAAAAAAAAGGAGGCCACGAAGAATAAGAGAGAGGAGACCTTATTTAGTCTTCTAGGATGCAAAAAAACATAAAAAATAAAAATAAAAAAGGTGTATTCAGCATCTAAAAACAGGTTCTACAAAACAAGAAGAACAGAGGTTAGTTGTTCTCTGCATAAAGAATTCAGTTCATTTTGCATAAAGAAATATTTTTTCCAGCTAACTCAAATCTTCATTTGAGGGATAGTTCAGCAGTTGGAACAGGCTACCGGAGGAGGTTGCACAAATCCTGTCATTGGAGAACTGTTACAGAAACAGCTGCCAGGGTTGCTCTAGGTCATCTCCTGAAGTCCCTTCCAACTCTGCTTTTGCATAATCTTGCAGAGCAATTAAGCTGCTGTTTAACATTACACACATACGTGACTTGCAAAATAGGCAGCGCTCTGAGTTGAGCACATGCTTAATTGTTTTGCTGGTCTGAGGCCCGAGATATTTCTGGTAGGTGTTAATTTATTCCAAAAATTTGTGCTACAGCTATCCTCTATGGACACTGACATCTGGAAAATAATAAAAGCAGTATTCTTCTGCTTCCAGGCTGCTGCATTCCTTTCAAACCATCCTGCTCTCCTCTGATAACACTGAGGAAATAAAAGGTTCTGTATTTGAAAACTTACTTTACCAAATGATTTCCTCATACATTGTAGACACAAAGAAATTACGACACTGAAATTGTGAAATGAATTATATTAATAGTGATGAAAAATATATGTATGAATATATTCATTCAAAAGATGCATAATATACATGCTAACATATATTCCTAAGCCTTGAATTTCAGATATGTCTGGAAGAACTTGCCTTACAGCAATATATCCACTAAATTTGCTCTTAGTCTATCTCTAGTTTTAACTTCACTGTGCCTTTTCTCTGTAGCCACCAGTATGTGGTGCTTTCCATCACACACACACAGCTAAACAGTTCATGAAGGTGGAGTAAAATACCTTTGAGGAATCAGCAAATTCTTGTCTCTGTTGCTGCTATTTTTTGCTATAATGCAACATCGTCCAGGAGCATTGGTTATGATTCAGGGCTTCCCACTCTTCATTAGAGGTGCAAACATGCAACCAAGGAATGAACCTGGGCTAAAGTTTTCCAGAGTGAGTATGAGATGAAATGCCACAGGTGGGTGAGAGAAAGGCAAGACGGAATCAAAGGATCTTGAAGGTCTTTTCCAACCATAATGATTCTGTGAAGCATGAGTCAGGTTGTGCTATTAACTGAGAAATGCTGCTTGCAGAGGTGGGCCCATACACGGCTGCTTGTGGGACAGGATGGGAAATTGTATTCCAACATTTTGGTCTTAAGACTTGGGGAAAAAGTAAATAAATAAAATAAATAAAACCACACTGAGAAAATCCCACATTCCCAAATAATCCAGTGATCATGACCCTCTAGTGGCCGGTGGGAGGCCTTGCTTCACCTCCCCATGCCAAAACGGCAGTGAAAGGACTTGAACCTGAAGCCACATCAGTGCACGGACTACAGCTGGGTCTGGATGAGCTTCCTCATCCCAGCAAAACACCAGCGCTCAGGGTGCGGATGGCGTCTGGGGCCCCAGAGGCGTCTCATTTGGCCACAGTAATTGCTGCTAAGCTCCTTCCAGACCAAGAACTATTAGAGGTTTCTGCCTCCTACCTCTTTGGCTGGGGCAGACATGCCCCACATGCTGCCCCATTGATAATTTATGCCAATAACCAGTGCATTGGGCTAGACATCACTCCAGTGGTGCCTTTCACCCATGAAGAAATCTGGTAAAAGTGAGGGAAATATTTATGAGAAAGAGTGTTAAGCAGAACTTGACCTGTTCCCCTCCTCACCAAGCTGCCCAGTACAGAAAGTTTAATGGCCACAAGCAGGGAGTCCTTTAATTTTTCTTTGATATAACCCCAAATTGCTATTTTTCTTCAGAACATATTAACAGCAGTGCTAAAAAACAGTTTTGAATTTACCTCCTGCGAACCTTCAAACTTAATTTACAAAATACCTCTGTTCTCTTGGCTTCCTGATAATATACTGAAAACATGTTTTTTCTTAGCAGTTACCCTTTCACTCTGAACATTCAAACACGCAGTTTTACTAATGTGATTTCTGTTTGTGATGCTACAGTGCTTAATACCCTGAGAATCCTATCATTTATTATTAAAACTGCAGAGTATATGAAAGATTTTTCTTAGTAAATATGCTTTCCTGTCAAGCCACTCATTTTTCATTTCAAATATAGTTATGTTTTCTTCCTTTCCCACTGACATGTAAATTGGTATTTTCACAGCAGTTCCCTTCCAAACACAAATTCACACATACCATTCAGTCAAGCAGTTTTGGTTTATAAGGTCCAATCTTTTTATTGTTTCATGGATGAAAATTCCAATAACATATGATTAAATCTCTGGCACATATTAGTTATTTCCTTATCAGTAGTATTTACTATTTATTCTAGAGCAAATATAGTGCTGGAGCACACAGACCGTGATACGCAGCCTTGTTTGCTGGAGGTTGCCTTGCACACACTTCCTTACTTATTCTTCCAAGAAAGCCCTATCAAAACCCTAAGAAAAGCCCTGAAGTTATCATTAGGAGCACTCATTGCCCATACTGTGGAAAGGAAGGGTTCAGAAAATTCCCAAGAAGCCAAGGGCAATCTCTTAGCTACTTTTAAGTGCACCGGGGAATTGCATTTGCCATTCTCAAGAAAGGAGTAGTATTTAGGTGTGTGTGTCATGACTGCACGACTGGAAAGACTATTGACCTTCTCCAAGGCCTTGGACCTCACGAGGATCATGAAGCTCAAGAAGGGTGCTGAAGAGCACTGCTGCCCATAAGCAACAGCTGAGTTTGCTCCCAGGGAGCACATCCCTCCATGAGAGAGGTCTCCTATTCCCACCACAGCCTTTCCCATCTCTGCCCATCCGAACATGCTGCTCTCTCTCACACACACCTCATTCTCAGAAAATCCTTCCCTTGAGAGCTTCTTTTCTTTTCTTCTTAGCATTTGTTTTCCAGAAAGTTAAGGACACTGGAGCTCAGCACTTATCCACTTAAGGTTTAGCAGAAGCTCAGAGTATTCTGAACACGGGAATATTCTAAGTACACTTCTGAAATTCTGATTTGCCCCTCCTCCCCTCTACAAGAACAATATGAAAGAGATAAGTAATTCCAATAACACTAGGTCTATTGTGATCTTTTTGACTGTGGCAAATACTTGAAAAAGATGCTATAATTGGAGCTGGCAGAGGAATAAAAAACAAAAAAAAAAAAAGTAAAGAAAAAGAAAGGTGGTTCCCCCTTCCTCTTGGAAAAAGGCATCAATTAAAGCTGAAAATTTCCTCGGAGGCCTATTGTTTGAGCTGCTTTCAATGAGGAACACAATAATTTTTTTTTCTTGGGTGCAGAAAAGGTTTTCTAGTCTAAGGAGGCCCATCCCAGTATGGCAAGTAGTCTGGTGGCAAGAGTGCTCTTCCTCTTCCAGATTACAACCCACTTCCCGAGCGAACAGCCTCATGTCTGTTGTTGGCTATTGTGCAGCACACACGCTATTTTTCCTCACCTTCTCCTCCCTTCCACCCCCCCTTTTTTGGCAAAAACAATTGGGAGAGTCTTGGGTTAGTTCCACTTTGACATAAGTGTCGACACCTTGAAATATTTAGCAAAAATGGAATTTTTTGTTGTCTGCCCAGCCCTATAATCAAAATGCTGAGGTTTCCTCAGACACTGCCTTTACCAACAAGTCTGGAAATCCTTAAGCTAAGTGACAGCTTAGAATATACATGCCTGGAAAGAGAAGCTGGCATGTACTGCTTTAAAACTCAGCTTTGCGGGAAGTAACACTTCAAGCAGGGCAGCTGCAAGTCGCTGGTTCTAGAGGCCTCATCCTGGTGAGTTCCCCATGAATTCATTACAACACAATTGCTTAAGTAAACAACAATCCTGCAGCATGGAGCGTGTGGGAGATGATACGGGGCAAGTGTGTCAGGCAGTGAGGACAGCATGCAAGAAATATGTGACAAAAAATAGGATTCTTCAGAATACCAAAAAAAAAAAAGAAAAGGCAGAATTTACCATCATTCACTAGCAAGCACTCCAATGCACTACAATCAGTCTTCTGTTTTGCCTTCAAGAAATTGGGAGGGCCATGCTCATCTCTACAGCCTTTAACAAGGAGCTGTGAGTATCCCTTTGACTTTTGGGGATTCTGAACCTTTAAAGGGGGAAATCCCATCGCCCCTTGGTGCGGTGACAAGCATTCACTCCCGGCATTCAGACAACACCTTCATCTAGTGACATGGGCTGACACGTGCTCACCACTCAGGGATTCTTTTTATTGTTCTTCTCCCTTATTTTGTTTGACTCTCCGCACAAGAGTCCTTCAGATAGGGTCTGCCGGAAAGCGCAGGACATATTCAATTGCTCCCTTTTCATTGTTCCCAGAAGATTAATGACACGAAGGCCAGCAGGCCCATCGCTCTGTTCCCGTAACCTACATGCCAGTGGGGAACAAATGAAAACATGCAACTGGAATTTCCACTCAGCTTGTCTCAACAGCACACGAGGAGATAGGGCAAACCAAATTACAACTAGAGAACACAACAAAGAAGTTTTCCTCTCCTTTGGGAACCAAAAAACAAACAAACAAACAAACAAGGAAGCAAACACATAAGCAAATAAGAAAACAACCCGATTTAATTAGTGATGTGTCAAGAAGTGTTAGCTGTATAACAGCACTGGGGCTGTTATTTTTTCATTTGCCTCAAGGCTACCTTTTCAGGCTTAGCTCAAGCTCCAGTGATCAGCAAGGATCCTGTGGACTTTGAATATTTTATAAGAAAGGAATCCCACTGTTGTCAGTGTGCAGGCAGCCCCAGCATTTGCTCACATTTTTGTTAACTAAGCCGGGCTGTCTCTCCTCAGTTCGCTGGTCAGGACTCGGCCCACGTGTCTCAGAAATGCAAAGCAGATAGCAAGGAATGTTGCACCTCACAAGAGCCCTGTTTCCCCCATCCCTGTTGGGAACAGGAGTTGATGTGTTTGTCCCAAATTCCAGTGCCATCACCAAAGTCGGCTGGCAGATTAATTACCGTGCTGAGTCCTGTCACTCAGAGCCACAGGTGTCCCCGGAGGCAAGATGTCTTTTTCATTCCAGGCTGCCAGTGCTAGAGAAGGGCAGTCACTCACTTTGAAGGGTATCAGCAGGTTGCATGCCTCAAAAAGTAAGCACTAAATAAATATGCAGGTCCAGGGGCAACGTTTTGTTGTCTGCCTCCTCTCAAAACTCTCGCTGTGATTGCTGAGTTGCTGAGTTTGGGGAGTTTGGAGAAAGAAAAGAGGAACAAGGTAGTCTGGAGCGATGGTGAAGACATCAGATAATACAATAGACTAAGTCAAAACACCAAACCCCAAGGAGCCTGCAGATACAGTAGAGCAGAGTGTGGGCCCTGGTGTCAAAAGTGCAATTTGGCAAACCCAAAAGCAGATGCTCTCCCCCTGTCAGTAGGATCTGAGAAAACCCACTGAGCCTCTGCTCACAACACCTCCATCATCAAGGCTAAGCCAGAAATGAAAAACCAAATTCCTAGACAGAGCTGTCAGAAACTTAGCATTTCTTTCTTAAAAGGGTGAGACGGTGGTTGGTGTTTCCCCAGGCTTTCTGACTAGCTGTAACAGCCCAGCTTGTTTTTTTTCCCCTGAGCAAAGACACTTTGAAAGCGCAAACCAGCCTCCAGCTGGGGGAAGGAGAAGGAGCTGAGCTTGTCTGCTGCCAGGGGAGCAGGTGGCCTCGGGCATCTCAGCAGCACCCCAGGAAATCCTCGGATATACTATTCCCAGATTTTATAATTCAGCCTGTGCACCAAGAGCAACTCTAACTATTTCTTTCCACGTTAAGAGTCACTTATCAGATCAAATCAGATGTGCACCAGTCTTGGGCATGACTATTAATTTTACCCTTCTAAACTACCCAGCTGGTCAGAGGTTTGGCATGCACAAGGATGTACAATCCACGGGGCTGTAAATCCTTACCCTGCATTTGTTTTGTTTGCCTCCTGCTATATCTGTGTGTCTAATGAAAGACTTTAACTGTGCCTATTAACTCAGTCTCTCCTTACCCTGCATTTGCAACAGGCCAATGGTTGCGATTAAACTGAGTCATTACCTTTGCCTGCAGCCTAGTTGTCTTTGGTTTTTCAGTGTACTTCTTTAGTCATATGTTTCACAGATCATGTGCAGATGAACTCTAATTTACAAAATTCCACTTTTTTCTTTTTTTTTTAAATACACCTTCAAAAAATCATACCTGTAATACAGCTTTCTTTGAATCACATAGAGAATGAGTACTTAAGAGTAAATAACTTGGAAAAGTTACTTTACTTATAGTGTATTTGCTGAAGTATGAAGTAACCAGCACCAAAGGACATGATAATTGGTATACTTTCACTGCATTTGCTTCTGAGGGAACTGACTACCTGCAGTAGAAGTGTATTAGTCATCAGAAGCAAAATATTTTCAAACATGGGTGCTCACAGGCAACTGTTATCTTCCATGCAATGACAGCTAAGCAATTGTCCTGATTTTTCAGAGTTTGAAGCACCAGCGATGATTGCTACAGTCCACAGTGACCAACACCTGAAAATATGGTCTGTGCCAGAAAAACACCCAGCGGCAATTTAGAAATCACCAGCAAGGACCAAAGGCCTTATTGCAAGGACTTCTGGCAGGAGCTGCTTGTTCCAAAGCGCAGCACGAGGGAATATGTGCTCGGCTCTACGTGGGTGGGTTGCGCGCACGCCAACCATGCACAACAGAGAGACAAACTTCAGCGCTTTGGTACGCACGCTGCCTGAGTGAGCTAGCAAAACAGAGGCAGCAAACACAGAACCAGCTCTTCTAAGATGTTTTTGTTAAGATGCTTTCAGCCGCTGCCCACTTTCTCAGTGCTTCGCTTCCCGGCAGTCCCCACCTAGTGACAGGGAAGGCTCCTACAGCTTGTCCCAGAGCAAGGCGCCTAAGGAAGCCCACGCCGCGGCACGGCGCGACGCCGGCCGCCCGCCCGCTTTCACGAGCTGCTGGGACAGGCGAGCAAAAGCAGCGCCCAAACAGTAAAAAAAAAAAAAAAAAAACCCACACACTCATGTGTCGCCTGTCTCCGGAAATAGTATTGTGTGACATACTGGCACATTAAAGCCCATGTCGGGATTTATTTATTTATTATTATTATTATTTTTAATTGTGCTCCGAGGGCCATTGTTCTCGGGACTGTATATTTGCGGAGCCCCGAGGGGCCGCGCTGGAATCCAGCGTCCTCCACACCCACATTCTTCCCCGCTGGAAGACAGATGCCTCCCTGCAGCCTTGCTTTTGCACAACTTACTGTACATTTCCATAGAAGGACAATACACACCTACGTACACGGGGCTGCGCAAGGAGCCGACCAGGCGGCAAGTCTCTATTCCATGTGCGCACCCAAAAAAAGCCATTTGCGAAATACCGAAATTCCCTACATGCCTCTCCTCTGAGGTCTTGTTTTTCTCCCCCATCCCTTTAAGTGACAGCATCATTACATGAGTAACATCATCCCATAAGTTTTATGGTCATTCATTTCTGCTTCCTATGATTTTGTACCAGGGCCGCCTCTAGAGTTCTAGAAATGGATTTGCTTACTCAGGTGGAACAAACATACAAAATAATTTTCATCATTTGGCCTGTAAAGTAACAGATTTTGCACTTTGCAAGTCAAAATCAGATTCATTCCATGAGATATTTAAACATTTTCTTAATTTTCAAGGGACATGAATAGTCATACTGACTTGAGAGGCTAACAGACCGTTGACCAAAGATCAGCTGAGGACAAGGTTTCGTAGCTGTCTGGACGGTGAGAGTATAGGATGAAGGCAAAGTTTATAAGCAGAGTTAATATCTCTCATTAGATCAGTAGATTATAGCAGAAGACAAACAAAACAAGCTTTTGGGCACACGTGTTGTTTCTCAGCTCTATCTGATGGTATTTGTTCTCCAAAAAAAAAAAAAAAGGAGGTAGAGAGGATTTGAGAGCTATGAATTAAAGTCAGAGAGCTGAAAGGAAAAGGGATATAGCCATGGGACCTCATACTTCTGTTCCAGTCAGTGAAGTCACCCTGAGTAGAGGGAGAAATTCTGTATATCTCCAGAAATTAGTATCATGAAAGTCTGATTCCTCCACATGTTCACTAGACATTACAACTACAAGCTGCAGTGACAAAAGTCTTTTAACCTCCTGCTAGTCCTCACTAGAAAAAAACACAATCCCAGGCCAAGAGTTTCAGTCTCAGCCCTCGTAGAATAAGCCAGCAAAATCACTGGTCCTGGATCAAGTAATTACACCTACACAACCCCTAAAAGTCAGCATGTATCAGTACACACATCAGGGAGGACTAATCCAGAAACACATGCAGGTTCCAGTTAGGCCAAAACATTAAATCACAGGCTTAGAGACGCATTGCTAGAAGCAGGATTCAGCTTTGAGAGTAATACGTTGTTGAATTCCTCACAGGAGCTGCTGACACAGCCGAGAAGACAACCTCCTCTCCCTTGGTACATGTACAACGTACATTGTGCTGGTCATTTCAGTGAGCACTGGCAGTGATAAAACACAGATCTGTGTTTCTGTGTGTTGCTGGTATGAGCATGGTTACTTGGGGAGGAGGATTCATCATCTTACATGTGCAGTCTCAACATTAGACATCCAGTATGACCTAGTGCGTCTAGGCTCCCACCGCAGTCGGTGGAAAGCTCTTTTGAGGATGATTCAATCCATCTTATGACAGGTATTGGAGACGAGAGGTGTGAATCACCCTGTAGACATGCTCCTCTCTGCTGAGGATACGGGGACGCTGGATGACTAGACACACAAGTCTTAAGCAGCTAAAATTAGGTGAAGTGAATCATACCCAGAGGTGATTTGCTGTGCCAGAAGTGCCGACATCACTCAACTGGCAAAATTAGTGAGTAGCAACATTTTTCGGCATAAGCTTGGCCCATGTCTTCGCAGTCCAGGAATCTGAAAATTTCTACTTGAGGAATTCAAAGCAGCCTCTGCTAAACATGCAATTGCTCTTAGAGGCTGCCTCACCTCTGCAATTGTCTTTTGCAATATTGATGCCTCAAAACCTTTTGCTGCCTCTTCTCTCCTCCCCACTCCATCCCAAGAACACAGGCTCAAAACATCTGAAAAGCGGATATCCTCATTCCCTACACATTTCCAACAGCAGCTCTCAACATCATGTGCATAATCCCTCTTGTTTAACAACTTTGATGCATCAGGCCGTAGCACTTGCACCTTTCCTATCAGGATACCATCCCAGTAGCTGACCACTGTCTTTTTGATAGTGACTGGCACTGAAATACAGCAGGGAAAAGCACCAAAAACCTTGTCCCTGTGATATATGCTTATATATATGCTTATGTGTAACATATAGTTACACTTCCTCTGATTAAAATACGTGAGACCAAAGGTCTCTTTCTAATCTCTAACAGTTAGGCATTAGCTTATGCCCTAACTTAATCATTTTCACAGCTCTCCCCCAAACTACCTTTGTAGCCTTACTTAGTATCACTCCAAATATTGTTGTTATCACTATACATTCCTGGCCCTCTCTGAATCGTGCTGAATTCCTGGTCTCAATAACATCCTGCAGAAATGAGTTTCTTAGTCCAATTGTATTACAACAGGAAATAGTTCCTTTTCTCAGCTTTGAACTTGCTACCTCTTGGTTTCTTCCAGGGTCCTTGGGCAGTAGCAAGAGCACATCAGGAATTTTCCGGCAAAACATGTTGGAAAAGGGCAATTCAGAGTGAAAGTGTTTTTCGGAAATGTGTTGTTTGACGGTCTCCCGACAAAGCACAGGCAAGACGGAATCCTAGAGTGACTTTTTTCTAGGTTGTCCATTATAATATAGAGGAGCCACTACTGGGCAGGTCATCAGCTGAACTGGCTACAGCAAGGAGCTAAGGAGCCCTAGAAACCCAGGGTACTGCACATATCTCCAAGCTTAGATCTCACAGCTACATTTTACAGTCTTCCTGGACAACAGGTTTCTGTTCTGAAATTATTTTTGTGGCATTCCCCTTTTGCAGGAAATTTGGAAAACAAGTTGTGCTCCCCTCCCGCCACCCCCTAGTCTGCATCATTTCCTCTCTCCATCGCCACTCAGAAACGGCAGCTTCTCACTCACTGTTATTACATGCAGTACTCTGCTTTTCCGATTTAAAGAAAATTATTGCCACCTTTTCCACTCCTTTTTTCTCAGGGTCTGCGGACATCCCTCAATTTTGCTTTCTCTCCTAAAAAAAAAATCCAAATCAGTGGTGTTTGTTCTTAGAAGCAAGTCAGCAGAAAAAATAAAACAAAACAAAACAAAACAAAAAAAACCAAGACAAAATAAAATAAAATAAAACTCACTGCCTTAACTGGAGAACAGAACTAGTATTTCTCCCATGTGAGGAAGCACATTAATTTGACTGCTACCTGAGTATGTGCATACCAATCCCCACCACCCAAAGGGCGTGAGGAGCGCAGTTTGGTGTGTGAGCACATGCAGCATTTGGCAGTACTTCAAAATCTTGCTTCTTCTCTTTCGTTATGTCTCTGGCACATAACTGACTCTCCTAGGAACTTACTGAGTGCCAAGTATGGGAAAAATGACTCATTAGGTTAGAATGCAGACCCCCTTCTTTTTGCACAAAGGAGAATTTCAAGATCTCCCTTCCGCTCCTGTCTGGTCTGAAGGAATGAAACTGTGGGCATGGTTAGGGTTGCTTCCTTTAAAGGTTCGTTTTAAATTAGCATGGGCCTATTGCTAGAAAATTAAGCACAAATTCCTACATAAAACAAACAGAAAATGCCCGAAAGGTCTTCAAAATGGACATTTTCCTTTTGTGTCCTTCTGAAGTACATTGAGATTGCATTAACACATTTCCAGAAAAAAATAATATTTCTCAAACCCTGACATCATGGGCAAGCCATGGCGAAGCCATGCCTCTCAGTCTGCATTTTTCATGTTATTCGTTCTTATTCCATTTTCAGGAGTATAAACAAAACAAAAATAGGCACAGACCTCATTTTGTGTGTGTGAGTGAGAGAAAGACAGAGAGAAACTGATGCTAGGGAATTGCAGTCCCCATTAATATCATCTGGGATGTGCATAGACTGTGTCACTACGTCAGAGATGAAGCAAAATGATTTTTTTTTTTTGAGATAGCAGATATAAAAACAACAAAGCTGGAACAAATGTGAGTGACCTACGGAAAACAGGAATTTGGGCAGCTCAGTGTTTGAAGCAACTGCACAGTTGCTGTTTAAAAGTCTCAAAGCCTGGAAAAATTGAGAGTCACGGCTCATTTCTTTGATTTAATTGCACTTTGTACAGCACAATCCTTGGCAATCACCAGGCTGGTGACCCATCCTCATGGCCACATCTCTACAAAACACAGGAAACTTCTCATTGAGTGCCCCAACAAACCCATCCCAACAAACCATCATTGACAAGGGCACAAACTTTTCTTGCTGCTTCCTTTGAATTATATTTAGACAGCCAGGGCTGGAAAAACACAAGTTGGGTCATCCACTCCAGTCGCCCACATCACAAAGATTATTTCCTTACTTTATTTCTTGCTATTGTCTTATCCTATCTATTCTCAGTCACCCATGTCATTGCTTTTGCTGCAGTTTGACAGTATATTCCAGGCCTAATCACGCTCAAGGTTAAGCATTTTTTTCCTAATGTCTAGCCTGACTCTTTTTTCCATTTTTAATTTCGACCAAACTACCTTGAACCACTTTCTAGATAATCCAGATAAACCTCTTCCTTTCTTTCATGCAATTTCCTTTCACTTATTTATATAGATATCATCAAGCCATCACTCTCCAGCCTCACTTTTTCCAAATGCCCCTGGCAGATACATTCTGTTCTGCATCCAGCATACTCACTCTTCTCAGCAGCTTTTCCAAGACTCGCTAATTTACTTTTCTACCATTATGATGCTGCATTATGTGGCAGTTGCCCCAGGCAGCTCCTTGCCTCAGGGGTTTCACCTGGCGATCCATGAGGCCAGGCCATATCCAGCGCCAGGAAATGCTGGAGTTATCCAGGAACCAGCATGAGAGTAGCACAAGAGATAAACGGCCATCAAGGGGATTTTCAACCAGCAAAAGACAGAAGAGAATAAAATCTGAGGGGAGAGGAAGGGATAATTCAGTGGCTCGACAGAGAAGCAGTTTTCACTGGGTTCAGTAGGATTTAGACACTTAACCGTCCTCTTACAAACAGACCATTTTTGACTTCATGGGAAATTATCTGATGTAAAGCACACTTGAAATTCATCACTGCAAGAAGAACCACAAGCTTTTCAATATTTCCTAACGCAGCTTAGTTCTGCTTTTCACTGCCTGGTTTCAAAGTGACTTGTTGCTAGCACCTCGTCAGTCAGTTTTGCCTTTCATACTGCTCAGTTACTTTAGCCTGAAGAGGTATTGTTTTCACCTTAAAAATACAGGAGTGATTACTGCTTAAAAGGTGTTTTGTTGTTGTTTTTGTCGTTGTTTTTATTTCTTTTTCTTTTTTACAGTATTACTTCCATTTCTTATATTAAATATACAAAGCACACCTTAGGAAAAAACTCTTTCCTCCCTCTCACCACCATGTAAGTGCTGTCCATCAGTGATTAGAATTGAATCTTATTCTTAACTCATTGCACATATAGTTATTTAAACATTGAGCTTGCTGCCATTGCTGTGGCCCAGGGGATTTCAGAGGCACAAAAGCTAGTTAGGATGTATCACTCTAATTGAATATCACAGAAAGGTAAGATGAGCAACTGCTGTTTTGTCTAGGAAAACCTTGCCTCCCTTGTCCTTGTATTGGATTACTGGAAATATGTATGTAGGTCATGGATTTCTTCAAGGGTTTCAGCCTCCAACAAAACAAATTTTAGAAAAAAGAAAAATATTTTCTGATAAAGAACAGGATGCTTCAGCAACATAACCGAAGGTTACACTGTGCTACTGAAAACGGAGATTCATCCAAGGTACAAAATAAAAGGCACTATCGAGAGTTTCTGCCTCTGGACATTTCTGATTCATGACCAGGTGAGATATCTGGGACGGATGCTTTAGATGATCCTGGCCACAACCTAGTGGTTTCACACACTGAAACTCTGAGCTGCCTTCTCATCCTCCAGCTGCATGATTTCACCTCCCCAGCAGTGCTTGTATTGACTCTAGCACTTTGCAGCTGAAGATCCCATTAAAAACAATTTTCTTTCTGCAGTTTTACGTTAGACTCAAAGAAACTAGAGCTAACACAGCGGATGTACCAAGAGCACAAGCACAGAGAGGTGTTGCAAGGAAGGCTGAGCAGGGAGGTCTTAGTTTAGCCAAAAGCAACCGTGAAAAGGCGCCATGGATGACCAGGCAGGGCAGGGCCACCTGTATTATCAACCACAGGGAAAAGTGGGTGGATTCTCTGATCTTAAAAATACACAAAACTTGGTAATTATACAGAGACCTTACTTGTGCAGTTTTCCAGCTCCCTATTGACTGTGGCTGTTGCAATTATAACACGCATTCACCACTGCATTTCTTATACAAGGAAGGCCCCTGCTTCTGGGTAAGATGTTGTTTGCTCCATGCACCTGGATCAAGTTTCATTCAGGATCAAAACTATTTACAACTTCTTATTCCCTGTGGTCTTGGCAGCTTTTTAAGTAGCTCAACTGCTAGCACCTCTTCAGTGAAAAAAAACTGTCATCAAGTGGCACTCTGCCTTAACTCTTGGTGGGGAGGCAGGGGATGGTGGCGTGAGCAGGATGCTCTTATTTGCCCATTGATTGCTTGTTCATAACTTTTTTTCTTCTCTTCCTTATTTCTATAAGAGACTCTAGAACAAACTTTCAGAACCACAAAGCAATATTTTGACCTTAATAGTCAAAGCAAAATTGAAGGAGTCATATGCAGACCCCATTTCTAGTTCTACCACATTTGAGGTGCTTAATCGGGCAGTTTTTGTATGTCAACTTATACAGTGCTAAAACAAGACTAGCAATTTACTTAGTGAAAACAGTGACTCCTGTGACACAGAGTTAGTGCAATGAAACTGAAGGGACCAGGCTGCTAATAATGTAATTAATATTTGCAAAATTTTGATTATCGGATAAATGTCAGGCTTTGGGACACTGCAATTGCTATGATCAAAGCTCTTTCAGGTAAACAGCAGGACAAACCTGGAAAGAAGAGATTTTGGTGCTAGGGTATTTCAAAATTAAGCAAAATGAAATCATTCCTCAATAATTCATTTTTAGCTTCTCCACAGCAGTTGTGAAGAAGAAACTAAGAGAGCCAAAGAAAAGGGAGGACTGCGATGTGATTTCCAGACTGGTAGGAAGGAAAGGTCTTGCCTAGTCACAGCCAATAATGTCATTCTCTTGGGATCATTTGCTAGCATGCAGAATTAAAAGTCTTCAGCCTAGGGATACAGACATCGGGATAAGAAATATTAGATTTTTCCACAGAACAATTATTACAGGAAAGTGGGTCAGAGAGTCAAGAAACCGATTAATGAATGGGTAATAGTATGCAAGGCAAAAACAAATATCAGCATTTTCCCCCTGAACCTGTTGATAACTTGAAGCTGTTTCAATAATGATATCCCAAACCGATGACAATGTTTCCTCCCACCATCTGACACTATCCTGTTGCTTTGTGTTTTAAAGGACTGTCAGACACATGGAAAACAAGGGAGAAAGGTCAGCAGGAGAGGACAGGATACAAAGGAATGTCGCATAGCCAAGTCAAGGCTTTTGAATGTACAGAAATGCCACACAGGCCCTTGAAGCTCAATGCTGCAAACCTTCCCCAATGGCAGCAAGGCCAGTGCATGCATGTGCCTGAGGGAGCCAGCAATCCCTCTGTCCCATGGAGAAAAATATTCTCCGGAGTCCTTAAGTCTTGCCCACAGCAGGCACACAAGTCTCCTATGTAGTACAGATACCTACCTAGGTACATCTCAGGGGAGTATGGAAATGTTCAAGTTCACAACCTAGAGAGTAGTTTAGTTTTTTGTTCTTAAACATTAACCTCACGCACTCTCACTGTATGAGTCCAGCTTCATTATCCTCATCCACACTGTTATTCTCTATGCATACTGCCCAGAGCAAGGTGCTCCAAAGAAATCGGGGAGTTGGAATGGATACATCTGTGCGAAGCCAAGAGGGAATATTACTATCACTGGAAAAAGAAGAAAAAAAAATCTGATAAGAGCACCACCCCAACACTTCTTTCATTCTGAAAGCCACCATCTTCCCAAAACAACTCACTTCCTTTGAAGCCTGTCTTGACAAGCAGACAGTTCCTTAAACCATGTACTGAGACATATTTTTGTCATTGATTCAGCACATCACTTGCATGCCACGATTGCTCAGTTGAGAGTAAAGATTCAAAAGCCATACTCTTGAGCCAGAGAGCTCTTTGGCCTGCAATTTTTCTTCTGGCTACATATTCCAAGATTCTTTATATTTTGATCCTGAGGTAGCAGCTTGGTATTTAACACAGTATTAGAGATAGTTCAGACTAGAAGAGCTAAGTATCAAGAAGCAAGGAAAGCCATCAGACAAGCCTATATAATCTACACAACTTCACTGTTGTCCTCACCTACATAAAAGCATGGAAGTGACCAGCTGACAAAGGTGGGTTTCCAAAATTCAGGGAAAGCCACAATCAAAAGGCCACATTCTCCTGCTCCTTTGAAGAGAGAAGATTAGGACTGAGCCTCTTAACGTTCATAACTACTAAACTGTTCAGGGTCAGTGAAGAGAGTAGCCGTGGAAGTAATGTGGACTATTTAGCAGAATAAAGCTGTCCAGTTGCTTTGTTGTTTTTAGCTAAAGAAGTCAGAACAAAAGGGCAACTGCAGACAGGGAAGAGACCACACACACCTGGCAGATCATAATAGATGCCAGGAAGGAGCAAATTCCTTCCTAACAACTAAAAGTATTGTTTAGATTTTTCAGAAATGTAGAAAATAAACATTTAATGCAACCCACAAACTTGCCTTTCCTGAACTCCATTACAAACCTGGGGATTGGTCATGCAACAGGCACATTTAATCTTCTCTTTGGCCGGATAGATGTGGCCAGGTACCTTGTTCATATGGTTTTAAATAAGTCTTTGAACTATCTGGGGCAAGAAAAAAGATTCTGCTCCCTACCCTTCTTAAAAAAAAAAAAATCACATAGCATTCAAGATCCAACGTATTACAACAGCAGTGACAAGCTGCATAAATGGGATATTGCTAATCTTGCAAGCTGCTTGAGAGAAACCCTTGGACACTAAAATTAGATCAAATCAAAATTACCAAAATTCTGGCATACCTGAATTCAGGAGCTTGCTTTCTCCTGCTCTAACACCTGTTCATTATTTCAGTGTAAAAGCTGTTTTTCCCAAACACAACATAGGATTTTTTTTCTCCAAATAGAAATTTAGTAACAAATTGACTTTAGGAAGCCATATGATTGGATTGCTATCACCTTCTGTCAATTAAGATGTTACTAAATGAATCACAGTTCCTGCCCTGTGGGTTAAATCTGCCTCATAAAGTTAACAATACTTTCATTTACTAATAAAGGGCAAATAGTGAACAAAGTTGGACACACACTTTTTGTTTCACTGAAATAACATTTAAATATGACTTATTTTCCTCTATCCATGCCAAGGTTCCTCTGATAACTCTGCCCTTGTTTCCCTTCCATGGAGGCTATGAGAGCGCAGAGGAATCACCTTGTCCCACACATTCAGATAGATATCCTGGAAGCGTAGCAGAAGCTAGAAGGAGCAACATCTTTCCTGATAGCTGTTTTCTGTTCTAACAAGGATCTCAAGAGTGACAAAAAAGAGCAAAGCTACTGTTATAGAGAAAAGAAAGACCAAAGTAATATTTTGGATCCTCTTTATCAAATTTAATTTGATAAAGATAAAACTCTGGAAGGAATAGCTCATCAAAACCTGAGCAATCACACTTGTTGCAGCCTCTTCCAAAGAATTAATCATAAATAAATTGCTTCATCCTTTATATATATATATACACATACCCTTTATGTGTATAAATGTGTGCACCTGTGTCATCTCTCTTCATCCTTTTATATGACTGAAATTCACTGCAACACTATTGTGAAATACACAATTACGCTAATTTAAAATAAAACATAACTGAAAAGAAGTCTACTTTGGTACAGCAACATTTTTTTCTCATTACTCTCAAAAGGAAAAGTCTTTCATACAAATTCATGCTTATACAAAGTGTTGCTCCCTGACAGCAGTTTGATGCCCTTCCACTGTCCTCATACCTGAAAGCACAATGAGACAAATTTGGTAACATTTTATATACACACAATGCAAAAAGAAGGTATACTTACTGCAAAGTGCTGTAGAAAGAGTGCTCTATATTTTTACTGCTAAAAAAAAACAGGAAGCAGGATTGAAGGAACAAGAAGAAGAAAAAGAAACCAGGCTCACCTGGCAGTAAATTGCACTGTCTGCTTCCAGTTAATTCATCACTGAAGAATTACCAGCTGTGTAGACTGTAACAGAGCTCTTAAAACAGCCTTAGACAAAAGGTGCATGAAAGAGGTATCTACTTTTCTTCAACAGCTCTGAAAATCACTACTCATTTGTCTGTCCTTGAGGAATGTATTGGATGAGCCCAGCGACCCATTTAGCCCAATACTCTATCTCCAACAGTGGCAGAAATCAGTCGTGCTATGTAAGGACAGCACTTGGGCCTGGCCTCTTTCTGTGGTCTCTTCTGCTCATACTCCACCAGGATGTACAACTGATTTAATAGGGATGTTCAGGGACATTCCCTGCCTATTCCCATTAACATTTGCTCATGGGCCAACTGCTCCTGAATCTGTCTAATCTGGCTTTGAGTCTGCAACCTTCTGCGGCAACAAACTCCAGAACACCCCTGCCAGCAATGTAACAGAAGTACACTCTTTTATCTGTTTCAAACTGAACTCCTGCTAGTTTCAGCAAGCATCCTTCAGTTCAAGCATGGTGGAATTTGTTAAATAACCTTTCTGCTGTTACCTATTCCACCAGCTTTGTGATTTCGTAAACCTTGACCTTGAGCTCCTGCTTCAGCTTCTTCTCTTCAGATTGAAGAGATTCAATCTTTTTTGCCTCTCTTCATAAGGCAGCCTCCTTATCAGTCAATCAGCAGCCTCTCAGTTATTTTCATTGTCCTTTTCTGGATCTCTGCCATATCCTTATTGAGATGTAGAACGGCAGAAAATAACTACCCAAATTATGGGTATTACGACGGTTTTCTGCAGCAGAAATGCTTTCTCTTTTGTGATCAATACCTTCCACTCGTGCCCAATGTTTTGCTGGTTATTTTGACTGATACTGCACATTAAGCTGATGATCACAGAGAACTGTCACTAACGACACTGATATCCCTCTCCTCAGTTGATGCTATCCAAGTTCAGCATTTTAAAGGCATGGTTTCAATTATTTCTCCAAAGACGCGTTGCTTTTCATTTCATTTACCTATACTGGAGATCCTCTGCCATCTTTTTTCCACTTGTGAAGCACTTTTGAATTTGAAACAGCATTTACCTTTGCAAATCTACTTAATATTATCTGCAGACTTGGTGACTTTACCATTCATCCATTTCTCTCATTATTCTCTTCATCATCAATAAAGATGATTAGTAAAGTGGATCACAGCACCAGTCCCTGGGTAGCTCTCCACTGACTTAAATCCTATGGCCAGGCAGCTTCTTCAATAACCCCCAATGTAGAAAGCTGTAAGGACTTTTTGAAAATTCAGGTGTATAATGCCTATTGGGTTCCTTTCATCCATATGCTACTGGCACTTTCTCACAAGTCTGTAAAAGGTGTTTCCTTTCCAGAAGCCTGCAAAATCCAGAATTAAATTAAATTACAGGAAATAACTTAAGAAACAAAATGTTCATTCTCTATTTAAGAATAAATAAAGCCTTCTCCCTCTCAGCTTCTTAGAATGTTACTGGTAAGGCCTACTTCAGTATCTAAAGGCCACATATAGTTTTTGTCTGTTTACTCAGTAGGTTTAGGGTTGCCATAGACAATTGAAATAGTGCACTGAAATCACTCTGCAGAGTTAAAAACATTGGGCATCCCAGGGGTCCTTGATTTTGCACTCCAAATTCTTCAGCTGTAAGACCATTTTCTAATTCTGAACCACTTCCTAAAGGGCCATTCTTTCACTTCTTTCTGCAAGGGGGCACAAACATTCTGCATTTTTAACTGCAAGCATACAATGTTATCTGTTCCTTCTCTCTTATGTAAGTTTGCAGGAATGCTGAAAGACTTTCCGGACTCTGCGAGGTTAGGGGTTGGAATCAGGTCCATTGTATATCACTGCATTGGCTTTTGGGGATGCAAAGTTATTGCAATTAAGATACTAGCCGGATGTGTGGGCTAAAGAGCCCAACTGATATCACAGGCATTTATTGATAATGCAGCTTCTGAAGAAAAAATCTGGGTAATTGTTGTTCTTCGTGCTTTCCTCTGCAAGCAAACCATATGGATTTATCAGAAACACACAACACTTTATCTAGTTTAAGAGAAAAAGAATAATGTTTATTCTACGGCAAAGGAATGTTCTCCTTTGGTTTTGAGAGTCAGTTGCCTGAGTTGGCACTGTATACTGCTTGGCCTACAATAGCCATATTGCTCTGGTTTAATTCAGTGTTATCTTTAACTTGATTATTATTTACTATTTGTGTTGTGATAATGTCTCTAAGCTTCAGTCAAGGAGAAGGACTTCACTGTGTTAGGTACTGTACAAACACAGAATGAAAAGATAACTCTTGCCCTGAATCACGAAACTGAGCAATTCCTAAACTGTGCTGGCACATGAGAAGGAAAACACCAGCTTGAGCTAAGAGCTAGGAGTTTGCCTCCCTTCTCCACCTGTGCAGTCTCAAACAAGCAATTTTCCTCTATCTATCTTATTTAACTTGGATGTTGCTCTGCAGAAACCCCATCTGAAAAGCAATGAAGGGGAGCAATAAGAACTTCATATCCTCTGATTCTTTTCACTAGTAGCAGCTGATACTTAACCAGACCTTGTGTCCAAGTGACGGTGGTGTTCTCTATGCGCTGGGAACACATAAAAAGAAAACACAGACAAAGCTGGAAATGAAAACAGTCAAAAATCACCCACCTGACAGTTGCTCTACAAAGTGTTAAGAGCTTTCTGTGAAATTGAAAGTCTTTTCAAATAAATCTTACTGGAATCCTGATGACATTTTGTTTGGCAATGGATATAGAATAGCCATCTGCTCTGATAGTATTTTGGGGCTTCTCCTAATGCTCCAGGACAGCACCCAAAATGTCATAACAAAAGCTATTGCTTAATTTAGATTCACCTTTTGCCATATTTTAAGATCCGAGCTCTCAGTGATCTTGCAGGATCCGGGTTTTTGCCAGAAGAGTTTTGATATGATCAGTATAAACCTGCCTGGGTTCAGAAGCAGGGATCCAAACTCTTGATTGCAAGATCAGCCTTGAGAATTGTACTTTGAGCTAGGCCAGAGTGCTGGTAAAAGTATTTCCTTCTATGCCTTAGAATGAGTCATGGCTCCATAAACCAATTCTCACTTTCAGCACAGTAACTTAAGTTCCATGGGTTAGAAATGAGTGAACACCCATAGCCCTTGTGCATTTAAGACAACTCAAGGGAGAGCAAACGAGAGGGAGGAAGTCAAAATACCAACTCTGTTCCAAAACTGGACTCATTTTCATGCTTCGTGACTTTTATGTTAAAATCCTTCTCTTTCTCTCTCTCTTTCAGCAATATTTCAACTCCGTCTAGGTTTTGATATTCCCCAGGTGGAGACTGGTTGAGTCATCTCCATCTGCTCTGCGAGGACAAGTATTAGCTAGTGTTGCTGAGAAAACTGGAACAAAATAACAAATGAGGAAGAGTACAGTAACGTGGCCTACTTTCACAGAGCTTGTACTCCTTCATTAAAATGCATCACCTTGTTCATCTTGAACTATTTACCTCACTTGCACTGAATCTACCACTGCAAATATTGATGCCAATAGCCCATGCAAAAAAGAAGGCCAATGTCAACTGGCAACTTTGGCAAGAGAGTAACAAAAAATTTGTTGTGGGACACATAAGTTCTCTCTTCGTGTAGTGTGTGAGCGCAATGCTTAAAAGCTCTTGAGCTGTCTGAATATGTGACTGTTAGATGCAAAATATAAGAAACTGTCTAAAAAAATGCATTGATATTTATAAAAGTATGCCAAAGGAATGGCCTTGCTGGATGATTGCTAGATGTAGTGATGACAACCCAGCACCTAATTTTTGCTTGCTTTCACTTACATTATTGCTCATTTGAGAACATAAATGCATAAAGTAAACAGGGTAGTCTTATAGCCTGTTCATCTAGGCCCAAACAAAATGCAGTCAGATTGACTAGTTCTGGATTTTTATTTTCTTAAGAAAGTCCATGAAAGTTCTGGCAGCTTCTGCATGCTTTTGTTTGCCCCCTGTTGTTTTTGTCTTTTTGGATCACAGGATATCTTGGGAGAACTGGGTGCAGAACAGAGTGGTGTCCTTTGTAGTCCTTATATGTTTTAGCAGCACTCAATCTTAATGCATATAACAATTATAATAATTGTGTCCTATGAGGACAACCATAAGTAGCTTCTGTCATACTGTCCTCATTGGCGACAAGATTGTCCTTGCAGATAAGAAATGTCAATGGAAACATAAACTTTGCAGAGCACAGATAATAGTTTCATAAATAAATTCTAAAAAGTTTTATTGTGTTTTTTAATGTTTTTTTCTTTTAAAAAAGAAAAGTAGCCATAAGTAGTAAACTAAAAGCAATGTGCAGGAACTGAATCAGCAAATCGTATATACATAGGAGGTAGCGTGATAATGACTATGTTATCTTATCGTAGCGGTGCATTCTTTTCTATGCAAATGTTACCTCAAATGTAGTCTAATATCTACAATAAATATCCTTTATGGTAGGAAAATTAGTGAATATTTTATATTCTTTAGTTACTATAATTGGCTTTCAAAGTATAATCCCAAACTCACACAAATCTTTGTTTGGGTTAATAGCTTACTTTCACTATCTTTCAGTTTGCTGTTTATGCATTGGGTATCTCTCAAGAACTATTAAAATACTAATGGAGACAAGGGCTGAACAGAGACATAGACACAGTTACCCACTCCCTACTCCAGATAATTACTGGAAATTGGTCTTTAGGACAGTCAACACAACATCTTCCAAAGGTGATGCTATTGGGGCAATGTGAGAAATTTTACCACGAGCCTTTGAAGACACAGGAGAGTAGACCTGGAAATGATTTGTCACAATGGCATTTCCTGTGGCATAAGCTGGTAAAGCATGGTCTAAACAAGGCTAACACAACTCTTATCTTCATGTGAGGTCAATGAGAAGTCACACACAGAGATGCTGCAAGCAGGATTCCGAGTACAGTGTATTTATATTTATCCAAAGCAGACGTGATCTTTCAGGGGTTTTCTCTTCATTTTAGAACTTTACATGACGTTACAGTAGAAAGGCCACTACATACCCCCAGAAAATAATAGATCTTGCAGGAAACCACTGACCTCAGCAAAGCTGTGAATGCTAATATAATTTTGAGGCTTTTTCTTTTGTAGTGCTTACACTCTAAAAGAGATGTTAATTGTTTTTAATATAATTTGAAATACAACATAGGCACAACTCATGTGGTTGGTAGCAGCATAGTGGGGCTGAAGATGGTCCTTGTATTCCTTCATTTTTGCCATATGCAATTAATATGCCTAAAGGAAGGAAAATGTTGCTCTTCTCATCACAATTCCATTCAAAAAAATTACCTTGTTAAAACTCTTCATTTAGCAGAACATCAGTCTGAGATGGCCTGCTTTTTCCCCTTTTGAATTCCTGGCACAATATAAATCAAACGAATTCAAGATAGCAAGGCCGGGAAAATCATTATTATAATCGCAAACCAGCAAAAAGGTCAACAAGAAGGAGAACAACAACAGGATTCTGGTAACTGTTTGGGAAGAAACTATTCTTGCTGCAGTTGAACTCACTGTTTTCATAACAACCAATTAAATACAAGGGTAATTCCCCAGAGCCTTTAGCAGTGTGGCTAAGTCACAGTGGTAGAAGCCACAGCAGCACAGTGCACAATATCATTACGAATAACTCCCCATGATGGAGCTATCACGAAGTTCGGCATTTTTTGAAGTGAAGATGGAGTTAAGCCTACCTTTTCAAAGCACTGTATTGTTATTCTGCTTTCCTTATCCTCCCATTCCTGTCCATTTTCCATCTTCCTTTCTTGCTCACCTGTGTCAGGCATCACCATTGTAAACTCCATTGACAATATGAGAATTTAAAAGATGGAGTACTATCATAGTAGTGCAGAGATAGTTGGGCTGTTGATTCCACTATTCAGGTATGAGGGAATTAGAGAAGATCCCCTCTTTTCAGTATTTTGTTTATTGTTGCCTACTATACATCCTAAAATGTGTGACTGATACAGTATAAGCTATTTTCTTATACCCAGAGGGCCCAAAATGTGTCATCAAGGTGAGTGTTCTGCAAACACATCTAGTCTGAATAGTAGTATTTCACTTTGACTGCTCAAGTTTGGACACTGAGGAATCTAGACCACAGGTTTTACTACAGTTGATCTCTCTGAGACTCCTTTTACTCATCATTAAAATTATATCTTCTATATATCAAAATATTTCAATCAGCTCACCAAGGAACTGCAGGTACCAAAGTAACTTTACTAATTTTCTGCATTAGGAGGCATAGATTTTCCTGACTAATGTGCAACAATGAGTACATTATATCATTTACAGGGTGAGTAGATGCATATAAGATACTATTTCAGTCCTGCTGCGAACAACAGACCATAACAACACTGATAATTAGAAAGAGTGTCACAGAAAGAAAAATCATTATTATTTCATAATAAAACAAGGAAATGTCAAATAAAGAAAATGTTGCAGCAATATCATCTAAAGGTAGTTGGTCCCTACAGATTGGTAGACATTATATAAATGTTCTTGCATAACCAATAAGTATACAGGCTTCACCAGGCAATAAACACCCATGTTTCAACTACAGGCTACCTAATCATTCAACAATAATTATCATGGAACCTAAAGTTTGGTTTATAAGATTTACAATATGTATCCTCATTTTCTCACTCTCCCTGTCTGTATTTTTTTTTAAATGACATTTACTGGTAAATACTCACTATCTTACCTTGCAAACCCAGACAGGTATCTCCAGGGTACCAGGCTGATGATTCTGCAATAATCACACAGGGGTGAGGTGAATGTAATGGACTGAAGAATCCTGTCTTGAGACGCAGTGAAGAGGTAGGAGTGAAGCTGCTTCCGCTCCTTCTGCAGTTCTATTCCTTATTTTTCCCAGATTTTAATCTAATGTTTGCTGGCTGTCTTTTGCTAGGTATAAAACACGCTTGGGGCTTTTGTCCCATACTTAGCTCTTCTGCACATGGAAATACATGGAATTAAGTGGGTCTTTATCAATGTTTTTGTCCTCAAAAGAAGTTGTTGCATCAAGACAGAAGTTTCGAAACAAGCAGCCAAATAAGAGAAGAGTTTTGACAAGCTGAACTTCTTCTACCTTAATTATCCGCAGTTTGCCAGGCAAATGTCAAATCTTAAGTCTGAGAGAGTTTAAACACAAGGGATCATCTAGTCTACCTTCTACATATTCCATTCCCTGCTTAAGTCAGGTAGCTTCCACATCCCGTCCAGAACTTCTATTTGAGCTAAATAATTTTTTCAAAAAAATCTCTAAATCTCTTTAGAGACTTTAAGTTATCCATCAAATGTCTAAATTAATCAGGCAGGGGATATTTTCTGTTAATAACATTTTTTACTCTGAATTGATGTTGAAAACAGTTGGGAAAAAGTAATATTTGGGTTCCAATAGTTTTCTATTAGAGACTATTATTCTGATCCAACTATCATTTTCTAGAGGTAAGAAATAAAACTTCACAATTTATTCTTTTCATCAGGGAAATAAATATCCTAGACTTGAATATCTACTGATTTCCAGAAAGCGCATTTTGACTCTATCATATTTTCTAGTACAGATGCTAAAATCCATTCTAGGAAATAGCGTTTTTCTGACAAGTCTCTAAGCGCAAGGCAAAAGTTTTTCTCAACACCAATGCAGGTAATAGAGTTGAAAATGGTTTTATATCAAGTCCTCTGTGCATTTGAACTCTACAGATGTTATATATATACATGTTGAAACCAGTTGCTGAGAGACAAAGAATCAGAGATGCAAGCAGTGGCACCTAAAATAATAATGTGAGTGAAAATATTCTCTGGCCTATCATGTTTATATAAGTTAGATGTTGATCTGTGCTGCAACGTATATTTTTTTTCCTAAAATTAAGCCTAAACATTCCTAACTTACATATTTAACAAAACTGTCCTTGACAATAGGCAAATCAACACAGCTACTAGAAAACAGTTTTATTTAAAGGAAAATCAAGTTTGTCCTCTGCAGGATAACATCCTTCTCCATTTCCAGGAAATTACAGCACATTACTGAAAACTTAATCACCATAACTCTGTTGAAAACACTTGTCTGAGGGTACCTAGTGATAGGATGTGTGGCTGAACTGCACAACAGGGCAGGGCTTCCATTTGAGGCTCCTGAGATGCAGCAGACATTAGACATCAAATTCACTCTCTATTTGTTTCCTGACACAGTTCTCTGCAACATACCACATGTGAATGTAAAACTAAATCGATAGAGGAGATCCAATGTTAGCATGGAGGCGGAAGGTCTAGCCCTATTGACTGCGAAAGTAAGATCTCAAGTGACTTTAATTGGCTATAATCTTGTCCCTTGTTGTATTATATAGGCAGTTGTTAATTAATCTGGCCTTTCAATTATCTTTTGACTTTATAGAAAATGCCTGGTGCCCAATGCTTATAGAACTTTCTGGAGGTGAAATGCTAACTTAGGATCACCATTTAATCATATGTTTCCCACACATTCCACCTGAATGCTGTTAAGTCCTTCTTTCCTTCTAATTACAAAGATGAGCTGTATAACCACTGATTAAAATAAGATCAGCTTTTCCTTAAATACCACTGTATTTCAGAAGACTGATCAAAGCCAAGTCACTTCTAGAGATAACTTTTGCTTACAGCAGATGGACTTCTCAAATGAAGAATAGCAAACTGTCTATTTCCTGCTGAGGTTGAAGAACCCAGCTGAGTCTACTGCACAATCCTTCTGTTAACCTCTGCCTTTCTTTAGGACTAAAAGGAGACTTAGACCAAAGAAGCCTAAAGAATTTGCCAAAAAGCCTCAGGGAAGATTTTGTACCATCTACAATTTTGTTGTCAGAATAATATCTATTGGATTTTTTTTCACAAAGAAAGGAGATTCTTTGTGATGTGATCACTTAACACGTGCAAAGCATTTTCAGATCCATAGAGAAATAATGTATATCTACATATGTGCACACATTTACAGATGTGTATAAGTGATAAGAATAACTCCTTTCATTTCCTCTCAATTTTTGATTGCTTTGGAGACATCATTAAATCATAGCATTTCAAAGCAAAACTAACTCCAGCATCATTTGCTGGGTATGCTAGAGGAACTGTAGTAACCCTAGTAAGATATATCTTTTTTTTCAGGTGTTCCTGTTTCATTTAGGAGGGCAAGTCTGAGAGAAATCCAATGTCCAGTTGCGTCTCTGATGATGGACACAAGCTGCTGTTTCAGAAGTAGAGCTGCTATCCTGTTATGGTCCCGCCCTATGATGAGATGATGAAATGAGAAAAAGGAAAAAAAAAAAAAAAGGAAAGTTTCCTCTACATATTTTCAGTATTTTTGCAGTGGTCCATAGAAATGATGGCCACTCGTGTGTTATCCTACTATGTATCTCAGGATGGCAATTTTAGGATCATCTCCACTAATCTACTATAAAGCTTTGCTGCATGCTGGTAGGAACATATCTACTTAAATGCAAAAGAAAGCAACAAAATATGCCTTCAAAGCAAAATCTTGATGGAAAGGCAATTCCCTTAAATATCTATAAAACTGTGAGTTTTTTAGAGGTTATGATTCACTATCCAAACACCCAGGGCATATCTGCTCTGTGGGCTACAGAAACATAATGTCACAGGTTGTTTTTCCTCAGTAAGAAAGGTTCCTGCTGATGACAATTTGAAGTTATCTTGTGATAGAGTCATTTAAAATAGGAATGCCCAGTAATCATGTCCAGATCTGACATGAGTTGTTTTAGCCATCCAAAACAAATGATAGGGTGGATTTGAACGACTTCTTGTGGGCAGGAGAATATGAACTCACTTTGACTCAGTACAGGTGTTGAAATCACTACAGGATTATCCCTGGAGGTGGGTAATCCTTTAAAGGTTCAGAGATTTGGGTTAGATAAAGATCTAAACATTTGGATGTTTATCTGAAACCTTATCTCAATAATCTCAGCTCCTGGAGGCCGAACACCCATCGGCTGCACATCTACAAGTAAGACAGTAATAGGGCCTCTTGTCTCTACAGACTTAAAGCCTGATCCTGACATCTCTGGATAAACAAAACCTCACATCGATATCAACTTGCCCTTGAGCTGCAGCACTGCTCACAGGAAGTTCCCTTTCAGCTGAGTGCGATCACATTTTTTGACCAAATAAATAAATAAATAAATATGATACTTTTTGCTAACAAAAATCTCCTGTCTCCTATGTCATTTTTTTCTTCTTCACTGAAAACCTGTAAACTTGAAAACTGGCAATGGAGCTTTGCCAAGTGCCAATCTGACAATATTTCATTCCATTCTCTTCCCACCTGGAAGAAAGGGATCTTGATTATGAAGTAGTACTTCTTAAATCCACACCAAATCTTTCACTCACGTACCGCAGGGTTCGTTAGCCTTAGCTGTCGTTCATCCACCAGGGTGCCATATGGCTGCCACGGCCACGGCGTGCTGTACACACTGTGTACATCATGGGACATGTAAGAAAGACCAGAAATATGAAACATGCACACTTTAGTTCGCAGTACACATTGCTGAATTATGTCAGTGCAGAGATATTTTGCTTTTCTGCAAAAGCTCAGACTGCGAAAGCTCAGATGTTTTGATTTTTCAATAAATGGTTTGCTCCTTTCTTACATTTCAATGAACTTCAGAACAGTTTTACTCACTGGGGAAGAATGAATTTGTGGGTATTAAAATGTGTGTGGGTAGAGTAATCTTCACGGGGGTGGAGGTTTGAGGCATTAGCCCCTCTCCTTCATGAGTGCCCCATCACAACCTCTCCTTCACCTCAGATGAGTCCTTTAAACTTTCTGTGTTTTCTCTGTTAACTGCAGAGGCTAGCACTCTCTTATCTTAAGGGGTATTTCAAGGATAAGTACTAAAAAAAAAAGCACAAAGTGCTCCATTCAATACGAGGGCTGCAGATGCACCAGAAACGGACAAAAACCAGGAACATACTACTGCTTGGCAAATGCCTTTGAGCACTTCTATGGGGCCATGTGTCCATACTGCGCTCGCAGACTGAGCCATCCCCACATTTATATTGTGTTAGGCAAAGAATTAACATTGTGTTGGAGTATTTTTGAGTCTGGGAAGAGAATTCCAAACACTTTCCCCTTCCTTTTCCCACTGACACGCCAGTTACAGCCTGCAGTTAACAGGGCGATTCTGTTCATTCCTGTACTTCTGGGACCTTTTGCATAGCTGCTGCATCACTCTTGCAACAAGACTCTCTTATTGGGAATAAAAAAATGCACTTATTTGTTTGTTTTGGCACAAACAGTAGGGCAACAAGATTAATGGCCATTAATTAAAAAGACGCTAGTAGGATTCTTCTTTGATACAGCAGTTTTATGTTGGTATCTGGAGACAAAGTGCTATTCAGAGTTACACAGGGCAATTTTTTTTCACCCTGTGCACAGTACAGTTTTCTTTCTGGCAACGAGGAGTGCCTGTGTGAGATGGGAGGGCATGATTTACTCCATATGATTGTATTCTGTGGCTCAAGGGAATCATCATTCCACTTATGGGGCAGAAAATCAATATAGTTTGCATGGCATTTTTCAAACAGCATTGAGCTTTTAAGAACTCCTTCTCTGTCAACCTTCCCTATTTAAGCAATACAGTTGTTTTCTCTGGTTAACTACCATTTATGTCTCCAGCTGTTGTTTGTCATCGATGTTTTATGCTTCAAATGAAAATGCTAATGTGACATATGCAAAATGGACCCTTTTTTCTGGGTACTCAGGCTGTCACTACTCTGGTTTTCAGTAGATCAGTGTTTCATATGATAAAATTTATCTGCTGCTGGCTTATGTTGCTTTCAGTCATTGCTCTGAAAATCATGCTCTTTGCAGTAGCTACCTTGCATGGCTTTAGGAGTTGCCAAGAAGGATTTTATAGGGGTGGAGGGAAAAACACAAGGTGGTGCCAGACAAGACATATGAAGGTGACTCACAAATCAGAAGTAAAGGCAGGATTTGCCCATCCACGGTCCACGTTTGTGTGTAAGACCAGGAGCGGGTTTGCCGCACCGGAGCGCGTGCACCACCCCTCACAGGCATGCATTCCCCAAAGTGCAAACACATGTGCACTTTATTCGCTCGCCCTCAGTGCTTTGGGGGAAATTCCTGCAGGATGCTTCCTGTTATTCACTTAATCCTCTCTCATCTTTAGGTTCTATTAAGCGGAGTATTACGAAAGCTCCCAATGGCTTATTAATCAAGGATTGTTTTCACAGAGCTGCTCTTTACTTGCAGCAAATGTTCCCCAGCCTTGTCAACACCTGGATTTTTTGGCTGAGGTTTCTCACCACCGTGGTGAGTGACAAAGGGTCTTGCCCATCTTGGGCATCACCACAAAAGTGTTGACTAAGCTCCAACGAGTTCTAGCTGCGTAGATCCACAGAAGACACATTAATAGCCCTAGTCTCCATGAAGGTGTCATCTGAAGCTTACACCTAGCCAGCAGACAGCAGGAAGGAGAATGTGTCCCTGGCTGTGAGTAGAAATGTGTTCTTCCAGAAGACTTCACTAGCAGAGATGCATTACTGTGAGCCCATGCGCTGAGTCCTTCATTGGTCTAAGGATTAAATATTTGAAAACTGGACAGCGTGAAAACCCTTGCAAACTCACATGTTTTCAGAAATCATCCAGGACCCAGTTAGGATACATATCGCTGTGGTCTAATTTGCTGCCATCCTCTGCTTTGCTTCACCATCCATATGCAAACAATAAACACCGATACTCGAGAGACCAAACATTTTCAGTGGTTGCCAGCCACAAACAATTCTGCCAGCTCAGTTACTTCCTAAGATTACTGAGAGATGACACATTTCCAGTTAGTTGAAAAATAACAGCAATAAAATGGCTGGGCTAGAGGTATTTCCCTGATAAGATGTGACAAGAATTGCTTAGTTGTGTGTCATAGCAAAAGGCAGCTTTAAGAGTGATACCTCACCTGACTGAAATTCAAATGGCCCAGGTATTGAGCAGAGTATCAGTCATCATTTCATAAGTGGACAAGGATTTATTACACCAGGAACATTAGTAATAAAGCTGCTCTTTGCTCTCTTGTTACATTTAAAGGAAGTTTGTTTCTATGTTTCGTGATTGAGAAAAAAATATATTTTATCCCATGCTTGTAAACGACAGATGGGCAAAAGAGGTTAGTAAGAGATTTTTCTCAGGTGGAAACACCTTCAGAGAAAGCAAAACTGTGGCTGAAACTGAAACACATTCATCAAGTGGGTAAAACAGAGTGTCAACACCAGTGACAAGTGCTGTTAACCAGTAGTAAAATCAGACAAGTTTTCTATGTGTGCATTTTAAATTACAGCATTATTTATACAGTTAGAAATCCCAGACCTACTAATATTATTAGAAGTATTTAAAAAAAAAGAGTAAGTTTATTCTGTTATGTCAGGACGGGCAAACTTATTCAAAGTGCAAGAACTAGCAAACACATCTGCAATCCAGCCCAGCCTAAAGGCAGCAGCATGCGAATGGTCAATAAGTCCCAAATAAGCTTAATTTTACTTCTGTCCTTAAAAAAAACTTATGTAATCAGACCTTTGATTAAGACACATACATTATAAAACTGCTTTATTTCTTATACAGTAAATTCATTGTGGCAGGAATCCTGAGTTCGTATAGGCCCTTATTTGTACTGGCTCTATTCAAGGCCTCCTTCAGCTATAACAGCTCAAGAAATGAGTAAATGCTTGCATTTTGGATCACACTTGGCAGAAGATACAACAGTCAGTGTGTATTTCATTTGTCTAAAAAAGCTCTGTATTTTACTACAAAGATGTAATCTTGTCTATCACTTCCACAGTATCATGCATATACCTCAAACTGTCCCGGTTGAAGAGGAAGCTCTGACTCTGAAAACATATGTCTTAGAAATGACAGTTTTAACAGGCAATAAAGCACTGTCAGAGCAGCTGGACTAGCTTTCAGGCTAGGTGAAAATAAGGGATTAAAAGAAATCCACTGATATTACTCCAGGATCTGCAAACATGAAAGTGGGACAGAAAATTACCTACTAATATAAGAAACTAGAAAGAAAATGAAAGATCAGCAACAAAGGCGTAAAGCGAAAATATTGTATTGTATGGGTCCTGACAAAGAGCACTGTGGAGCACGATGCTTGGTGTGCCACAGAAATGCAGCAGTAGCATCTGACACCCATATGGTTACAGTCCTGAATTACAAATATCATCTGGAAAACCTGAGTCAAGCACACATCAAAAGAGCAGTTTTGTTCCAACTCTGCAAAGAGCTTGAAACCACCTGAGAGATGTGAGCTTTCCTAATGGGGCCACCCACTCTGAAGTCCCCTGAGAAAAGACCTGTAAGCAGTCAAGTTAATTAATTGTTTCACTGCTGGTGATATTGGTAGGATCATCCAGCTGCTGGGCTTGCCTCCGAAGCCGCCCTCAGCTACTCTCTGCGCTGCTGCAAAAGACTCCGCTCACAGCTGAGGGGTTCTACAAGGCGCCTTGCATGTAGCCAATTCTAGATTTTGAAATCTGGATGAATTTTGCAATGTGAAGAAACAAGAACACCAACTGACCCTACTGCCAAGACAAGGAGCAGGCAGACTTACATAGATCACAGCTTTTCAAGCACTCAATTAGCTAACAATGTCCCCTGTCTGATCACACTGACCCTGAGTTAGAGAAATCACTGGGTGCGACACAGCTGGCTGACTCCGAGTTGCTGTTGGCTTCCCATTGGAAATGACCCCGCCATCCTTCACTAAGGGTACTACAACACTGCTGCCAGCTGGAGGCTGTGAGCAAGTTGACTTGCAGCTGTAGGTCTGGTGGCTCAGAAGAGAGATCCTCCTAAACCTCTTGTCCCTGGAGTGCTCCTCACCCATCAAGATCACTGTAAGGCTCAGGCCTGTGCTCCCAGTGAATCAGAAGGGCGAGAAATTTGACTTTCATTTGAATCATTTGCCATCAGCTTTATATGTATATATATATATGTGTGTGTGTGTATATATGTGTTAAAAAAAACCCTATAATTCAGCTCTTATCTGCTGAGCTCTGTATATGTGAATTTTGTTTCCTGTTATTGCAGCAACAGTAGGGATGGAGAAATGCTCTTGATTTCCTTTTTTCAGGAAAGTTTTCTTTTCTAAACAATTGGTTTTAAGCAGAACAAAACAACTAAGAAACAACATGCTTACTTCACAAATTCCAGTAACTTTAGAGCTCTGTATGTTGTTCCAGCTCTCACTGAGATTAAACTTGATTATATTAATTCTAGCCAGCCATTTAATTCAGTTCATCCAGAGAAACTTTCACTGCAGACTTTCCAGATTTTGCGAGGCCAGCTGTTCTCCATAGCTAAGGGAGGACTCTCCATGTTCAGGTTAAAAGATTCTTCATTTTACCCAGCTTCCAGGAGAATAGGTATGCATGATCACAATGTGCACGTTCACCTCTATATTCCCATGGGTGTGTGCCTCTTTTTCTGCAGAAATGTAGGTGTGCCCTTCTCTGCCCTTCTCTGGAACCAACCAGTCAATCTCAGGAAACATAACAGAGGGGCATAGGTTACACAGATAATTAAGGTCCTGCAAACTAAACTGTAAGATCAGAGAGAGACTTCGAAAAAAGCCCCCTTGAGGAGAAGGCTGCCGGTTGAATTCCCCAGAGAGTGCACGTGACAGAGCAAGGAGCGCTTTGCTTGGGGTGCTGTATGAGCAGTCACAAACATGGGGACAGGGTGACAACACATCCCTTATAGCATTTGAGGTATATCCATGTGGCCTACTGGTCAAACAACACAGATCTGATTGAGGAATTCATGTTAAGGATCCTGAGAGCTATCACTTGTGAGGAGGGCCCCAACCTTGCCTTAGCTGATTGCCCCTGTGAGTACATCAGGTCCCTCTTGGTTCCTGGGTAAGGAGAAATCTTAGGAGTCTCCCAAGACCACCCATGGGACCTTAACTGCAGCTTTTCTTCCTGGTGCACACGCTGCTGCAAGACTGGAGGAGGGAAAAGTGGAGATCAGATATGTGCATTACCTTTAACATAGCACACAAAATGCCCAGTTTTAACCTCTCTTTCCATCATGGAAAGAGGTTTAGGATGCTCTTGCCACTTCTTGCATCTACAGTCCAACAAGTGAGCAAGCTGCAGAGTGAAGCTCTCCAGTGACAGTCCAGTCTTTAAGACAGGACTATGAATTACTGGAGAGTCCTTAAGTGGCATAATCATTAGCTATTCCCCAATAAAATAGCTTGCACATCTCATGGAAAGCTCATAATAACCGGGACTTTTTAGTTTCAGTCTTATCAGTAGTGTGTGAGCAGCTGATTTATTTATATTTGGCATTGTCTGTTTCAAAGAATCACTCTGCTCCGTTTGTTTTTTAAAAATGAATGTCTTGCATCGTGTCTTATTTTGATGGTTTATTTTACATTTCAGGAATGCAAAACAATTGCACAATAAATCACAGGAGAAATGTACATGAGAGTTATTGGTCACAGTTATAAATAAATGGACCTTAGCAAAATTTGATAAAACACAAGATTAGGGACAATCCAGGCAAGCTCTCAAAAAGAACAGAACATGACTTTAGACCTAAGTAGCAAGTTTCATCAGGTTGGCCGGCAACCCTTTGGAAACCCTTTATTGGAGATGGCCAACTGCCTGTAAAAGCTGGCATCTGGCTGCCAGCATGAGCATGTGCTCCCTTCTGGTTCTTGCACAGTTTCCTCAGCCACATTAAGATCACCTCACTGGGTAAAGCCTTTGCCCTTTGGCATTACAGAAATTAAATACCCTGATGAAAAGGAACAGAATTGCCTGCTTGTTTAAATGTTTTCTGAAGCAAGGAATCAGCAAGAAATTACACTGAGCCTCTACTTTGCCTATGCAAATATTAGAGAGGATCTGATTTTTATGCAAACTTGAAAAGTCACTGCAATTCATCAGTCTTCAATAGGACCTGGTCACTTCTGCTTCTCAAGTTATTCCAGAATTTCAGTGCAAATAGCTAGCTAGCTAGCTAGCTGTAGAGCTAGATAGACGTAGGTTTTTTGGTATAAATATTGGAATATGGGACCAAATATTTCTGCAGTCATTTTATGGAAATTTTGGTGAAGCTTGCTTAGATCTGTACCTTTAAAATTCTAGATTTGGCCCAGCCTGGGCAAAAGGGAAAAAAAAAGGGAAAGTAGCCCATCTATTTAATAAAAAGGTTTATTCTTTAAGTGTATATTTCTGAGTTCACATGCATCTTTAGGAATTCAATGCCGAGAGTGAGAATACAGCAGTTAAGTCTGATTTCAAAAACAGAAACAAACCTTAGTATATGCAATGTATGCATTTTTAAAATACAGGGATGGAAGGACCAGTAATTCTAACAGATATATCAATCCTTTAATAGCATATTTTTCAAATGTTATTGCTAGCAGTTAAAAGTAGCCACTACCATGATAGTAGGAGGCAACTAATTCAAATAAATCTCTATCAGGCAAGTTAAAGTGCAACAGAAAGTGAAAAAAGAAAGCATTTAGATATGTGTGACTTGGTATCAATGAGTTTGCAGTAGCCTCTCAGAGCTAATACTGCTCTTCAGATACCGATATCCGAATTGCCATTATCTGCCAAAAATCCTTGTGCACTGTATGCAGCTCATATTATCTAATGTTATTATCTCCCTAGACATCTACCCTGGGATTGGCTGGAGTGCCCTTATCTTTGATAGCGGAGGGTGGGGGAGAGAGGGCTGCGCAATGCAGCGGCTCACAGGCAAACCCTGGCTTCCACCCGGGCCCATCTCCTACGCCAGTGCCCGCTCACACACTGCCTCTGCTGGAGCACATCCTGGGGGCTAATAAGCCAAGGCGAGTCAGGAATCCTCAAGACTAGCCCAGTTCAGCAGGCTGAACAACCTGTGCAAACAGACCAGAGTTTGTGCAAGGGAGGGAGGGAAATCCCCAGACGAGAGCTGGGGCTGCAGGAAGGACAGCCCTGCAAAGCAGCAGCGAGGTGCAAGATTGACCTGGCTCCACTGACAGGCTGTGTCCTCAGCCCCTAGGAGTGGTGACCTGGAGCTGTAAGCTAGGAAAGGCAGCTTCTGCCTCCCAGTTCATCTCCCAGCCCTAGGCAGTGTGGTAGGTGTGTTGGTATCCTGCAATTCAGGAGGGGTACCAAGCATAAGGCTTTGAGTGAACTAGGTAGGGGAAAAGGCAAATCAAGGGATGAAATTTGCCAGAAGACAGGACTATTAAAGCCAAATCTAGCCTCAGCATCAGCTGCTTTCCTCCCGTTTCTTATCTGTGTCCCAACAGTGACCAGCCCCTTGGATCAGGCAGAGCTGATGTGATGTTTAACAGAAGCAGAACAGAAGCAGAAGGATGGAAGCGTGGGAGCCCTACAGAAAGGGCTCAAGGGCCTGGAGATATGGAAAGGATACTTCTATTTGAAAAGTCATTTCCCAAATGTAAGGAACTTCCAGAGGCAGTCAGACTCCTGAACTTGGGCCCCCTTTCCAGCATGCGCTCGGCAGGCACCACCAGCCCTCACCTGCTGCTTCCTGTGAGGGAGATCAGACGAGGCCAAGGTACAGCCAGCGCACACCCGTCTATGGGGAGCTGCCTGGGTACACGCACGCTCCAGCTCGCTGTGTGCTCACGACCGCAGTCTGGGCTCTGCAGCTGCCCCTGCAACGCTCCTGCACCGATCTCCCATGGGATGCACGCCCCCCAACAGCTCCAAGCGCCCTGCCAAACTTCCCAGAGTGCTCCCACCACTGCCTTTGTCCAAACAGGCAAATATGTCAACTATCTGCCCAGAGGGGTTTCCAGTACCATGACAACATATCAAACATTGGCTACTCCCAATCTCTTCAGGATATTTGCAGCACAAGACACAGCTTGGTGGGGAGGCGAGAGCCTCTGTGCTGCTGTTGAAACAACACAGGCAGGTGCAGATCGTGCTCCTGCAGAACACCTGGTGATTGTCGAAACAGCAGAATGGGGTGAATTGCTGTTGATACTTCATTACAGAGCATCTTCTCGTTTATGACTACTAGATCTTTAATCCTCTACTGATGCATTTTTGTCTCCCCTCGCATAAACAGTGCTTGGTTCCCTGGAATGAGGGAGGCTCTTTGACGCGCTGTGGACCGCAGCCGGGAGGAACCACTGGGAGAACAGCAAGTGCCAAGGCGTTCCCTTCACTTTGTTGTTCCTCTCCGAAAACATCTGTGGGGAGAAGGCAAAGCAAAGCCAAAAAAAAAGAAAGAGCCCCGAGGCAGGGGGAATTCTCCGGGCTGGGTACTGGCTACCAGCACATCATCCCTGCAGCCTTCAGAAGCAACACGTCATGGTGGGTAACTTGCCCAGCCAGTGCCCTTGCCATCAGCCCAGCCTCTTCTTGGTGCTACTCAGGGCTGCTCTACACAGGCGACAAAGGTGGGGAGCCGGAGCTCAGCAGGGCCCCCACAGGGGCAAGTTGTAGCCGCTCGGTTGGGCTGCACTGGCAACCTCAGGGTTTCCTCCTCTCCCGCCGTGACCAGCTCCTGGCAGCAGACACCTAGATGTCAGATTTCACGTTGCCACAGCAATGTGCAAAATATGCACATAAACGCAGGTTTGGGCCCTGTGAGTTTCCATGCTTTCCTCCAGGCATCCACAGCCCTTTCAGTAAACCTCTGGAAAGTGCTCACTGCTCGGCAGGGCTCACTGCTCGGCACAGAGTGCAATAGAGACAGCACAAACCTTGTGCAAAGCAGCCCCTTGGCTGCAGTGTCACTGAGCTGATCCTCCTGCTGAGGAGATACACTGAGCTGATACTGGCAGGATTTGGTCCTTATCAGTCTGTGTTCAACCACCCCACGGGCCACTCTGTCCTAACCCTCAAATCTGCAGTGTCTCCTATTTGTCTCCAGAGTTTCTTGCCCATGCAGAACTGTCCAGGTCAGGATAATAAAAATGAGGGGGAGGGGGGCAGTTAGTCCAAGAAAGCAAATGGCCGATCTGAACCACTACACAAGTCTGTAATGAAGCAACCATTTCCAGTGAAAACGGGGAGTCAAACATGTTGGGCCCATAAATGGTAGTTTGTTTGCTTCATTCTGGAAGCAGAAACTTCCAAGCAGGACTAAGCTGTATTAGTGTTGCATTGTCAGTGGTTTCACATATGCAGCAAGGGACCTGTATTTAACATAGTCTGTTACTCATGCGCTCTGCTTTTAAACAGCATGTTGCACCCTCTGCATTCTGTTGCAGAAACCAGACAGAACATCTGTGCAGGTTTCTAAGCCTCCTACGTTTGTGTATATTCATTAAACACAGCTATTTGGATCTGACCGAGCCCTAGTGGTTTCTTCACACAGACTTTGTAGCATGAAGAGCAAAAGACTTGAAATATGTGACTAATTACAGTGTTTTTCTCTGTTTGTGTGTGCAGGACTCAAAACCCTTCACTGAGCAGGCAGGGATTCTCACTCCCTAGCAGAAAAGCACAGAGTGCAATAGGCACCTGGTGCATTTCTTGAGAGCCCTGCCATGCTCCAGGAAGGGCAACAGACCTTGTCACCATCGGTGCCATCAGGCCGAACTGCTGCATGTTTTGTCAAGTAGAGCCTGCCTACTTTTATTCCAAGAGTCATTCCTGGGTTTGCTTCTGTCTGGGAGACTCTACACATGGATTTATCCTCACTGATTTGCTAGACACTGCATCTTGGTATAAGACCCGTTTTCCTCTTCTCTTTGTATGGAATTATTGTGCTGTTTCCTGGTTGCGAAACGGTCGTCTCCACCAACAGACTCACACACTGAATGTTTGCAGCATTCCAAATTTGAAGTGTATATCCTGTAAACATTCTAGCCATCGAAATTTGTGAAGGCAAGCTTGAAAAGCGTATAATTTTTTTTTGGAGCAGTTTGTTTAAAATTCAAATTCAAATGACTACTCATAGAGAATATTTTGTAGTATACACCCAGATTTTATGGCACAACAACAACAATAGTAATACCACCTAACATTCATCAGTAGATCTCAAAGACACTTTATAAAGAGATGAAGCATTCTCAGAATAGCTACTTCGCAATAGACGCTCTTTCAGCTGCTGACAATATTTAAATTACTGGATCAGATTAGATTATATTATTAGCTAACCACCTGCCAAGCCTTTTACATCAAATTGCTACCTGGAGCAAAGTATTATGCTTAGTTTTGGACAACTGACACCTAAGGTTTATAATGGCAGCTCTAAGCATAAACAGTAAGTATAACAGCATGAAGGTGAATTTGTACAGACTAATTTCATTTTTGACAGTTGTTCAGCATCTTTTCAGACAAAAAGATGCTATTCTGTTGGAAACAGTGCAAAGCTAGGGAAGAGAAAGGACTTGGCAAAAACAAAATCTTAGTTTTCCAAAGGTAGCAAAACATCAGCATGTATCAGTCCAGTCACAATAAGCATTAATGAACAAAAAAGTGAACATCTAGGACAGGTCCTACTGACTTCAGTAGATTATCCTGACAGAAGTGGGGGCAGAGAGACTTAGGTCTACATGTGAGATGAAAATTTATTTATTCTACTGCATTAATGCTAAATTTTGTTATGGTGCAATATCAGACTCTACTAGGTGGTAGATAGTGTATTAGATATGCACAGTGGGTGGTAGATGTGCATTAAGATATTGCTTGAAGCAATAACATTTCCTAAACTTTCTCTTTCTTCTACCTTGTACACAATGCAAAAAGCATGAAAATTACCCACAAGTTAGTGGTAGGTAGATCTGACAGACTCAAATGCACTAGGAGATACTCCGACATTACAAAAAATAACTATTATCGCTGACTATAACAATTCTACCAAATTGCACAATGTTTATGAACTTATTTTTTCTTGAAAGCTTGGAAAAGTTAATCTTCAAAGTACTAATTCTGCTTTGGAACAATAACACAAAAAGAGCATCTTATTCTCACTGAGGCACAAGAAAACTTGAGGATGTGCCCAAGGAGTGTATTATGAGCTGGGGCACTAAATAGCAAATAAAATGCCTCAAACTAGAAGAAAAAAAAATTCAAAACCCCAAACACTGTTTGTTGCATCTAGTGTTTTCGATATAGCAAACCTATTAGTTCTTCAGTGTGATTTAGTCTATGAAAGACAAGAGATTTTGAGTGTTCTGAAATTCAGAAGAATCCTTCACTGACACTCCAAGAAACAGAGGTTGTTTATGTGAAGACCAGTCCAGGATATCCTAGAACAACTCACAGGTTGACAGCAGCAGTAACACAAACAGAGCTACCATGGACTGCACGGGGGCACACTAGTCAAAAAAGGAAGTTCTCATTACAACTAATGGTAAAAAAACAAAACAAAAGGAAAACAAACTCCAGAACGCCTGTCTGTCACAGACTATACATGCTATGTGTTCGCATGCAAATGCTATGTGAAGTCAGTTAATGCTTCACTTGAAATGACTTCAGGTATCTGAAGGTAAGAGTTGGAATACAGGCATCTTTGTGTTAGATTCACTAGGACGATAAATGAGGAAAAAACTCTGCACTACAGTATAATAGACCCTGCCTTATCCCCAAGGTTTCTCATTTTTTTTCACTCTGTAAAAGAGCAAGAAGGTCTGATTTTACACCTCACGTAACTTTCTCCTTCCTGTGGTTCATCTTCTGCCAGTGCTTGCAGAGTGGTAGCGGTATCATTTTCACATGAGCCCATCGCAATGGAATCAGGTTATTCTGTATTTTCTCTCATACCTCAGCTGTAGGTGGGGCCTGTAGATGCCAGGACAAGTCAAGCAACGATTGTCAGGCAACCTCAAGCTGTAATTAAAATGAACATTGAAATAAAGCATATCTGAACAAGAATTTTTTAAAAGTAGAAGACAGATGGTGGCTAGCAGCAGAATAGATTTTAATAAGCGAATCAAAATCCCTCCGTGATAAGAGGAGAGACAGTGAGATTTGGGAAACAACTTGGAGATGAACTGTGTGATGGAGTATTTTGGGAGCTGGAGGGAAGAGAGGAAGGGAAAGATAACTTATAAAGTTATAATTGAGTGAGAAGGCTTTGCCTTGAGATATACAAGAATCAAAGATGGAAGTGATAGAGTTTAAAAAAAAAAAGTGTTATGCTAAATATGAACAAACCAGAAGAAATGCTAAAGAGAGCAGTGATACGTGTAAGTTTAAACCACATGGTTCCTCTATCGTAAGGCTTTCGCTTTCGCAAAGCGCACAGGACTCATGCCTTTACTCAGAAAAGACAAATATTTGAAACTTAGTAGAGGGCAAAGATCTGTCTCAAGATCTCTGTAAAACACTTGACTGCAGTCACCAGCTCCAGCATGTAGCTGCAGACCTGCGGATTTGCCCGTGAAGCCATGCAGCCTGCCACGCGACACATTACTACAGAGTTCCCAACAGCCAATTGCATCAGTGGAGTGCCAGGATGATCCTTGGCTCCACAGCCGCTGGATTCAGACACATCCCTTGAGTTCTCCTTTCATAGCCCAGGAATAACAACGCCACCTCCCAGATGCCAGCGTAAGCCGGCTAACACCCATCAGTCAACAGATATGCATGACCAATCTTTCTGATCCTACAGGGATGGTAGCAAAGTTTTCATATGCCCAGAGGTACAGTGCTCAAACCATTGTATTGCTGAGGGTAGATGTAAGGGAAAAAATGCTTCCAAAAAGTCCTCTTTGCAGAGCTGCCCTCTGCAAACCCTGCTGGCTGGTCTCCTGCCAGACACCAGAACTATCTAGCACATCTAACGTTACTTGCATAATGTAGCATAACTGTGAATCAGCTATCCTTTGTACTGCTCAGGACCCACACATGGACTACTGTTGCTATTCAATAATCATTATTTTGTAACCGGAGTTAAACATGTACTCAGTAATTAACAGTCTGCTTAACTGATTCTACCTTGCTCTGCTTTACAGCAGTTTGACCAGACTGAAGGATTCTGCAATGTTTTCTTCTTTTAATTGTATTGAAGTTATTGCTTCATATGTTCTTGGGCTGTAGTTCATTTGAAAGTGCTTAGTTTTGTATGTTTGATATTCAATCATCAAAATATGTTAACCAGAAACCTGGGACCAATAGCTTGTTTTTGTTTCTGAAGACATCAGCCAACTCGTGCGCTCACACTACTCCTTGGCATAAAATCTGCTAGAATTTAAATACCCTTTCTCCCACCCAGCAGATTTCCACATCCTCTCCAGAAAGAGACAGTTTCCTCACACATGTTTTAGGAACAGAAATCCCTCTTTGATGCACAGACATTAGATGATTTGGCCTTGTGTCAGGCCAATAGCAGAATGAAAAGAAGAACTCCAATTTTCTGCCTCCAGTTTAGCATCCCAGCTAATAGTAGCACCAATTACTATTACCTTAGACATTTTGTATATAATTATAACTTCTACTTTACTGGTCCCATTCTTACCAAATCAAGATGGGATGTCCATGGCTAACACATGATACTCACGTAGGCTCCACTGGTTTGATGACCACTTCTGTTGATGGACTGAAGTTCAGAGAGATTGGTTTCAGTGGAAAATGTTGCTTTGCAGGGATTAATCCAATCTACTCAGCAAGAGACATAGCTGGAAAGGGATCCCTCCTTTAAACTTTGAAACTTTGATGACACGTGCTATCTGAAAAAAGCCAAACCAGTGGAATTCTCTTCTTCACTGCCACTGCAAATAACCTGATCTGCAGAGCTGATCTTGCCACAGATTCTACGTCGACTTCACTTCTGGAGTGCCCATACTTGAAACAAGTGCAATGGAACAAGATGATTGAAGCAGATTTTTTTTCCTCATCTCTGATCCTAAATTCATTCCCTCTTGGGATAAATTCAATGCTTGTATCAATGTTTCCATGTTGTCTTTCCCCAAAGAAGAGCTGAAAATGACCTCCAGGAGCAGAAACATCTCTGAAAATAAGAAGAGGAAAAGAAGAAAACCCTCTGTAAAGAAAAACCATCTGAGATTTCACTTTGATCTTACTGTATTGTTTTGGTTTTGCTTCTTTTCTCAAAGTTCAGGTATTTTCTAGCCTGTAGCAATGCTAACAAATGGAACATGCTAACACACCCTTCTGCTTGTTGCTGATTACTGCAATAAGATAGGCTGCAGATCAAAAAGCAGATAGAAAAACAGAGGAATACTTTACAAACTTTATTTAAGCAGACAAGGACTTACATTAACTTAGAGATACCTGGTAAACTTTTAGCACTGTTGTTAATTATTAAAATATACATACTAATTTTATGTCTGCTGCTGGAGGGTGTTGAGAGGGCCACCTCTAAAATGTTTCAAGGACTGAGTTTGACTGTTGGTTTTGAACGCAGCTGCCTCAGCTAGTTGGTCCATGCAGATTTTGGTTTCCCTGGGCAGTAAAGACGCCTAAGTGGAAGCACAAAGCATGGCTGTGTCTGCCTCTGGATACAAGTGCACTCCAGAGAGAAACAATTTTCCCTGAGAATGCTTCTTGCAGCAAAAATGCTAATTTGCTGGCATAAGCTTTAAATTGGAGTTGTACAAAATCCAAAAAGAAGTGCCCCGAGGCAAATGACATAAGGGGGTGTAGGAGTAAATACTGTGGCTGGACGTATGAACACAGCAGATAGCATTTCCTCCTCCCTCCTCCCTCCATTTTACACTCTCATATGACCAATTATGCTCAGAAAATGCTGTAAACGACTACAAATATTTTTTAAAAAAATAAGAATCATTATCAGAGAGCAGACAGCTTCTTTAAATAAGCCTGAAACACTCTGAAATAATTCAGTGAAATGAGGGCCTTCTGCCGTCCCACTGGGTTTTACAGTCCTGCTCCAAGGATCTCAGGCCTATCAAGATGCTGAACAAGGAAATGTGTGGCAGTAGCAGCCACTAGAGGGCATTCAAAACACAATTTTTCTGAATTATTGGGTGCCCCTAGCCCCTGATAAAATCAATTAACTGGCGTTATGTGGACATACTAAATTGAAGAACACCTACACTTCTCTGTTCATGTTTGTTCAAGACTTAATGTGGGTATTATTTGTCCTGACGCTACCACTAATGTAGTTCCTGTGTAATTACAGCTAGAATTAGACCACAGGAGGCTCAAATCCTATAGTAACAGGCTACTTTAGAGTATAAAAATTCAGATTTGCATCTCTCGATGTTTTGCTTTTTACTTGGGGTTCTAGCAGACATCAAAGTAAATGGACCTCACCACCTTTCATATTACTCCTCCGTATATGTGTGCAAACATGTACATCATATTTTTGTAACTTCGGTACAGTCACTCTCAGGTCTCGTGTTTGGTTGACAAGGTGTTATTTAGCAGGCACCTTTCCTTCTGCTACCTTTACCCTATTAGCTCTGCTACATTCTTTCTGCAGTTTGCTTACTTGAATAAAGGAAAGGAAGTTTATCATCTGACTTGCCTATTTGTTCAAGTAAAGATTTGTATAATGTACCATTTTCTTCTTCATGAGCTGCACCTGGATTTTTTCACCAAACTCCCTTAAAGCTCCTCACCAACTTAGCACATGTTCATGACATGGTCCAGAGAGTTATATGGGGTCCACATTAAATAAAGCTCCGTTATTTAATGGGGTCAGTGCTGGCAGCACTGTCATCACCAGGAGGGCATCTAAGGTTTGAATCAATGCATGGTCCTTCCCTGTTGTTCTAACTTGGAGGTACAGTTAAGAAAGAAAATAATAATAATAATAAATAAATGAACAGAGCTGTAGCTTTGGCATAGAGGCCTGGGCATCTCTTCCTGTGGAAGTCTGTGCTTAGTCATTGTTTACTTCCTTCAAGACGATTTTACCTGTCAGGATAAAAGTGCCCAGCTATGCAATAAATCTCAGACAAGGTCTGAGATAGGATCTTCTGGGCTGGTTTACTGGACTGGAGGCTGCATGGCCCCAGCCTCTTGCTTGTGCAGTCAACTTGCTTGAGTTTACTTGAGTAAACTCAAGTTTGAAAATCTTGGCTTCTTTCCCTGCCATATCAATTTGTAATGTCTGATGCACATGGGACAGGAAGGATCATGAAGCCATGTATATGAGCTTTTAAGAAAATGCTTATGTGGAGCTACCACTAGTGCCAAAGCAATCAGTGTGCCCTGTTATAAATGCAGGCATTTTGCTCTTGTTTTTCATTAGTGCACCAGCTTGGAGCGTGGGGGTGAGGACTTGTGTGCTGCATGCCAAGAGTTGCTGGCTCCATCCCAGCCCCGAGTCCCCGCTGGGAGACCAAACCAGGCGAAAACACCCCTGTACGGGACCCCAGGACAGCAGAGGACCCTGAATTGTAGCTGTCGTAGAGGGCTGGGGCAATATGTTTCACACACCAACTTCTACCTTCTCCTGTCTTTTACTTTGTTTAATTTAATTTGTCAACTCTTGGCACAATCCCTTACTTGCATTTGTAGCTGTAGGTTTTCTTTTCCTCCCTTTTAGAGGGGGGAAGGGGATCTGACATGCATGTGTGTGAAGGTAGAATATTGCTTTTATCTGAATAAAGCAGATCAGAAAATGCAGGATTACAGGGCCAGGGGGACTAGGCAACTATGAGCCACCTTGTTAGCACCTGTGCAGAACACAAATCCCTCATCATTATACACAGATCTTAAATTTTAAGTCTAATAATGGCCCATAAAGAGTGATTTTCCTCATGTTCAATTTTTTAAGGGAAAAGATAAGCAGGTTGAGAAATGGAGTGAAGTAGAAAACACCAAAAGCCAGGGCTGCCAAGTAGCAGTAAGTGTGTCTCTTAGACTCACTTTGACTCCTTTTCTGCAGGAGCTCCTNCCAGGGGGAGTAGGCAACTATGAGCCACCTTGTTAAAGAAATCCTCACTGATTAGCACCTGCGCAGAACACAAATCCCTCATCATTATACACAGATCTTACATTTTAAGTCTAATAATGGCCCATAAAGAGTGATTTTCCTCATGTTCAATTTTTTAAGGGAAAAGATAAGCAGGTTGAGAAATGGAGTGAAGTAGAAAACACCAAAAGCCAGGGCTGCCAAGTAGCAGTAAGTGTGTCTCTTAGACTCACTTTGACTCCTTTTCTGCAGGAGCTCCTCTGCTGAGGAGGTTTGCAGGAGCTGTTTGCTTCCCTTGAAGAACCCACGAGCCCCATGGCTTGTGTGTGCAGCATGTGTGCACAGCACAGCTGCATCCACAGCTTTGTGTGCAGCATTTGTGCTCTGTTATCGGTAGCAACCGAATTTCCCCAAATTAAAATGTGATCCTTACTGTAGATATCCATTTCTATCCCCACTTGCAGATTTAAGGAAGGTGTTCTACGTATGTTCTACGGTGGAACATGTTTGTCAAGGCAAATATTCAAAACAAAAGGAAACAAAATAAAATAAAACCAAACAAACAACAATAAAGCCAACTCACATAGTAGAAGTATAGTAATGTTGGGAGGGTTTATATCCCCTATGTCATTTCATACTCTAGCAGTGCTTCTATGTGTCAAGCTGTGTTTTCCAAACTCAGACCAAGATGTACCAAGATAGTTGCTCCAGGGCAGTAGCTGCTGCTCTCTCTGAATGGTAAAGGACCAGACAGAGGAGAAATGCAGATCTAAAGCAGATTCCTCAGTTTAAAACTATCTCAGTAGTTCTGGCAATTTCAGTAATAGAATAATTATAGAGGCTACATTCTGTTTGTGACAAGGCTGGCAAGAACCCAAAATACCTGAACTACTAACATACACACCTTTGGGTGTTGGAAAACTGGTAGGACGTAAAGGTTTGTAAAGGGAAATCTAGATGTATTTCAGGTCTCCCCTGCAAACAGAGATTTGAGTATACCATTATGTAGATCTGTGCAGATAGTGTATCTATTCCAATGTGTATGGTTATAAGGAGATTTTTGCTTGTGACCAAAAAAAAAGGGATTTAACTTCTCTCAAACTTCTCTCAAAGGGATTTAACTTCTTTCACTGTGTATGTGTATGCTCATATCTCTTTTATTTCATTCACCTTTTCAAAAGATATTGCTTAGAGACTAAACAGTCTTCGTAGTCTGTACGGTCTATGGCCTTATCAGTGCATGAGGCTGACGAGCCATCCCTCTCAATTCGCTGGGATATCCCATACGCTCTCAGCTTGAGGCGTGGGTGAGCATCTGTAGGAGCAAGCCTATAGGAAATATCCCGTTAGAGGAATACTTTGGACATGAGCACATTGCTGTTTCCACGTGCACGTGATGCACTCACCTTGTGTGACTCCGGGGAGTAACCCCTTTTACAGGACGCTGTGTCTGGTTGAGAAATCAGCCCAGCTCATGACAGACAACAGCTGGTGGCCTCACGCCTCTGTCTCCTGTCTCCCAACAGGCAATATATCACTATCGTCCCTAAACCAGGAACCAGTGGTGGCCTGCAGTGGAATTTTCCTCCTGCAAGGAGGAACACAGGCCTTTTTTGAGTGAATACCGTGTGTGAACAAATGCGTAGATCTTACGGCCATAGCATTATAATCTCATGAGCATTACAGCGGGATTTCAGACAGACGTTTCTGCATTATTTGCTGTGTTTGCCCGAGATGGATTATTTTTCCTGCATAGAACTGTTCTTCTCTGGCCGGCTGATGAATTTTCTAGACATTGTGTGTGACTGCTCGTGTGACTTATTAGGATTATCTGGCCAGATGTAAGTTTTCAGATGTAAATTTTCCAGCAACGTGCTTTGTTTTGCTTTATCCTTTAGGATTTTATTGCTCTGGCATTACAGTTTTCCACTCATTTGGCACACTCACGTTTAGTATTTGGGAGGGGAAACCAAGGGAAGAAATTCCATTTCCCTACTTGCTCTTACCTGCTCCTCAGCATTTCAAAGTGTGAACTCTGATGCCCAAGATGAAATTCATTAAATTCTCCAGCATTATTTCAGCAAACAGTAATCTCCTTGCTATTTCTGTAGTCTCATCCCTCTTGCTGGTATTACTCATAAAAGGAGGGAGGAGAGGCTTCATGCAACACTCCACATGAAGCACAGAGGCCCGGCAGCGACACTAACAATAACACTGTGTTCAAGAAGCCTCCCGACGTGTGTCTGGTCACCTGCTCCATAGGCTTGCTGTGGCTCCAACATGCTTTCCTTGCTAGTGCTAGTGCTTTTATGATGGCAGGTTTCAAGACTAGTTGTGCTGTACATGCTTTCTCTTTTTTTTTTTCTTTTAGATACCACCTGCAAACCCATCTCCCTTCAGTGAAAAGAAAATATAATCCTTTCGCTCATATACAATTGCCTGCTTTAGAATATCCCAGACAGTAAAAAATGCCTACAGTTTTACCTCAAGAAGAGTGAAGATCTGTAGCAAAGGAAGTGGCTTTGACTAATGCATCAGTTTCTCTGCAGAAACAAGGACAATACCTTGGCTATGCACAATGCAGGCTGCAGCACAGAGCTCTGGAGCTTGTAAGTTCTGTCTCTTTTTTTGTGATAGAAGCCCACTTAATCCTGTACCTTTTCAAATCTATTGCAAATGCCCACTGAAGATAACAAGCTCCCTTTTCTGAACTTTATTTGCCTTGTGTTTAGTATATGGACCCCTGGGAGGGCACACTGTGCCCACTAGGAAGGGATCTGCTGCAGTAAATCATAACTAACACGTAACATGGCACAAGAAAGAAGTGTAGTTAATCTGACAAGTGAAGCTCTAAGCAATTAAAATCTAAGAACATCCTTTTGGGTCATTTCCACTGCCTGATGTAAATGGACAGTGATGGAATCTGCATTCCTTTCAGGACAGTCTGAAAATCAATCTTTGTTTCTTCTTTTTTCTTTCTTTCTTTCTTTCTTTCTTTCTTTCTTTCTTTCTTTCTTTCTTTCTTTCTTTCTTTCTTTCTCTTCTCTTCTCTTTTCTTCTCTTCTCTTCTCTTCTCTTCTCTTTTCTTTCCCCAAGCATTTGGAAATATAATTGTGAGGGTCAGAGATTGCTGAAAGAGATAGGACTGGAGCTTTTTAAAATTTCTTAAAATTTTTACAATTTTAGCAAGATTATACTGCAGTGAAAAAAATTGCTGTGAGTCACCAGTCATGTAGAGAACAGCAAGACTACAAAGAGAAATGTCTTCTCTGAACTTCCCTTAAGTATTACCAGTGAAAATGAACAAAAAAGATTGTCTTACTTTTATTATTGGCTGTGAAGTCTAATTTAAAGATAGTTACATCACTCCTGTGTCAGCTCTTCCGCTTTTACTTTTAAGAGGAAAATGTCTGTGTAGGGATTAGAATGGAGTAAAGACATCCTTTAATTATTTCCAATAATTAAGATAAGTGGACTTTGGGCATAACAGATGTTGCCACTGAGATCTCTGTCCAATCCTTTCTTTTAGAGTCTATTCTCTTAGTATGTTCCCTTTTAACTTGTGATGGCAAATCAAACATTGTCAAATTTAGAAGCAAGAAGTTAAGAAATTTCATTGTATCAATAAATAAGAGCAGGGTAAATGGAGTAAATAATTGTCTACTAAATTCAAAATAAAGAATCACTGTTTTTGGCCATTTTACTTCCATTTTTCTTTTAATGTCTGGCTTGTTTAAAACTTTAGATAGCATTATTCAAACTTGGATTAGTATGCTTATTTCAGTAACAGTTTCAGTAGTTCATCAGAGATAAAATGCATATAATCTCAGGAACAAGAAATTCTCTGGTCACTGTTGAATCAAAATTGTCACTGAAGACAATGTTCTTGCTGGGATAGTCTTAGAATACAAGCAAGGTTTACAAGCGGAGGTAATATCTTTTATCAGACTAGCTGATACAGCTGGAAAAGCATACAAGCCTCCGGTACACAAGTCCTTCGAGTCAAAAATAGAAAGAAACAGTCCTCAAAACAAGATACAAGTTGGGAACAATTACTCTAATTTTAACCTGCTTATGCTGTCCATCAGTTAGTGGGAGAGAAAAGATATTCCAGGCTAGTACATGCAAAGCAGATGATAGATGGAGGTGTGTGAGTTTGTCTCATAAGAAGCTATTGGTATTGAAGATATTGAAGCTGGCTCTAACTTTGTAAGCAGGCGTGCTTTGAGCAGGAGGGTAGACCAGGTGACTTTGAGGGTGTATTTTGCAGGCTTAGTTATTTTGTCGGTCTGTGACTTTGTGTTACCTCTTCACATAAATCTGGTCTTTTTAATGATGGTGCTCTTTTGTCTAAGTACAAAATCCAGAGAGCATTGGCCTGGCTCTTTCTTCCTTGTAATATGTGTGTGTGAGAGAGACACAGGCCATTTTGTAAGTTTTCCTTGAAATCTGGGCTATTACCAATGAGTTCCTTATCTCTTTCCTGCCAAAAAGTCTCTCAACTTTTTTTTCCTTTTTTTTTTTTTTTNTTTTTTTTTTTTTTTTTTTTTTTTTTTTTTTTTTTTTTGTAAATTGTTAAGCTTCATTGGATATAGAAACCCTTTGGACTCTTAGAGTTTTCTTGTTTTCCATGGGAAGGTTAGAGAGCTCAAATTTCATACACCAAACCAGGGCCATAAGTGGAAACTGGAACCTGCTTTGTGGATGGCCCTGGGGACAGGAGTGGATCCAAAGTGGAAGAGGAGAAAACAAAATTCAGTGACGGGGCGGGCGCGCGCATGTACAGGGGTCTGAGAGCTGTGCCGGGGGAGTGCTCGCAAGAACGGTCATGCACACATCCACTGAGACGTTTGACATCGGGGTCAGTCCTGTCCTTGAGCTATTTGGAGAACGGCGCTGCCGCGGGTTTCAAAAGGATGATCGGCCGGTGCAGCCAAATCTGGCTCATTAGAGCACCTGCCAGTCTTTATCAGTTGTCAAATAAAGCAGATGCAGTTGGTCAGCAAACCTGCAGATAAAACATTAAAGGTTTTGTTGTTTTTTTTCTTGCTTTGGTCCCCATCTTCAAAGCTCATTTCTGCTTTAAAGTTCTGACTCAGTCTGATAAAAAATAGAAGTTTAAGCTTCCAGTTAGTAATGTTTATTACCAAAAACCAACACAGCTGACCATTACAATGTCTAGCATAGACAGACCTGCCTCAGCATTCTTCATAAAAGGAGAGGAAATGGTTTATCAGGTGTCACAGTGGAATAATGCTATAAATAAAATAGTAAACACTAATGACGATCATGTAGTAGCAAGCATTCATCAGCTATTTCCTAGGAGCTTAAAATACTTCACAAGCAGCAATTGCACCTTTCAGACTCTAAAACCAAATGGCATAAGATAAAGGGCAATGTCCCCTTTTGACTGTAAAATCAACCTGCTCTGCTCAAGAATCAGCTCAGGAGTTAATGGGGAAGGGAAGCATCTCCCCTGCTAAGGCAATGCTGCCGGCAATCCTCTTCTGCATTTTATGAGGCCGTGAGGATGGCTGTGTTACATGGGACTGGCTGCGGTACCGTTTATGGAGCTGGCCTTTGCAATGGTGTGCTCTCAGCAACTCCACAGGAGGCCCAGTCCCCTGCAGCAGGCAAATGTTTTTCCTGCTTTCCCTTCAGACACTTTGGACCTGAAGAGCAATGCTGAGTCTGGTTCACCAAGCCTAGGCTTGTGCAGGTGAAAAAAATCCTTATCATTCCAAGGTTTATGCAACAGAAACGTTAGAAAGAAGCAGAGATATCAGAAGGAATTCATTAAAAAAATGCAAATTTATCTTCTCAGCAAACTATTTATAATTTTTCTTCATCTCTAATTATGATTTGTAATCATAATTAGATAATTAAAATCTCTAAATCTCTAAATATTCATCACATTCTGGCAGCTATATCCTAATCGATGTCACCACTAGTAGGGCTGGAAGTTACTTATGACATACACCTAATGCTGAGAATTAAAAATGAACATCTTTTGGAGGTTATCGCCAAGGGCATAAACCTCAGAGTAGCTTGATGAACACAAGAAGTGTGAGGAAGACACCCGAGTGATAGACCTTATCTCACACTGGTGATTTCAGGGAGATATCTTTGGGAAGTTAGAGAAGTTACANAAAAAAAAAAAAAAAAAAAAAAAGGCAAAAAAGGCAAAAAAAGGCAGTGCAAAGAGGGAAAACAGATTTGACAGAATTCAGCAAATCCTTTCTGGTAGCAAGTAAGAATATATTGTTTCCCTCTTGACAAAACCCTCATTTATCATTAGGGAACAAAACTAATTAAGTGACTCAAACACGAACTACGAAGTGCTGCTTTTAATTATCTCTTCTATGTAATCATTCTTTGTCATGCAGACATGCAAATGATTTGCTGTTCTTCCCAAAATATTTTTTTTGTGATGATTAGGCAGAGGAAAACAGACCAGATATTACCTCCAACAGCACAAACCTACATCTGCAGTAATATCATCAAAGGTGTTGGAATAACACACGATTTAATATGTAATTGAGCATATTTTCAGCCTCAAATTATAGTAACTTATCACTGTATGCTTTTCCTGATGGAAAGGGAACGGTATGCATTAAATCTCACAAATAGAGATTCTCATGCAGCCAGGAATACCTGCGGCTGATATAATGGCAGACTTACATCATTTTAATGCTCAAAGCAAATCCACATCGGTCAAAAAAAAGCCATTGAGCTTGCAATCTCTGCATCTGGTATTTCAGATGACATTTGCCTGGCAGCAAGCAGGGAGAACTAGTGGGAGGGAAAGGAGAAAGCGAGGAGCAGCAGGAGCTTTCAGGTGGATTTGTAATAACTCTAGTCAGTCTTTATGAAATAACATTAGCATAAAGCAAGTGCCAGTGAAATTAGACCACCATTGTACTGGATAAACAGTGCCTGGGTTGAGACAACAAACCCATTGATCTTATCTGTCAACACCCAGATCATCATCTAGGCTTTGACTTATCATCTGCTCTGTCAACAGTTGCCCTGTAGAGAAAAGAAATGGCAAGAGCAACACTAAGAGCAGCCCACAGCTCACTAGAAGCTTTCTGCTTTATCAACCTGCCAGTCCATAAAAAAATGCAATTTTACATGGGAAGAGGCACTGTTACTGAACAAGAGCACTTCTGAGTAATATTCAGCAATGGGATTACAGTGAATCCCACCCCAGAAAACAGTTTGGTAATACTGATGTTGCTCAGCATTAACAGTTGAACTTTCCCTTTATCCACCAGAAATTACAGAATTTTAGTCAAAGGTTTAGTTTCATATCTGCATCTAAATCAGTGGAGAAATAAAGCAAAACAAGCAAATAAACAAAACTCCAAAGCACTATCTCTTATCTTAAATGCAGCATTTTGTCTGGAGGCTTAACCTACAAAGCAGGGGACTCAACAGCAGGTTTTGCTTACTTCCCCACACACCAATTTGCACGTTCTGTTTCCTTTTCCTCACCCCTCACACTGCTACTAGAAGATGCTCTCTCACTACGTGCCGCACAGCAGGGAGCAGTGGGAAGTGCCCCTGGACAGGCACAAGCACGACCTGCTGCAGCAGCACATTGCCCTGGAGAGGCTCCAAAGGAAGGACTTATCAGCGTGCCAAGGCTGCTGATAAAAGGTGACCTACATACTTCATCAGACATACTTCCAATCCATTCTTTTTGCAGAGCCATCAGGAGGCATGGGAAGAACGGAGCTATTGCCAGTCCATGGCAGAAGGGGACGGCGCATGGGTGGGCACAGGCCTGCAGGTCCTGGGAACCCCTGGGGCCCTTTGGGTCAGGCATGACCCAGGGAAGGCAGTGGGATATAGGCAGCCGATAGTAGCACTTTGCAGAAGAGGTTCCTATGGCAGGCATGTGCAACGGGGGTTCTCCAGGCCGTCCCTTGGAGAAAGAAGAGGGCTCACCTGAAAGCTTGGGACACCTGACAGTGCCTGGTGATGCTCTCTAAAGCATATTGTAAGGGTTCAGATGGTCATTGAAGAGATCAGCTTGTCCCTTTCTGAGCTGATTTGTGCATCGGTGAAGCCAGTAACATCCTTATGTGTTCGACAAGGGAAAGAAAAACCTGTTTAAATAAAATGGCTTTGGTACAAAGAGGATCTGCTTGTGGCCAGCTTTATACTATTAACGTTTCCCAGGAGTGATGTTCACAGTGGCAGGCTGATGTAATTACCAGAAGTGAAGTTGTAAGTCCTATTGAAAAGACGAAGAGATTTGCAAGGGACTTCAAAGAGGTAAAGATTTCAGTGGATTTGCACTGGGATAAAAAATGCAATGGGTTAGAAAATCAGGTCCTCTGGTGTAATCTTCTGTGGGCTTTATCCAGACATTTTAGTCTACAGGGGATTTAAATTAAATACACTTTCTAAATTTTCTATTTCAATACTGTTATTCAGGGTTTTTACTATTAACCTAATAAACTGATCTTTGTGTTAAGGGGGTAGATCACTAATACAGTCTTACTGGTGTCATGCAATTTAGTTTCTTTATGTGGAGCTAGATGATTTATTAGTTATTCAGAAAGTGATTTATCCAATAGTTATTTGTTATCCAATACTGATTTGTTGTTATCCAGAAAATTCACCTGTGTGTTAGAAACTGGAAGATATTGGTATGAATCAGTGAATTATCAAAAACGACAGGTCAAGATAAAAGAAGTGGTAGAGTCATGTGAGAGAATTTGTACTACAAATATGTTAGTCATTGCCAAATACACAGAGCCACTGTCAAAGCATACATCAGACATTCAGAATTTCATGGATTATATTTTTTAATTCAAAGTAATTTTCTTTAACAGTGCTACATAATTATTTACAACTCTGTATCTCAGGTTTCTTTTTTTACTGGGGGTCATTGTTAACAAAAATGTGAAAGAATAAGGATTGAGATTTTTTTAAAAAGTCAAATTTAGTAGAACTTTGTGCCCACATGACTTTAGGACAAATGGATACCTAATCTTAGACCATGCATTGTGAAAAGCTGTTCTACAGGATCCAGCGGTTTGTTAACTCTGCATTTTTTACTCTTTTTTCGAGCTACAGTGGACATGTCACTTCTCCAATAATTTGAACCAGACTTTCAAAAATGCTCAGTACTGGGAAAGTTCTCTAAATTGTCTGGATCAAAAGATCCTTTTGACTCCAAAGGTCACTTAAAAGACACAAAGCATCTTTTGAAGGGTTTTCAGGTCCAAATGAGGGCTTGTCAGCAGGGAGCTTTTCCACGTGAGTTCTAGTTTCCAGCATACTTTGAAAATCCGGCTCTATTTCCAGTAAGCAGGTAAGCAACTATATAAACGGGTTTGTTAAATAATGTCTATGTACTTTCTGTGCCAAGAATAATCCTCCTGTGTCTCAGTATCCAAAACTCCAACAAACAGGCTAATGCTCTGTAAGAAAGCAAGCCCTGTGGTTAAGAACAGTTCAGTTCATTGCACTTCTAGATTAGCACTCTAGGGTCTGTTGAATTAAGCTCTTCATGCTTCCTGAAAGGAGCATAAGAGTGAAAAGAATGTGCAGGTCCTTTCTCCACTTATTCTCCTGTGAGTTGGACGAGGATTTAAAAAGAAATGAGTAGGGAAGAAGTAACTCGGCGCTGCAGAAAGCGGGAAGAGAGTGTCTGCAGGAATGCAGGAAGGATGATCCCTCACCAGGGAAAGAGGGACCTGAGTGAGCGAGCTGCTAACTGGGCAGGAGGTCCGACAGGCAGTGTAAAGCCAGTCAGTGCACGGAAGTGCAATAAACCGTATGAAGTAGATTCAAAAGCTGAGAAGAAATAAGTGGTAGTCAATAGAAGAATAGGAATAGCAGTGATTACATATATTCCTCATATGAAAAGTGATGAGTTTCCATCCTTCACCTACCTCAGAGATGTCTCTGTTCTGCAGGTCATAGACCCCACCTGTAATCTATTACAGTAGGCAGTTGAGACTCTCAAAGCTGTAGGGTCTCTGGGAATATCCTCTCTCTCTGGCACTCATCGTCTCGGATGCTACACAGCCTGACTCCCTCCCATAACCCCTCGATCTGGCAATGCAGCTCGACAGCTGCATCACACCTCCTGCAGAAGAGCTGGCAGCCCCAGGCTCACAGAGGAGTCCCAGGCCATCCCTGCAGCCTGCAGAGCTGCAGCCACCATCAGTGGGTTTGGCTGGGTGGAAGTCTCCTGCACTGCAGACACACGAACTCCAGTAGCTGCTTAGGAAGCACGCACTGGGGTGTGTTACAGCCATATCTGAGGAAGTGGATGCTACTGCATATGGAGGCAAGGACCCCTTCACTGCAAAAACTGCTACACATATTACTGCATCTATCAGCCGCACTCTAGACCTAGCATGTATATAGGCCTCTCCCAAGCATAGGCCAACAAGGTGCTTGATCCACCCTATCCAGGGATCAGTTGGAACAAAGATCCCAAATCCCTCTGATCAGGGACAGCCAACATAGCTCATTAGCAGCCTTGCTAGACCTTGCTGGAGCTTCCCAGCCATCTTGATAGGGTAGGTGCTATTGACAATTTAACCTCAAACAGTCTCTAGGGGAGTAGTTATGGGCTAGGATGTTCACAAGAGCAGAGAGAAGACTCAGAGTAAAATTAGGCATGAATTTAACATCAGCTGAGGGAAGAGATGTCTAGCCCCTACCTTCTACCCTTGTGCCCTTTGCAGACCCATCACCCCGGTTTAGGAGTGCTTGCAGACAAAGCTGAAGTTTAGTAAGGGAATCCAGGATAAACTAGATGGACTGTGAATGCCCCACAAAAAGGAATACTTGTTTTCTCTCTTCAGACTTGAAAAAGAAAAGTACTACTTGTGACTTTCTCCCAACTCAGGCATTTTTTAGATAAAGCTATAAAATTTCTCTCCCTGTTGAGTATCCTTACAAAGACATGTATCAACTCTATTACTGCCTGTGTCTCTCTTCCTCATAGATATTGTATCAGTCAAAGGTGTTGACGCAGAAGAGGACTGTGGTTGGGCATACAGTACACACCATTCTCTGAGTTAACTTTCTCATCTGGACTGGCTGGCTGAGAAAGTGAGAAACACTGCGGCCATTCCTTGCTTGTATCAAGGAAAATTCCCCCAGCCCATGAGGGCTCCCTTGTGGGTATGCTGTTTTGCTAACAATGGGGGAGGTCACATTGTGAGCTTAGGTTTAGGAGAGACAGGTTGGGTTTCAGGACTGGCCATGGACCACCTGTGACTCCTGCTTCTCCCCATCCCTTTATTATAGGAAGTATATCCATTTAGCTGTCAGCAGAGACTTCTAACCCCAGTCCCAGCCTTCCACTATGACAATATGAACTAACACAACTGATTTAACCTAGTTTGAAACATGCAATGGAAACAAAACAACAACAACTAAACACTGTTAAACTACTTCACTACTGAGTTAGCTCAGCCCACACTCTTTTAAAATGATGTCTTTCAAGACAGTGTTGCCTGGAATCAACCTTATGGAGAAACATCTCCTGTTGAGCCGTGTGTGGATCTCCAGCTACAATGCTGCAGCTTCGACTGGTTCCACAAAAGGTAAATGAAATGAAATTTAGATTCTGCCATGTTCTCCATCTGTTTTTCTTTCACTGACCTTGAGTGTGAATTACTCTGTCCTTTTCTCAGTCCAGAACAGAGTAAGAATAGTCATAGTTCACCACAAAGTGAGGTGCTTGCACTGGGCTTTTTCCTGGCTAGTATCCTGGAAAAGGGTTGTGTTGAAGAAGACATCAACTTCCCAAGTGGCAAATAACTGCAGAAGATGCTAGGCTGAGGTGGTCATTATCATTCAGCTTATTATTGTCTGAAGAGAGAAATTTCTTCAGGAGAAAGTCATAGTAACCAAGTGTCTTTCTCAGAACTGCATTTGCAATTAACTTGTACTGTTCAAGTGCTGCATAACTTTGCATGATAGTTATGCAAGCATACTGGACAATTCAGCAGCTACCTTTCCTGACCAGTATCAAACTGTAGAATATTATACAATGATTGTACACTACAGTTAAAAGACAAATTCTGTGATGGGGAAAAAAAGGGGGTCATGGGTACAAATTGAAACACAGGAAGTTTCCCCTCCATATGAGGAAGAATTTCTTTACTGTGAGGGTGACAGAGCCCTGGAACAGACTGCCCAGAGAGGTTGTGGCGTCTCCTTCTCTGGAGACCTGCCTGGATGCCGCCCTGTGCCCCGTGCTCTAGGTGTCCCTGCTGGGGCAGGGGGGTTGGACTGTAGAGATCCTTTCCAACCCTAACCATTCTGTGATTCTGTGACATTATGTGTGAAAATATAATATTTTGCTGCTGCTGGAGAGACACATTAAGATTCATTTAGAATCAAGCCTTTGATTCTGCTTTGAAGAAATAAAGCCAAAACCAGCATAAAAATAAAACAAAACCAGCAGACAATCCTATCTTAAAAGTCAAATAAAATTTGTCTAGGTAAATCTATCTAGGTAAATCATTTGGAATTCTAATAAATTCTTCCCTCCAGATTTAATTATAGCTACAGTGAAGTTAGCCACCTGCCATCTCGTAAACTGTCATTGCATAAATCTGATATGTACCAGGTGTAAGCTAGCATAGCTGCTCTAACTTCAGCTTCAAAAATACATACTGCACTTGCAGGTTACAATGAAGATACCGTCAGTAATGAGAAAACCCATAGAGAGGAAGCCACTGAATATATTAGTGTCTTGCTGCAAACTTCTGCAATATACACACTACAAGGCTTCTTTCTGGATTAGTCCTTTTGGCAATTGGGATGAAACAGAGCAGAAACACCCAGTTACCTGTCGTGGGGGCACCTCCATGGACTACCTGTCACTTTTCCCCTTCACAACTTCATAGACACTATGTAGATCATCCACTACAGAAAATTTAGCTGCTGCCACCAATTGCAAGATCTATGAGCCAGGCCACTGCTCCATGTTCCAAAGGCTGAGTGATGCCAGGGCAGCCAGCTAGTGAGAGGGACAGACAGAAAAGATTTAATGATGTCCTGGACCTACACCACTCATCTGTGCATTTATTGCTATTGCTCTGCTATTGACATGTTTTGTAAGTCATCTCCAAGAGTATTGGGAAAATTACAAAAGACCTGGTGAATAGTAGGTGGTGATTTCTATGAGATCTCCAGCAGTGAGAACATCTGCCTGTGAATGCAGTCGGCCACTACTAGACAGGTAATACTGTGCTGCAGTGACTCTTCAGCACTGCTATAAAAGCATATTTCTATGCTAAGATCTAACACATTTCTCTGCTTATGTTTGAATTAGTTCTGGTAAGATTTTGCAGTGCTAACAAAAGCGATATTGCAATGGCTGAGTTGTTGGCTTACCTGATGCCCAAGCAGTCTTAGCCTATTTAGGCACCTCTGTATGTCCACTAATCTCAGTTTATAAATGCTGTCAGTAGAGAACTAGAGGACAGATAAAAATGAGAGCTTGGAAAAGAAGTAATAAGGTCATGGGGCCAATCCTGGTATAGCAGCACATATTGCTGATATCATTAAACCTTGCAGTGTATCTTGACGGAGTTAAGTCAATTACTTGACTTGGTGCCAAGAAGGACCCTGTAGGGAGAGGAAGGTTGCTTTCTTCTTTAGCGTGTGAGGTACAATCTGCTTCCTAGGAGAATTTCAGATTTTTAAATAATGATTTTTCTACTGCCTCATAGACATTGTCATTCTGTGGACCTCTTCTTCTGCCTTTAAATAGCATGTGATTTATTCAGGCTGTCAGGATTTACCACAGGTCTTAATTTGTCAGTGGCTATTAGGAAGCTATTTTGAGGGCTCTAACAGTCAGTAGCATGTGGAACTGATGCTCTAGGGCCCCGCTGAGTTTAAGCATTTACTGTTTGGTTTATTTGCAATGGCATGGGCTTAGCCAGTCCTCTCTTCCTATGCAAAATTGCATCTGGGGAATTTGCTGTATTGTTTCCAGCCTTTGTTTGCGACTAGGAATTGGTTAGCATGAGAGCACAGTGTTTCAAAGCAATATCACCTTGAAACTGTTTGAGCTCCACCTGGAAACACTTGATAGCTCCCAATATAGGATGTCCTGTCAGGGTAGGTAATATGTGAATCAACTGTCTCCCCGCACTCATCAGCCCAAGCTCAATAGACACCATCAGTGTATGGTGTCTTTATGGTGTCTTATGGAAAAGTGTTTTGCAGTTCTCTCTGCTAAACAGGCAATACTTCAACAGATTCGTTACCATATCCTGTTCAAACTAAGGTATCAATTGCAAAAGAAGGGGAAGCAGAACCGGTCACATAAATTTTGTGATATTTGGTAGGTAGCACAGAAAAAGACAGAGAACCAGGCAGTTACGATGGTTTATGCTGAAAGGTTAACACACTTTCAGACTCATACTGTCCTACCAGATCAGGAGTTTTTTTCCCATTGCCCTACAGTGTTCTGTGTGCCTTGCTGGATTCAGACCTCCAAGCTGAACGTGAAGGAGGCTAAAGGGGTGGTGCAGGCAGGGGGGTTACTTTCTGTGCTTTCTCAAGGCTGTTGCATCACAGCCTTTGAGTGCTTCAGACCTCCCACGGAGAGAAGAGCAGCGTCTTTACCTGTGCAAGCCCTGGCACAGTAACTTCAGGTAGCTTTCCCCAAGGCTTTTTGCTGAGGTCATACATGACAGTCACAAATATTTTTCAAATTGCCAAATCTTGCGGAAGGCTGATGTGTGTTGTTAAAAAGTTTTTTTGTTTGGTTTTGGGTTTTCTTTTAGAATTATCATAAGGCAGAAGTTAATTAAAAGATTATAGAAAGTGAAATCTGAGTCACTTGCTCATGACTTCCTGCATTAAAAACCAGAAACGCAGAGTTCCCACCCCTTCTTCTTGTTTTTTTGTTCCACAAAGCTTCTTGTCCCACCAGTTGAAGAGGGCAGCTTCTGAAGGCCGCCCTGGAATGGGATAATACACCAAGGAAGTGGAAGCACACAATTTCTGTGTGCTGAGTCTTATGTACCTTGGGAATGGTACGTACGGGAAAAGGAAGATATGGAAGTATGGGTCAAACAGTAGAAGAATAGTAGGCATTTGCTAACAGAGAACTGGAAAGCCTTGACTAGGTCAAGTATACACTATTCAGGGAAAGGAAATTATCCCACGGTTTGTTGGGAGGAAAGTTAGCAGTAATAAAGTGTTAGTTTCTGGTAAAATTCAGTGGATTTGCTTCAACCCTGTAGATGAGATTAACCAAGTACCTGAGCTCAATTCTGAATGTTAAATGATTTCTTAGAAACAGCACAGAGCAGAGTGACAAGGTCTTAAAGGTGTGCAAACTTCTTGGATTTGCCCTTCACTCATACTAACACTCCTGCCAACATTTGTTGAAACTTGTGCACTTGATCGGGGAAGACATTTTGTCATTTCAGCAAGCGAACAAAATTCCTCAGAAGAATTTGAAGTTTAAGCAGAGCCAAATTGCACAATTCCATTAATATGGACCAGGCTGAGCTTTCATGCTGAAACAGCAACAATTACGGAAAAAATGTAGTATGCTATGAAAGCAATCAGGAGGCCCACAAAGGGTGTAAGCTCCACAGACCTCAGTTCTCCCACCTAACACCTTGTTCCAGCCATCCTTTTCTTTCTGTTGCTTTTGCGCTTTAGATATTTTCCTCCAGTTTAGAACACAAGGAGGTATAAACACTCATAACATGCTGGAGTTATGGGGCACAAGTGACCTCTTACAGTGAACTTAGGTATGTGCTTAGCTGATGCTCTAATTATACCAGGTTACCTACAGGAAAAAGATAACAAACCATCCTGACCTCCCTCAATCTTTTCATCCTGACCTCCCCCAATCTTTATTTATTTAATTATTTATTTATTCATTGTTTCTTCCCTCCTTGTTCCAGGAAAGCTTCCATTGATTTAATTAAGACTTTTGCTAAAGACTGTCAGTGTACAGAGCAGAACCTTCAAGAGGAGAAATTACTATATTTAAATCAATGTTCCTGATAAATACCTGTAGCTTGTGATTCTGTCTGACTGAAGAAGCTAAGCAAGTCAGAAGTCAGTTCACTTTAGAGGCCCCATGTGAATCCCTGCTGTTCCAGTGTACAAGCTAGGTTGAATCCTTGACACACAGCAGAACCCAAAACTGGAAAAGTGTAACATAATCTTACTGTTGCTTTTAGACGGACTGATAAGAACCAGAATGCAAAATATGTTCCTGATGAAGAAGAGTTAATTTGCTTTGTTCAAAATGAGACCAATAGTTTGGATCTCAAGTATATTTCTGTCTTCTGTGCTTCATCTACTCGTTCTAGGTGTATTATAAAGCTTCTGGTCATCAGTAAGGTCATGTAATAGCAGGGAAAGTGCCTGAGCCTAGATCCAGGTGTAGTCTAAAGAATAAATGCACATAATATTTTGAAATGCAGAAACTATTCCCTCAGTGAATGGATGGTCTGTTCCCATGCAAATAGTTTTCCATACATATATCAAGATGTGTACATTCTCTACACATCTTGACAACAGTGTTGGATTTCCAAAGCTACTCCTGTTCACTTCCACCAGCAGGAAGAGTTTCAAGTTTAAGGCTTCTGATAGGAGGAAGCTGTTAGGTGTTTCTTCCAGACAGATCTCATACCTGTGTTTGGCTGTCCTTACGGTGAGCTGGCTCGCAGCTCAGCGGGTGGGAATGACTAAGTAATTTCATCTGCCTTTCTTCAAGAGACGAGCCAACAGCCAGGTTATCAGTCTTGGAGTTTCCATCCAAACTCATTTGGGACATATGCATCAAACACAGCCTGAAAGAAGAGGGAAGATAAACAGGTCTGAATTTCCACTGCTATGGCCTTTACCAATTTTGTAGTCTCAAATCTCTGAGGCAGCTCTGTACAAAACCGGGATTAATATGAAAAAGGTTGATTTGTAGTCATGTATCAACACACAATGTGCAAAACTGGAATGCACTGGGAGTCANTCTCTGAGGTAGCTCTGTACAAAACCGGGAAAAAGGTTGATTTGTAGTCATGTATCAACACACAATGTGCAAAACTGGAATGCACTGGGAGTATATGCATCTTCTTTAAGTTTTTTTTTTCAATGTAAGAACACGTATTTGCTAGAAGCTGACATTAGTCATCTTGTAGTCTGCCAGATATCTGCATGGAGGTTGTTTTGCCTTAATGAGTCTCCACATTCAACCTGACTTTTTATAACAAGTTCAAGTATATCGAAGTAGTTTACTTCCTTTCATAATAACCATTTCTATCCTATGTTATGTGGGTTTTCATCTTAGAGAATGGGTGCCTTTCAGAAGTGATGTGAGGGAATCCTCCTATTTGTGGACTTGGTTTAGCTGTAGGTTGGACTGCAATAAGATGATTTCATTTTATTTATTTATTTATTTATTTATTTGTTCCAGTTCTTCATGTAGATTGGCTCTCAGGCCACCTAAATTTCATGAACTAGCTACAAAGTTAGTAGGTAAGTGCATTATTTCAATCAATCACCAGTGTGCTGTGTTTTTTTTTAACATACATTGGCCTTTAGAAACCTGAATCTAGTTCCTATCCTGTCACAGAATTGTCAGAGAGCTTGAAAAGTTTTTCTTCCTTCCTTCCTTCCTTCCTTCCTTCCTTCCTTCCTTCCTTCCTTCCTTCCTTCCTTCCTTCCTTCCTTCCTTCCTTCCTTCCTTCCTTCCTTCCTTCCTTCCTTCCTTCCTTCCTTCCTTCCTTCCTTCCTTCCTTCCTTCCTTCCTTCCTTCCTTCCTTCCTTCCTTCCTTCCTTCCTTCCTTCCTTCCTTCCTTCCTTCCTTCCTTCCTTCCTTCCTTCCTTCCTTCCTTCCTTCCTTCCTTCCTTCCTTCCTTCCTTCCTTCCTTCCTTCCTTCCTTCCTTCCTTCCTTCCTTCCTTGTTTTCCTTCTTTCTTTCTTTCCTCCTTTCTCTCTCTCATTCTGTTTCTTTCTTTCCTTCCTTCCTATCTAATGTAACTTTATGCCACATAAAGACTCTGGGATTTCTCTTTGTCTCCCACAAACGCATTCACTCTTGGCTGTTACACCTTTGCACTCTCATCTCTTCTTTGTTACTTGCTCTTGCACGTGCTCTGAGGTCCTGCTTTCCTATGCACATATATTGGACCCAAAGCACAATCAGTAAGAAGACTTGCTCAAACTAATTAGCCAGGCTGTTTTTAACTTGTTCTGGAGAGCCTTAGAACACACACACATACACATACACAAAAAGGCATTAAATACCAACAATGTGGCACTTTATCCTCTAGCGGAATGTTTGTTTTTATAGGTGAGCCTCCCAGTACCAGCAGCTCTGACCTGCCTGGCCACATGGTGAATTGAACTGGAAGAAAACCTTCTACTTTCCCAAGAACAGGTTATCTTTTCTTTAACCTCCCAGTTTGTTTCCCTTGCTTGTTTGTTTGGGTTGTTTTACCCTCTATCCATTTGAGATGTGTTTCTGGTTCAATGCCCCTGTAAAGGCCAGAGGAATTAGCACTGCTGAAAGAAATTCAGTCCTGAATTGTCCCTGTGCTGTCCAGACTTTGTTATGGCTTCACTTCATTAAAAGCAAGAGACAGACAGCTGGAAGAGAGCAAGACCAGCAAGAGCATTCAGGGTTGGACTGTGGCAAGCCTTCACCAGGGACCACACCAGTTTTCTTTTAAAAAGAATATGATGAAAAAGTCACAGCTGTGAAAGAGAAGGCAAAGTAGGAAATGGCATGTTCCAGACAAGCTGGAGAAAGACTGATAGATGCTCCATGTCCTAATTTCTGTAAATGCCTCATTCCCAGGTCCCACCTCTGCTGCAGCTCCTGACTCGCTTCCCCTTTTCTCTGGACTCTTGCTTTATTTCTGCTCTCCCCACTCTGTCCTTGCCTGCGCTAACAGGGATAAAGGGAGGTTGGAGCTCCTGACATGGATGGACATTCCCTGGCACTTTTGGGCTGGAGCTTTCTTCAGACTGGAAGTTGGTGTTCATGTTGTCTTCCCCAAAATTGGTGGACAAGCCACAAGAAGAGGACTTAAACAGGATAGAGATACTATCCTCTCCATGGCTGTAACAGTTAAGGGAGAGATATACAGACAGCTGGAAAAAAAAAAAAAAAAAAAAAAAAAAAGATGTGTCAATACTCAGACTGGGTTTTTCTTGGGTTCACAAAAAAATGAAGTCTTTGCTATTAAGTGGAAAACTGAATTTTCCATAGCTCCTCCAAATTAAACTTCCCAGCTCTCTCTGGTCTACTCAAGGAAAATTATCAGGTTCACCTAAAATAGGAGTAGATCAGGTCCTTGAGGTACTGTAGCAATAGAGTGACTTTTTCCTATCAGTGCCCTAAAAGCTTGCTTTTCTGTTGCTATATCACTAACTGCAACAGTGGAGTGCATCACTGTAACAGACTGACCTATTTTTAACAACAAACCAGGGCTGAAACTTTTCTCTCTTTTCAGCTTTTACTCTTCTTCCTCCTCCCTTTCCCTACATTTAACCATTTAGTTACTGAAAAGGCAGGAAAATAGCAGGAAAAGAATATAGGGCAGAAATAGGGCAAAGGGGAAGGGCTCAAAAGAGAAAGGTCTTTTTCTTATATTCCATCAAAAAAGTCTATTTTAAAAAAAAACCTTTGGGGCATTGTTTGTATTTCCAAAAAAAGTTCAGTACCTAATAAAAATGATATTGTCTGTACATCATAAATCAGTTTTCTTAAATGACCTACTGAAAATTAGTCCAATGCCTTGCAAATTTGCATCTGCTTAACAATATGCATTATGAATAACTCCATGCAACTGAATACTCCTCTATTTGGAGGGAAACATCCATCAAAGTTCTTTTCAAATTATTTCTGTCTAGGATGTCATACTTACTTTACTAAATATGTCCTAGGCTCTTGCTCAAAGAGCAGCAGAAACCTAGTTAAAATCTAAATTTAAAAATAGCTACTTACTAGGAAGAACAGAAGGTGCATTCAGTTACCACAAAATCACAAAAATTTAGCAACCTTGAATACCAAGTTCTACAGTTGTAACTCATTTGCACTGGAAACTTAGTTAGAAACTTAGTCAGAAAAATGCATTCAGAATACTGTAGAGCTATAAAAGTAGGTGCTGACACATTAAATAAAAGGCATCTATTTTTATGTTGAACCCTGATAACAGCACATTTTTGCAGTTTCAAATATAAAGAGTAAAAGAATTCAGATCTTTCATACTTGGCCAGGGTCCTTGATTCACAATGGAAAATGTTTTTAAGTCTTATGTCAGCATTACTTTGATGGGAATTAAGGGCTGTGATACTGAAATCTTTCTTTATGATAGCTTCTCTTTCTCAACGGTTCCCTGTTTCTCATAAGAGCGTCTTGTCTTGGAGATGCAATTCAGCAAAATCTCAGTTCATTCAGCTTTGCACATGTACTTCATTAGTTTTCATCTATATTTGAACCTGAAATTATATAACAAAACACACTTTTTGAACCCAGCAAAACCCTAGAGAATGGTAAATGAGTCTGAAACAAAATTTCTCGTAAATATTAGCCTGAATCACAGTTTTTAGCAGAAGCCTTACCAGAAGAATGGTTAAGTATATTTTAGATATCACTCTAAGTATTTAATGGTTGAGGCTACAGGTGCAAATCTCTCTTTGAATTTAACTAACCATTTCTGTACTTATTAATATCTGGAACTGAATGCCAAATTATTATGAATATATTAGCAAGATTAAGCATTGAAGAAATCATGCCATTACTTGGACAAGTATCGAAGGGTTGGTATCAACAGCTGTAGAAGTGTCTTAAATTATTGCTGATCGTGCACTTCGCCAGGAAAGAGAAACAACGGGGCTAGGTATATCTAGCTCCCCTCATGACTTTATTTGCTCTCCAGCTCAATGAATTCTTGAAAGAATTCTGCATGTCCCGTATTTTTTGGCACATGCCAAAGTCCTGCTGAAGTCAATTTGACTTGAAGAGTACAAACACTGAAGGGCTTGCGTAAGACTTAGCAGAGTTTGCACGGATGGCTTTCAGGTACTCTTTTATTGCCTGCCAGCATGTTAGAATGAGGCATTACTCAGGATCTCAAAAGATATTCCTGTTCCTGCAAGATTTCCAGACTGATATCTTCCCTTCTGTGTAATGTGACTCTGGTCCCACAAGCTACAACCAGCATACATCTCTTGGCCTCCTTGTAACACCTCTGGCTATCTCGTCATATAATACTCCCATGCCCTCCCTGTCTACCTCTCTGCTTCTGCTCTTTCCCATAGTTATAAACATGTCTGTGTCGGTCAGACGTGAAGACTGACCTTTTATTACTGCTAAAAACACCAGTACATTCAGTGGTCCTACCATCACTGATCCAGGAGGTGATAGGAGATGATACTTGTAACAAGTGACACTGTTATTTTTTAATCTGTTGTGTTGATATGATAATCTTTTCAATCAATCACAGTCACCAACAACAAGCAACACAGTTCCTGGTACCCCAGCAGAGCTCTTCCTGTCATCACAACACTAAAACTCAAACGTGAGTCCCTGTGAACCAGACAGCAGCATCTCTACCAGTAAATACTCAGTAAATGAACAGAAGATAAGATAAGCTTACTCTGTCTTTGCAGGTGTATACAAGTCTCTGGGTAAAGTGACAAGTCAGCAGAAAATTATTACCCCCCTTTAGGCCCATTTGCATACAAGAACTCGATAAATAGACTATTGTCCCTTTCTTTGCTCTCACCTGCAGTGAAAGGTCAAGATCAGTTTAGGAGAAATTATGTATCTATCTTGTCTTTCACATTCAGTGACAGAAAAATAGCATTTCAGTTTCGCCAAAGCAGCAGAGACAGACATCCCAGCTATGATTGTCTCCGAACATCCGAGACATGAGGAGAACAGTTTTTGCCATGACAGAGTTTTTTTGGCAGTACCCCACATTGGCAAACAAAGAGAAATTGATTCAGATGAGGATGGCCCCATCTCACAGCTTTGTCTCCTGTTCTCTGCCTTCAGCACAGAAAGCCACTCCATCAAGTCTCACTGAGCGTTCACCTGGCTCTAAGCTAGGGCAGCATTTCAGAGACATCACCTAGATATTTCAGTGCAACATGAGGTGGGCACTCTAGAAAATTCAACCAGCTCATCCTGACTTTGTTTTTTCTCACCAGCCAAATGCACATTGAGAAATAGGACTTCAGCTAGTTCTCTCAAGGAATGCCAGTACAGCCTAAATGATCTGACTTTCTGATTGTAGTCACTCATGGCAAGAATTCATAAAGTTTCTTCAAACTGGGAGTGAGGATTGTGAGAACTGATCTTGAGTGAGATCCTGGCATGCATTCAGACACCACTGAGAGCAAATCTTCAATGTGATTTCTAAATCCTAACCACACCGAAGTTATCACTTTCCTATCATCTTATTTTTGAACTTCTTCCTTTCATTATTTCACCCTTCCCCTTTTTTCTGAGTGGAAGATTTCCTAATGAAAGATTGTCCTGGAAGTGTACAACTTAAAATAACAGCCCCTGGGTGTGGTAGGCTCTCTAAATAGCTGACTATGTCAGAAAAGAACATGAAGAAATATTCTTTTTTTTTTCTTTTTCTATAGGATTATCAAAATAGTCTTTTCATCCCTCTAAGTCAGCCAAGTGATGAGTATGACAGGCCAGGCTACAGAAGCTAGTCTCCCTCTAAGTTTCACAGGAATCTTAAAATCAGAAAATAACAAGAACTCCACACAAATTCTCTTCAGCCTATCTTACCTCTTGCTTCATTTTTCTCTCTGACTTGTGGTCTCTTCAATATGTAATGTCCAAAAGTGACTTTGCAGTATGAAGGCTGTGCTAAAAACCCAGCCTCAGAAGGTGGGAGCTTCTCCTGTCAAGAGGTTCCTCTTTGCCATTTTGTTCATCATGCCTTCACTGCACAGGCATAACACAGTGCATGTTGCTCTCAGCTCTTGTTTATCTTTGAGCACACTGGAAGACGATTATTTTTCTTTGGGAAAACAATTGACAAAAATAAGAAAATAGCCACAGTGTGGCTATTTCTCCTATGGAAAATTAAGTTTTATCATAGGCAAATTAGATGGTATATACAGTAGGCTCAAATGAATTTCCATCTGCTGAAATATTATCTCATGTAGATAAGGTGGCTATGCTCCAAAGTTCACCTCTGTGGTTGCAATCCTTAATTTGGGAGTGCAGTCTCCCTAGGCTCCTTTACATAGTCAATGGAGAGAATCAGATGCCTCCAGCAGATCCTTCCTCACAGCTCAGCTGCATAAATTGTGTAGAATCAAACTAGATCTCAATATTTTTTTTTCTGCTCTTCCTCCTCAGTAGACCCCTTCTCCACATTAACTGCAGTATCCTGTTTCCTGGCCTCTCCATATCAAATTGCTCTCCTACCTTACATGTATTCCGCCTTTTCATACACACTTTGCACCATATCTCAGAAGCAATTTCCTCTCCCTGGAGAAGATCATCTAGACTCTTTGTGCTTAAACTTTTCTCCTGAGATTAGGCCAGCTGTAGCCCTCCTTTGCTCACACCTTACTGCCTCTTTAGGGAATGACAACAACCCTGAAAATACTTCTGCTCGTAAAAATATATTGAGCCTGGGAGCACACTTATATGTCAGGGTGAATGGTTCATGAGAATAAGTTGTTCAGGACTGAATTGCCAGTTGTGGGGTGATTTTTATCTGGAGGGTGAAAAAACAATGGGCAACAAGACATTACACGGACCTTTTTCCATGAAGTTTGTCTCCTGCTTCATTCTTATCTCTATCTTGTTGTCTTTTCAAGAGGCAGACCTAGAGATCCAGTTTCGGAAATCACATTTTTGAGACTGAATCCCCTTCTCCACTAAGGCTGTCAATTTTCTCAAGCTTCATGTCAATTTGCTACATAATCTGTCTATGGAGAGTCCCCAAGCCCTGTTTTATGACAAAAAAAGTTTCAGTTCTACCTCCCGTGGAAGCCTGCATATAGAGTATGGCCCCAGCATTAATTCACATACCTTTTCATGTTTATTTCCCAGCCATAAAAACTTCTTGTGGCCTAAAAAAAAAGATTTCCCTATGGATCATCTGCACACTACCCAGGTTGATGTCTTGGAAAATTCCCCATATTGCTTAGACAGTGAAGAACTAGACTGGAGTCAGGCAGGGTTTCGCTGTATGAATATGCGCATGTGCCATTTCCTTCACTTTTATCAATGTCCTGTTTGTTTGCAGAAACTTCATTGAGGCAGTTATTGGTGCTTTGCTTCTCCAGTCAACAAAGTCCAGCTTGTACAGGCAAAGCGACCCCTGAGTGTGCTGCAGTCAGTGTGCAAAAGGCAAAGCATTCGGCACATCTCAGTTATTACTTTCTATAATGGATTCCATGACTCAGTCCAAGTGATCCTCAGCCTACGAGAGGAATTTCACTCTTAGAGAGAGGCAGACTCTTCTGTCTGTGGTGAAGACAAGCCTCGATGGCCAAGCCCCAGATGGCTTTCGAGTAACCGCATGAACTGCATTACTAAACCTCACACTTGCATATAAGCTTTCCAAGGAGAATGCAAAGTGGAGCATCAGTCAGCACCTCCTGTTGTTCCAACATCCTGAATGCGCTTGGGTTGCGTTATCCCATTTTCCTGATGAACACTCTCTCATCAGAATAATCAGGCACAGGAAAGTGGTTGTACTGAAAGATGGGATTGCAAGCAAATAAAGCTTCCAGATGCAAGGCAGACTTGTGGCTGCTAGGCTGTTTTCAAAAATTTGTGAGTGGTAGCAACACAGGATCCAGACCTACTAAATTCATTCCCTTGTGTAAGCCAGACCCTGTTGGAGCACTCCCGTTATCACAAACAGAAAATGAACAAGCACTGACAAGAGCAGGCCAAGGACTTTCCCTCAAGTCCAGTTCCCACTGTTATTGCACTGTTCTGAATTGGCCTTTGCTTCTTCTAGCCAAGGATAAGAGGATAACATTGCACTTAGTGGTGAGGCCAAGTGATCCTAATTCTGGTAGAAGATGAGGAGTCTTGGCCTTTCTATTTTTTGCCATGAAGGGTCCACCAGAATTCACATGTATTTTCTTTTATGTTGAAATGAATCAGGGCACCTATCTGTGCATGGCCACTGCTGGGCATTTTCCCTTTCTCAGCTGCTGGCCTCTGAGGAGCCCATTCTCCAGGAAACAACACTGGATGGATGAGGCACTTTCTGTTCCAATTCTTCCTAGAGACCTGGGAAATGCTGATCATTGAAGCTATGCTGACCTGTGAACGCTAAGGACACAGGTTTCTTGTATCTCCTTTCAATTTAAGTGTCCTTTAGGTGCATTTTTTTTTCACCAGAGAGGGAAAAGTCATCAAATGACTTCTAAAGAAAAATATCACCTCTGCAGTATCCTGAATGCTATGTAAAGGAGTCTTTTGCAATACAGTTAGCAGTCTGTTCAAACAGCCCAAGGATTTCACTGGGTTTCTCATCATGAAGTGGTCAGGATGTGCTCCTGAAATGAAAGTCTAGGCCAAGTTCTCTAGATGAGATCCCCTCATAGGAAATCTATTTGCCTAATTGTTGACTTGTTCCTTCAAGTTTGTGAAAGCTGATTAGAAAACCATAAAGCCAGGAAATGCAGTTATTGTTTGGTAGGATGGACCCTAGCACATACTTAATACATAGATGAGATATAGACTCCCTGGAGATGCAGGAAACTGGGAGCCAGAAATGGGATTTCTGCTTCAGTACTGCTGAAGATGCTGTCATTCTCCAGGTTGCTGCTGGACATTCAGAATTTTTCCTCTTTGCCTTCCTGTTCTCTTTCTCAACAACTTTCTCTTCCTGGCAAGACCATTCCAGTTGACTGAGAACATAACCTGGAGACCATCCTGCTGCCTATATTGTGTTCATTTGGATTTTTCTTGCTTTTTGGATGCTTGCGCTCTCTTCTAACCAAGGTTGATTCCTATGGCAATGCTTTTTCTGGTGAGGATGATGGAAAGAGGTAGAAATGAGAATTTGTAGCCAGTTTGAACCGTTCCCCAAATAAATGGGAGGAAGCCCCAAAGTCTCCAGACTGTGGGGATTATTGATTTTATAACTGTTTCAGCATCTCCATCAGCAGTGGCATGTCAAAGGGGCTCATCATTTATAAATTGACTCTTCCAAGGATCAAAGGTCTGTCAAGGTGACAATTAGTTCTGGTAATTTATCAGCTGTGTGAGCTTGTCAGGTGGACAGAGAAGGGCAGTTCTGCATGAGCTCCCCTCCAAAGTTGTTACTGTAGCTAGAGTCACATAGGATGTGGGGGTCTGTCGTTTGCTGTGTATTTCAAGGCTTCAGATGTTTTGTCAGTCTTTCCGATACTTGATCCAATGTTCCTGGGCTATCATGTGAAAAGGAAGCATTTTTTAGCACACTAATGTCACCCAAGCCACAGGTTCTTTATCGCCTGAACAATGTCCCTGTCAGATCCCCACGGAGTAGCTACACGCACTGGAATGCAGTTAAAAAAAAACAAAAAACAAAAAACGCAAAACAAAAACTGTGCTCTGTTTTCAATTAGCCCATAAGCAATTCAGAGTTCTGCAACTGTGTTGTCCAGAGCGGGAAAACAGAGGGCAAAATCACTCTCTCCTTGTAGACCTCATAGTAAAAAAATCCATGTAAACACATGAGTTTGTTTGAGCAGATTAGAAGTCTAGCAAACGCAACCAATCTGCACAACAGTGCCCGGACACTGTGCTATAAACGGCAGCCAAAACATCCTTGAGGAAGGCACCCAGAGAATTTAGCGATACTGACCAAGCCACTGCTAGGTTAAACGGGGATAAAATAGAAAGACATCAAGGCGGAGAGCCCCTCGAGCCTGGAATTTCCTGACAAGCAGAAGTAGATCCAAAATGTTTCCAAGAAAGACATTTGTTATGCCACATGTGCACATACTTGAATGCCTACATGTACACATGCAGAAACCGGAAAGCTTCAAAACTCCCCCATGTATTTACCCATCCTTTTGCACATACATATAGCAATACCTGATAATGTAGTTATATGATCACATTCTTATCTGAATGAAATCTTTAGCATTTGCTCTCTGGAGAAACTTAATTTGGTCTTTTCTATAATGATAGGTTGTTTTTGCAACCTTCTTTCAAAACTACTGTTTTTTGTGTATAATATACAAGTTTAATTTATTTTTAATGTTGATCACTAAAATCTTTCCAGTGAAAGCATGAACCCTTTCTGCAATTTCACATGTGCATGTTGTTGTAAAGCATGTAGCAATTTGCATTCCTTAATCATCTTTCATGGCTTTTCAGATGTTCGTGGATCACAGGTTGAAAAACAGCTACAATTAGAGCTTTGTGCAAACATAAGCAGCTCACAAAAGCTGTATTTCATCACAGGAATAGCACAGAAATGCTTCAGAGCAGGAAAAATATGGGGATATGGAGAAGGAGAGTTTGGAGTTTGCTTAGAAAGCTGACCCCTGTGCATGTACAGACATTTTTAGAAATGTTTGTGGACAAGAATAATTACTCCACAGAAAGTGGTTAGTTCAAAGAACACATTTTTACAAGATAGCAGCAGCCAGCCAAATTTCTGACTGGCCAGTCCCAGAAGCAGCAATCCATAACCCATTGCCAATTGAAGGCAAAGGATACCACTTTCCAACACTTCGCCTTTGGGCCAAGCAAAGATGTTCTTGTGCTTATGATGAAACAACCTTATGGCGAGGAAAAAATAAATTAGCAGTTTTAATGCATGTTGTATGGAAACTCCTGGTAAGCATATACCTGCAAAGTGACCTGCTGGGTGCATACTGAGTGAAACGTAGCAGGCAGTAGAAGCCCAGGGGAAAAAAAAAGCAGGCCAAATCCTCCACAAAACCATAAAAGTCTAGAAAGAAAGTATAACTTTTGGAGAAAAGATTCTTCTTGTAGACATAAAAGAGATGTGTACAAAGCAGCTCCTGTAGAGGTTCTGGGGGCTTCACAGCGCTGTGAGTTACATGCTTTATCTGCATGGCTGTTACTCTGGAAAACTTCCATGCTTGTGGAGAGCCGTGACGCTCCTCTGAAGTCATGCAAGTGACACCATTTCAGTGCTGTTGTAAAGAAACCACCATAACTGGAGAATCACCTCAGCTTCTTTCTTCTCAGAAAAATCTGCAACAGAACCTGTTCTGGTAATACTACTGTTCTTATTTTTATGCTTGTTCATGCTTCTCCAGTGAAGCAGGAGAGCAAGTCCAAGGCATGAGAAAGTGCACAAAAAGTCCCTGCTTCCTTTGGGAGGATGCTTGGTCCCGCAGAGCGCTGAGCACTTCAGATCCTGCCAAGCTTCCAGGCAGCCTGGGCATGTTACCTTTGTCACCACTACCCTGACTAAAGCCACTGACACAGGTGGCCACAGAGTTCAGTTCTTTGCGGGGAGGGGAGTGTTTGTTGTGGGTAAAATCACTTGTAGTAGGTCTACTCATTAAAAACCCTTCCCCCACATACAGATACACAACTTACCTAAAGGTATTTCTGCTAAGAATAAGACGAGCATCATTTGCCCATTTTTTTTCTGCCTAGTGTATTTCTCTGTTTATTTTGCTCTGAATTTCATTGCTTTACATCCTTGATAGAAAAGAAAATAAAAAGAAAAATTCTTGAAACAACAGGATCGAAATGAAAAAGAGGAAGAAGACACCAGGAGAATCCCTAGTTCACCAAAACATTCAATCCATGTGACTAACTGCACACAAAGTCCTTAGGATGTCAGCTAATTTGACACGAAGGACACTTATCAAAATGCTTGGCTGAGGTATGTTTGTAAAAGGAGGTGAAGCAGAATAAAATGTAAATCCAGTATATGCAACCAAAATACAGTGCAGTTTCCCTCTTGCCAGATTAAAGGTTGCATTTGTTTCTAATGACTGGCACATAACATACGTTTTTCCTTTAGCTAGAAAAGTTAATTTTAGGGATATTTTTTACTTCCTTGGCAGGGGGTGAAGCAGAGTAACAACAATTTGAGCATGAATTCCAATTGGTGAACTCAGATTGGTTCCATAGACCCCAAAATAGTTGGAGAGGTCGATGAAACCACAAATTCCATGGGACTTGTCCCTTTCTGAATACAGCTTTCAGGAGCCAAAGGCAAATTGCCCCATTGCTTACTGAAGTGATATTTATCAAATATATTACTAGCAAATGCTTGCAGGCAAAAAACCTGGAAAACAGCAGCAAGAGATGCTGGAGTCCCGTGCTAGCATCAGCAAATTAGTGCCGATTTGACCCCATCGCTATGTTATCAGAAAGAACAAAGACTATCTGGGTTTCATTCTGCTCGTGTTTTCATTGGAATAAATGATGCCACTAATGCTGAGAGAAATGTTGGCTGCCGGACTGACCCAGTGGACTTCAGGTCTCCTTGACCTGATCAGAAGAGAGGAACTTGTCCCAGGCGAAATGCTAAGACATGTAACAGCTGATTGTTTAACCATGTTGAGAAAGAGAAAAATAGACTCCACTATCATTTTTCACCTCGTTCTGATTTGATCAGAGACATAAAACAAAGAAAACCGTGAACGCTGGTTCTGGCTAAGTTTCTGAAATGTTGTTCACACAATATTTATCTCAGGAAAAATGATACTGCCAGCGTCTTTGTAGTTTATCTGTGCCATTCTATCTCTTCGCATACTTAAACTTACCATCACAGTTTCCAAGCATTCATCTAATTAATCAAAAATTTTATCTTTTTGCTTCTTAGATCATGAAGGAAGAACAGTAAATTAAAGATAGATATCGGATGAGCATGGAAGCTGGATTTCCACACAGGAAACCTAATAATAGTGCCATGATGTGTCTGAGGGCAAAATTGATATGGTTTTATATACACAGAGGCAAAAGGTGGAGTGTGAAGAAAGTAAACATCAGATAGCATTCAAGCAGTGGTTTATCCAGCTCATTCGGTGTTTGTAAATATAGGAATGTCTTGTAGCAGCTAAATTTATCCTAATGTAAGGAAACATGAACAAAGAGACTGGTATTTGACTGAGTAATTTCTATAGGCAACCTTAGGACATCCTGTGTGAATTATTTTGAGGCAGTTCATGATAACATGGTACAGATTAGAGTTGCCATTTCTGGAAAAAATAGGTCAGAATTATGCAGATAAGATGGAAAGAATTTCAGCAGCATTGTATTATTTTCCTGACTTGAAACCTGACTCACATTTTGAAGCTTTGTTTCATTGTATATCTTGTTTTGGTACATAGTCAAAACAGTCTTTTTCTTTAGAGAAAGAAATGCCTGAGCAAGAAAGAAATACAAATTGCAGTGAATAAAAATAAATACAGCAAGTTTAATTCGGGAAGGAGAGTAGTAGTTCTCTTTTCTTGCAAAACTGTTTGCAGTTTCAGAAAAAATCATGCTGAACCCATGAAAAATCAGAGAAGGAAGATCAAGCTTGGTAACTGAGTAACTCCTTACTCTTCATGGAAACTTCAATGGAACTTCAGCCCCAAGCCAGGAGTGCTGGGGGAATGTCAGACCACAGCCACCGTGGAAAGTGGTGGGCCTCCTCTCCTCTTCATCCTGCTCTGTTCGTCCTGGATTAGAGAAACCTTTCTTTAAAAAGGAAAATAGGTGATAGCCCTGGAAGGTTTACTTTTTAAGAGAAAAACTGAAATTAGTTCTGGTTAGATGAATGAGAGCCTTGACTTTGCAGCCTTTCCCTCCACTGTCAGTGCAATGTTTCCATTGGCTTCAGGTGGATATTTTTTTTTTTCGCTCAGGTCATTTATTATAAGAAAGAATGTACTTTTATACTGCTCTGTATCCAGTGCCATAAATCCTAGCATGTAACATCCTGCCCTTTTTTTTCACTGAGAGCTCTGGCCCAAGTTACTGAATCTTTCCGCCATGGAGCGCCCTTTGAGAAGGTGCAAATCTTTAGGCCAGACCTGGTACTTGTATATGAGCCAGCTATGAGATAAAATATTTTACGTTCCTTTTTCCTTATTCACTGAGAGAAACTGACTTTATAAATTCTAATTTTTGGTGCAGTTCAGTAATGTAAACTGGGGCAAGTTGCAGTTTACGTTCATACTCCAAAGGATATGAACGAAACAGTCTTACTGCTCCTGCTGCTTACAAGGTGATAAAGTCCCCTCGGTGCTGCACATGGCCCTTGAGGCCAGCTCAGCCCAGTGGTGAAACGCCCTGTCCGTGATTAATTTTGTAAATTTTGCTTAATTTTGTGGGGCTTTGGAAACTTTGGCTCCCTGAAAGGCCAGTGGGTACTACATGTTACACAAAAAGGCATTCTGAGCAAGTCGTAGAAGGGAAGGAGGGAAAGAGAGAAGGAAAAGGAAAGAGAAGGAAGGAAAAGAGGGAGGGAGGGAAGGAAGGAAGGAAGGAAGGAAGGAAGGAAGGAAGG